>JANHMN010000021.1:27511314-27536756 GCA_030674055.1 Rhabdomys pumilio
ATATATATATATATATATATATATATATATATATATATATATATATACATATATGCCCCAAAATAGATTTCGAGTGACAGGAATTCAGGAATTCAAATATCTTGAAATAAAAAAAAGATAAATTTCCCTTGTTTGCCTTTTTCTATGCTCTGAAACATGAAGCGATCAAATAAGGAGCATTAATGGCTGGGGACCGTTTCCGTGGCTTCAGAGATGGCCACACTTTTTATTGAATAACTCTGGATTCACTTATGAGAGAGGCTAATTCTCCTCTCTCAGAAGTCATTAACTGCTTTTCATCCTTTGTCTAGTGGTAGAAGCCCATCCAGTTAACCCACTTTTCTCTCAGGATGTCTGTAGATAGCTGTTGTCATTGTTCCTTTTTTGTTTATACAGCTATTTCTGTGAGAGACTTCCTGTTTTATAATTGTTGATAATCTCTTGCTTTATTCACTAATGAATCATAGATGTATACTTATAGTAAGACATACTACACACAGGGTTCAGAACTATTCATGGGTTCCAGAATCCACTGAGGGCTTTAGAATAGTATCTCCTGTAATCATAGAGGACTATTTTGCATGTGTGTGTGTGTGTGTGTGTGTGTGTGTGTGTGTGTGCCCAAGTATACGTGTGTGTGTGGGGGGGGGGAGTGCATGTGTGTGACATTCGTGTCTGTTAAGTACATGGAGTACTATGTGGTCTGAATAACTTCCACATATTGGAAGTTTAATATTTAATATAGACTGTGGAGGCTTTAAAGAGACATTTAGATGGCAGCAACTCTGTCCTCCTTCATGAATTGATTAGCACTGCTATCCACAGTCTGCAAGGGTTGATTTTTCCCCCATCTATCAACTCTTCTACAACTTGAGATCAGTTCTTGCCCCCTGCCTGGAGTGTATAACAAGGTTTCATGACTGAAACAAACAGTAGAACTCAAAACCACGAGAAATAAATATCTACTCTTAAAAATCACGCAGTCTGTGGCATACTGTTACAGGAGTTCTAAAGGAATGCACCCTGAAAAGCTGTAGCTGTCTTGTTTCAGTTTTTGTTGCTGCTGCTTTTCATTTTACCTTTTACCTGTCTTTTGCCAGCTCTTTAAACTAAGCACATTGGGTCTTAAAATGAGACTAATTCTAGTTAAGAAGTCGTTGCTCTCACCTAGGTGATTAGCATCTACGTATCTCCAGAAATAGAATCTTACTTCTGGACGCGTTAGTGTCAAGTAAATGATACAGAGCATGCAATTGGCAACTCTGCAAGCCTGGTGCTGAACTAATTAGAGGTCTGACATATTTAGCATTCTCGGTAGTCAGAGAGAACATTTATCCTCGGCACAGCTAGTAGTTCACAGCTTCTAGTAGGATGTTTTTTACCCCTGTGCTCTTCCATGCTAATTGATTTTCAATCACTCTGCTACTGTGTACTAGAGGGAAACATTAAGATTTTTTTTTTTTATTCACAGTGATCACGGAGTGTGGGCCATTAGTAGAGAAGTTAAATAGCTTCTTGCTAACCATACAAGCTGACTCCTATGCAAGCAGTCGAGCACTGTATAATCATTATCTGATGTTTTATGATGCCAAAGTTCTTCACCATGTCCAGCATGGCCCATACACCTCGGACCTGCTCATATTTTTCCATATAATCAAGCACATCAATCCCTTAAAATTCTGTAACTCTTGTCTTACAGGTGATTCCAGGCATACCAGTCCCCGAAGCCCACTTCAGTCCTCCTGTCTCACTTACCTAGAGTGTGATGCTGTTCTCCATCTATGTTGAAACCCACTGTCCCTCTATGTACTTTGCTTTTCAGTTTTCACTACTGTCTCTCAGATGTCTCAATTTTTACTTTATACCTCTTCTCTTTTTTTAAGTCTCCAAAGGGTCACCCAACTTCTAGCCTTAATATTCTTTCTAGTGTGTTTCTTGATTAACACGGAGAATTAAGTTATGAAATCAGCTAGCTAGTGAAGTTTTCCACAGCTTCAAAACTGACACTTCCGTTACAGACAGATGTCTGAATAGCATAAAGAAACTAGTGATCAAAAACGTAGGCATTATGTCATTCTCTTCTGACCTTTCTTCCTGCCACAGACCTACAGTTGATATCTGCTTTTCTACCAGCTCTCCTAGTTGAAGTCATCAGAGCTATATTCAATGTCCTTCCTATCTTCCTAATGTTGCCCACTTGACACCCCCACAGTCACCCTGCTCCTTAACATTAAACTTAGATATATTATTCTAATAAGCTACTAGATTACCAAATGTCTGTTGAGAGGACTTAGGAGTACTACAACGGAGGTAGACTTGAAACCCTGACTTCATTACCCAGTGCCACTAGTAAAGTTATTTTATAGTCTCTGGCCTGTGTTTTTTATTACTATAAGTCAGAGATTCAAAATCCTGTTTTATAGATTTGTAGTGTGAATTCATATATAGAAAGTGCTTAAAAGAGTTCTGATTCCCTAAGACTCAATCAATAATAGTGATTTTTCTCTTACTTTCTTGTACACAAACTCTTCCCTTTTATAAGACATAATGTTCTCTTAAAAATTAATGGACACATATCAGAACTAGTTTTCCATTCTACTATGGAATACCTTCCATAGCTGACAGCTCTCTGAAAGTGACTAGGGATTTTCTTTTTCTATTTGCACTTTTCATACTGTATGAGAGATTTCTTATTTTGATACTGACTTTATTTGCTTGCTTTCCATTTGTCAGATTGATTTTGATTCTATGGCTACATTTTCAGCTCCTATAGTACAAGGACCATATCTAATGCCTATTCTGTCCCCCGCCACCCCTCGACACAGCCGCTAGAACAACGTGATTGACAATCTGCTCCTATAAACATTGCCCATTGAGCTATGACACATTTCACTTGCTTGATCTAACACATCACACAGGTGTATATAAAGAAAAATAAACTCAAAAATAAGTATCTCTCTACTGCTTGCCATTTGAAGAATTTAAGAGATGTTGGAAACCACTTCATATTTTTTATTTGAGAAGATCAAATTATACAAACCCAATCACAGTAATAGCCTAGGCAATTGCCTCATCACAAACACTCAGTAAAGTAGATTGCTGCTATGCTATATTTAAGAAAACAGAAAAACGATAAAAGAATTTTCCATTACATCAATGAAACAGGAAATCTATATGTTGCTTGTTAGTGTATTACTTAATTACATAACAGCTACAAGTCTCAAAGAGAAGTGAAATTCCATGTCTTTGAGAATGAAATAAAACAACAAGAGAAAATATATAAAAATTCAAACAATGCATAGTGGAATACAATTACACATTCCTGTAACAGTTGCATTGTCTTTTTCTTTTTGTTTCTTTAAGGGCCCAGTTGGGATGCTAAATTAAGAAACATTGCTAGTGAACACTTCGCAAAGCATTGCACAGCATAATCTCATGAAAACTATAAATCCAGGGTAGCACAGACATCCCAGAGCATACCATCCAAGATGAGATAGACAGCTAGGCAAGTTTGTCATCTACAAAAGCCAACTGTTAAGTATTTCTCATCTTTAATATTCTCAAACATGAGATTTTTCATACTTGAAATAACCTAAAATCAGTGTCAACTAAAATAATTATAATTATTTAAAATTTATTAATAAATTATACATACGTAAATGTGTTTATACTGAAACATTCACATACAAACAATATTTGAGGCTTTAAGGTGCATTTACGTATGCTCTCCCAGTGGTATCCTATGCAATACTATAAAGAATGGAGGCAGGAATACCTCAACTCTCAACTCTTTTTACCAGTTCAGGGGAAAAAAGCCAAGCAATAAAAGGTTAACAAGCTTCATGTCCTGAAGTCCTCGACATAAAGATTAATACTAGAAGTAGGAGGTTATAAATATATGGGTAGCAGTAAGCCGTGATCAGTGTTGTTTCTCTCAGATGAAAGCTTCAAAGCCAGACCTATTTCTCTCAAAGGTCCACTCACAAAGGACAGATCCTTGAGCAGAGACACCCCTAGAATATTCTCCGCATCTATTCCTCTTTCTTCAAAGTTGATGGTAGCATGACAACTGGTACCTAGTGTGCTGGTCTTTCAGCCTTGGCTTTGAAGAGAATTAATGGGCTCCAAAGGGAGCTGGCTCCCATATTCTAGTGATCACTCCTGTGTTGTGAGGACAAACAAGCTTTGAAAGAAGAAATGTGGAATACTTAAAACTCCACATCTTATTTAGCTCCAATGAGGAGGAATGAGTCATTTGGATTTTAATTTTTATATCCTATTCTAGAGGAAAGAAAAAGTATTTTGTGAGTAATGACTTATAAGAATCTCATTCAAAATTAACTTTATTTTTACAATTTTCCAATTATTCTACATGCTTTGTATGAATTGATCGGTTAAGTGATACAAAGGAATTGCTACCATTAATCTGATGCTCAGCAGGTAAGTCACTGGCCTGAAGCAGGTTTGTCACAGAAGAGCCAGGACCCTTGCCATTCAGACTCTAACACACAAGAGCAGTTTCTCCAATAAATACAACATTATCAGTAATTTCTAAAGAGGAAACTAGAGTGAAATCCAGAGAAGAGCGTGAATTTCAACATAAAATTTAGAACACTATACGAGGTAATATATTTTATTTTTTAAAAGGGAAATGATCCAAAAACGAGTTGCAGAAATGGAAACTGGAGAGTGTGTGTCAGTTTTCTCCTTTCATATATGAGAAATGCCCTCCTAAGGAAGTTGAATTTACCCAGGGTCATATTGGGAAATAAAGCAGATATAAATTTCCCAGACAAGTGACCATGCCTCTACACCATAATTCAGGATGTTAAGATTTTTACTTTTTAAAACCAGTCCTTTGAAGTTCATTATTGAATTATTAACATTAATGATCCACCCTAGTTAACCTGAAGAGAATATTGAAGAATTTATAAGATACACTTGAGACTATCAGATCTATAACTCTGTGAAAGTGCAAGCAGATGTAAAGCAAGAATGAACTTTTTAATTGACTGCAGTTTTTCTGTTTTCATGTTTGTTTGTTCTTTTGCTTATAAGATGGATTCAGGTAGTCCAGCCTGGCCTCAAACTCACTATGAAGCTAAGATTGGCATTGAATATTCTATATCTGTGTCCTAGAATCATGGGTTTATCTGGTGCTGCTGATGAAAGCCAGGGATTTACTCATGGTAGGCAAGTAGTCTACCAACTGAACTATATTTTCAGCTGTTTTTGAGGGTTCCTAATTTTTTTGGTATTGGAATAACAATAGTTCTGTCAAAATCAAGTATACCATCTAGTTTATGGCTTAATATCATTATAGATTGAATAGAAACCATAACTAATGTTATCCTCTGGTCCTACGTAATAATTTAGCTAAAGAATACTCGGCTGGCTTCTTGCTCAACAACACTACTGCCACTGAAGGTGCATGGGTACACTGTATTCTGAAATGAAAACAGGTGTATAAGACACAAATTTGCAGCTGGTGCACAACAAAGTTAAAAGCGAAGCCAGGATCTACAAGTACTCCTCGTCCTTGAGAAATAATCTTAGGCTTGATTCTGCAGATAGCAGTCATAAAGGGTAGGCAAACGGCAAAGAGAAGACAGAGAAAGACTAAGAAACATTTATGCATATATTCACCATGTGACAGCACATTTTTGTGCCTGATACTAAGATACTAGAGTCGCTTAGGCATCAAAATTCCTACATGAAAATATTGTTATCGTTATATCTGTTGTGCTCGCAATTGCTGGTGTGAAAATCTCAACTGTCTTATAATGCTTGCAGCAAGAACTGATGGAAACAACGTTGGGGGGGCTGCAGGTTTGTGAAGTTTGATCATTGAGCTCATACCCTTTTATTAATTAATTAATTTACTTATTCATGTACATCCCAAGTACTGTAAATAACTCCCTCTCCCAGTCTCCCCTTCACTGTGACCCACTCTCCCCATCCCCCTCCTCTTCTCCTATGAGAGGGTGGGACCCCCTTGCCTCTTCTCTGAGAGGGAGGAATGCCGCTGGATATCCCCCCACCTGCAGCCCACCCCACCTCCATGTGCACACATATCAAGTCTCTGTCAATTTAGGCACATCCTCTCCCACTGAGGCAGCTCTGATGGGGTATGGATACCTCAGACAAGCTACAGCCTTAGGGAGAGCCTCTGCTCCATTTGGTGAAGGTCTCACAGGGAGATTGAGCTGCACATCTGCTACATATGTGCCAGAGGGCTTCGTCCCAGGCTCATGCTCTTAAAGGGGAAACTATGACAGAGGCCAGTTCCTCTCTGCCTTTGTTTCTTTGCTGCTATTCACTCCCTGGTCTCACTTCCTGCTCTATCACAGGCCCATAGCAATTGAACCAAGCAAGGACGGACTGAAACCACTAAAATTATGAACCCAAATTAGTATTTTGTATTTATTTTTAGATTGATTACCTTAGATAGTTTGTCACAGGTGCAGAAAAACAGCTAAGTAGCTACCATAGCAAACCTCTGTCCTCATCCATATGATACTGGAGTTAGGTCTGTTTCAATTAACATTTCATTAATAAAATAGCCACCTAGTGGAGTTCTGGTTATTTTATTCCTCTCAAAAATATGAAAACCAATTGTGGGGATCTGTTTTAAATATTAAATACAAAATTGAGTCTTCAAATATATTCAAATGAACTAATAAGTTTACACCTCTATCTATAAAAATGTAATTTATCTGAATAAGCCACTCATGAAGTCCCTTGATGAAAAATAATGTTAAATTTATATATTTTCATCCAAGAAACAACAACAACAAAAAGAAAACCTTTAAGTCAACTTTTGTTTGCTATCTTCGCTCAGTCATTTCATTCACAAGTATTTATCGGTAAATGAATGGGTGTGAAAAACAAGCTTTGATGTTGAGCACAGATGCTATGTAAAACTCAGATGAGTCTTCCCTCTTAATCCAAGTGAGAGCAGAAAGCAAGCCAACATTTTAGAAGTGCCTGAAAATAAATGGAACTGCAGCAGAGAATCAAGTCAGCTCAACACCAGGCACTGGCCTGTCCAAAACCAGTTGGTCTATTCCAAGAAATAAAAGAAGGTCTCACTGAGGAAGTGTACTTGAAATGTGATCTGGTGTATAACAGAAAAATATTTTTGAAAAAACAAATAACAACACATAGGTGAGTTCCTGTGGCAGCAATGAACATAAGAATAACCAAAGATACAAGAGCAGGATTTGAAAAGGAAGACAGTCCCTAAGAAGGTGTGGTTGGGGCCTGGAGAGAGGGTTCTGCACTTAAAAACACCACTAATTGAGTTAAGAACACTCCAACTGAGAAATTGATACAAGGGATTTTATTTGTTCATTTTAATGAGAGACATATTAATGCATTTAAACGTGGAAATCATCAGGAAGCTGAAAATTTCCACTAGGTCTTCACCCTGGAGCTATAGAATTGTATGTCCACTTATGGAAGAAGAAAAAAATCTTATTACATGTCAATTGTGTTCATCAGTGTTGAAAGAGACTTCGTTCAAGAGTTTAATAGTCTTGTGTCTTGAAGTTAAGCTTCCAAGGAAGTTTTAACCATTTCCTTTAAAAATTTTCATCAGCATGGGGGGAAATAAATAAGGATGAAGAAAGATAGAGATGATGATGGCTGATGCCTGCTGACAGAAGCAAACTGGCAAAAGGTCTTTGACGCTGCCACGTAATGACGTCATTAGTGACATCTGATAAGAGAGACTTCTGTGGAGGGATACAGGCTGAAGCTAGGTTACAGTGAGATAAAGCATGGGTTGAAGAGAATGAAGCCAAAGTGATTTGGAGAGGAAGGCTTTTCAGGGAATCCAGGTTGCATGGAAGAAAACGAGGGTCCAAAAGTTAGTACATGATAACTTCTGAAATGGTAAAGAATTAAGAGTTTTCATTTTGAGGTCAGAAAAAAAATTTAAAAAATACTTAAGATATTATAAGTTAGGAGGATTAAAAAAATTTTCAGAAAATTTACAAAGGTTTAAAATATATCTTGTCAGCCATAGGACAAATGTTTATAGAATCGCTATTCTGTTTTTGAGACCATCATTCCAAGATAAACAGCCATGCTCTCTTGGTAGTGTTAGCACGTTTTAAACAAACAAACAAACAAACAAAAATAATAGAAAGCCAATTCAAAATCAAATAATCCTATTCTAGGTATTTCAACTCTAAGGTCAGCAGGAGAGTCCGGAAAGCTTAATAATGAATTCTGCCTTCTCACATTTGAATAGGCAATGTCACATTTCAAAGTAAGCATTTGGTGTTAGGATTTATTTTGTTTTCTTCAAGAGTGCTGACTTTAAAAAAAAAATCAACCCACGATGTGTCACGAGAATGTTAGTA
This sequence comes from Rhabdomys pumilio, assembly GCA_030674055.1. Taxonomy (NCBI): domain Eukaryota; kingdom Metazoa; phylum Chordata; class Mammalia; order Rodentia; family Muridae; genus Rhabdomys; species Rhabdomys pumilio. The sequence goes on from JANHMN010000021.1 coordinate 27,519,684, forward strand.
TGGAGCAGATGTGTCAAGATTATTTCATGTGTTATATTACAAACTCTAAATGTCTATCAAGTCTGCAGGATATGAAATCGTGGTACAAGAAAAGCATAATAGTGTGAGATACTTTAGCACTTGCTTCAAAGTCTATTATATATATTTTTCAGAGACAGAAAACTAGCCAACTAAAATGGTGAAGTGTGCAGGAGAAATTTCATGAAGTTAGATATTGGCCTCACATTTTTTTCCCATACAGTTGTTGAGTTGACAACTCTTAATACAACAAAATTTCTAAATGATCTGATACTTTTCCCCACATGCCCCACTTATTGGGATGATATTTCTTATCACCTAGTTAGAGACTGCTAATGTGGAAGACAGTCAATGATTGAGAAGCTGCCCATTCATCTACACTGTCAGATATTTCATTTGTGCCTGATTATTCCTAAACTGTGTCTCATCATTGTATAAAGACACCTTAATACAGTGCTACAAAATACAGTAGCCACTCAAACATCCAATGATAGTTACAAAATATTCACACTAAGCATGTTGTTTCTATCAACTATTGACAATTTCCCCATCTCTTTCTAGGAGATCGAGTAAGTACTTTCTCACTTAGATATATGAACTGGAAAAATTCAAGTGTGGAAAAGTAAGATTATATCGCTGCATATGTTGAACATTTTTAAAGCGACATACCAACAGCTTGCTGTTTGATAGGTGATCACATGGAAAATTTTGAGACAAAAGCTACAGACAATTGAAGATCGTTCTATTTCATCCCTATGATAAGATTTTGAAATATTTTATATTATTTTTTTATTTTTAACTTGTGTGCATGTGAGTGAAAGGAAGGAGATGAAGAGAGAGAGAGAAAGAGAGAGAGAAAGAGAGAGAGAGAGAGAGAGAGAGAGAGAGAGAGGAGAAAGAATGTTCATGTGCACTTGTGAAGTACATGTGCCTATGAACTACAGAAGAAGCTGATAAATACCAGAAGTCTGGAGTTATAAGCTTTCGTGACCTATCCGCCTTGCATGCTAGGAAAGCAAACTCCAATTCTGTGTGCACAAGCATTAAGCCCTCATGACCACTGAGGCATCTCTCTAGGTCCTCTTCATTATGTTTTAATTTAAATAGGAATATGTGAAGGTTTCTATATTTTACGCCTTGTTAGATTTTCCAGGAAATCTTGTATCATATTAAATAGGATACTATATTAGTCACCACATCCAGATGTTTAAAAAGTATTAAAAACTGCATTTATTTTTTTTTCCTGTGTGTGCACAGACATGCATGCTTGTATGCTGTGGATGTAGTCATAGATCAGCTGCAGAAGGAGTCAGCTCTCTCCTTCTGTCATGTGTGTTCACATCATAGGACATAGTACCAAGGAGCTTTACCTAAGAGCCCAACTTCTAGTTCAGTCCTCCTCAGTCTTCCTAATGCTGAGTCCTTTGATACAGTTTTTCATGATGTGGTGACCCCCAACCATAAAATTACTTTGCTTGATATTTCAGAATGATAATTTGCTGCTGTTATGAGTTGTAATGTAAATACCTGTGTTTTTGGATAATTTATAGAAGTCATGACCCACAGGTTGTGAAACACTGTATATTGTTCAGTATGTTGATAAGTCTTCATGTAAATGGCTGAAAGAACTTCAGAAAGCAGGCTCCTGAGAGGACTTCTCCACATATCGAAACCTTATTTCAGGTCAACATTAATTATCAAAATCTTCAAGTTGTTAACCATTCAGCTTTGAATCTAGTCACGCTAGATTTCTTTCTCTTTTTATATTCATAGTTGTTATTAGAAACCATGGAAAATATGTAATTAAGACAGGCAAAGATATTTTGGTAAATCCACTGTTTCTGTAGAAAAACAAAATGTGAATCTATATTGATCATTTTACAATAATGCTTTTTTATGATTCTAAAATCCATATCTCTTTGAAAATACCATTTATGACTCTCCTGACATAGGTTTTATGTTTGCTATTGTATTTTCTCCAGAATTTTGTACCTATTGATTTTTTTATTGACACAATAAAAACAGGTGGAAATTATTTTCTTCATATTTGCTTCCCCTTTAAAATAACTTTTAAAGTAAAGAATCTATAACGATGCTTCCTGTTGCCATATGTCTTTCACCACTACTATCCAGGGCTACTTATCAAGAACAGCCAGTAAAATAAAGGTCCTGCATATAGTATCACTTCTGTTTTGTTACCTCATATAAAACTGTTGTGTTTCCATGCAGAAGAGGTCCATAGCAAATATAGGAATGTCCGACAACCCAGCCTAAGTCAGAAGCTGCCCACCATACCTAAAACAAAAATAAAAATAAAAATAAAAACAATAATAAAACGTGTGTTTTAGTCAGAGAAATACCATGTGCTATAAGTGTAAAATCATAGTTACCTCTCCAGGTTTGAGTCCATATATAGAAGACATTGTCCAGTTCAACATGACAGCATATCCCCCAGTGGGTCTAACCACACCCTTAAAGAGAGGGAACAATGAAGTTAACATCTACAAATAATGTTAAAGATTCACTGTTTTCATACAATCTCCCATATAATTTACAGATGTAAATCATTCAATATTCTGTAGCTACAAATTATATTGACTCATATATAATTGTATTTACATTACTATTTCTTTTAATTTTCTAATATTCAATAGAAATATAAATTACTATTTATAGAAAGATGTGGGAAAAAAATATGGCTGGGGAACCGCAGGGTCTCTCACGCCACACTGTGTGTAGTTGGATGAGAACACCCTGGGTTCCTCCAGCTGTAAGTTAGGCCCAGCTGCTCACTAAAGGCCTCTGCTGTGGCTCCACCACTCCTCACAGTGCGACCCCAACACACGAGGAAGTCCTTGGGTTTCCAAAACCGGTTTATTGGCACATGGATGGTGAATGGATCTGGATGTGTGCATCCCCAAAACCAACACAGGGAGGACCTGAGTTAAATAGGGAGGGGAAGAGGGGGGAGGGGCTGGGGAGGAATGCTTAATCGGCTCCACCCTCTGGCCTTCAGGTATCTCATTATTATGTAAATCTCTCTAGGGCCTGGGGCCTGTTTATCATGCCCACCTGTGTACTTGACTGAAGGGTGAAGGTGGAATGGAGATTAGACCTCCTGTCAGGCCTGACAAAAAAATGTTGTTTGACATTCTTAATGGTATACAAAAACATTCACTTTCACAGTCATATATAATACGATTTTAGTGGTAATACATAGTATCCATATTACATTTTCAGGACAAAAATTGAAACTACTCTAACTAAATACAAATTAAATTAAATTTAACAAAAAGCTAAATGGAGTTATCAGTTTAAAATACAGACCAACATAAGAACATCCATTCCTTATGATGATGACAATATGCTGCTTAGAGGAAACAATGTTACATTCTAATTGAGACCTAATTACACCGCTAAGTGGGAATCACACAGAACAATATGGGAGTTGAGCAATACTTTAATGATGATTTCCAGAACTCGGAACAGTGAATCCTGATGAGTTAGCCTTAAGGCTAACAGATGTGTTTTATGTTGCATTTGGGGCAAATCAAGGCATTACTACATTTTCACAAATCTGTTTCTAGTACCTTCCCTTAGTGCTGGAAACTATCCAAACTCAACAGAGAATATCTGAAATGTGGGCACATGAGTCACCAAGATAAGAATGAATGATAAATGTAATAATTAGAGATCAGTTTATTTCACCGTTGTAAATATTAGTGGTCATTGGTGCCAAAAGACCTGGCTATTAAAATGAGCTGGCAAATGCGTACTGAGTAAAAACAATAATTTAAAATTCATATGGCCTTCAAGGCATCTCTGAGTTGTTTTCTTCAAAACATTATTCTGCTCAATGGGCTAAACATGACCTAATTAATGGATGTTCTCTTAGTTGTACACTTTTGGTATCACTATGCAATTTTAACATGTATACATGATTCTGAAGATAAAAAAGAAAAAAAAGAAAACACGCTGATGTGCTATAGTTCATATTATTGTTGTTCTCTGCGGGTTCCACCAATAAAACGTAGGCGGCAAACTGTGGAACATATTGTGTCTACCAACAATACCTGGTCTCTTGACAAATATCAGGTGCAGCTTTATTGGCATTTGAGAACTATTTTCTGTGTTGTAGGATGCAATTAGCATGCAGCTGGCTTTCTTGTTCACTTCGGGAATATTAGAAATTATAAGCCTCTTTCCAATAACCATTCAATACACACTTAGTCACCAAATCTGGATACTCTAGATGAACTGTATCCTACCTTCCTGTGCTAATTAGTGTCAATTAAAATGCGTTGGGTTTTTTTATGGTCTGGGACCTTAAAAATTTGAGGTATTAATAATTTTTCCTAAAATCCTTCCATCCTTCTGAAGAGGAAACATCATAATATTTCTTTTGTATACCATATGTTTTCTATTACAGTAGAGAACACTATTTAATACCAGCAGTGACTTCAACTATGATGTTTTAGAAGTTTCTTTTCACTATACCTGACACAGCATTTTATTTTAATTTTAATTGAAAGGGGGCTTTATGTGAGCAGTTTTCATTTTTTTGTTTGTTTGTTTGTTTTTTGTTTTTTCGAGACGGGGTTTCTCTGTGTAGCCCTGGCTGTCCTGGAGCTCACTCTGTAGACCAGGCTGGCCTCAAACTCAGAAATCCATCTGCCTCTGCCTCCCAAGTGCTGGGATTAAAGGCGTGCACCACCACCGCCCGGTGGCGAGGAGTTTTCATATTCTGGGATTTTTTTTTTTTAAACTGGACTTGTGTAGCAGGATAATTTCCTACTACTGATACATTATATTTGCAATAAACTTCTGTAATTGAAGAGGCGCTAATGTGGGAGGAGCAAAGAGTGGGAAGAAGAAGGAAGAGGAGGAGAGAGAGGAGGAGGCTAGCAGCCATGGAGAACCAAGGATAGGTTGAAAGCAGAGTAACAATTTATATCTAAAGGTTAGATATTGCGTAACAATTCTAATTGTGTGGGTATCTTATTAATTGAGCATTTCCAGATATATAAATCCATTCGATAGTCATTATGCTTTAAGGGTCTCATTTCTACTGCGTACCGTGGGCATAGCAAGAATGGTCTGAGCTCAGCCGACCATTGTGGGGGCAGTGTGGTGGATTGGAAGAGCCAGCGGGCACACTGGCTTCTCGTGGGTGCCAGGGCTGGTGTTTCTAGATAGCCAGCCAGATCCAAGGTCAGAGCCAGAGCATCTGGAAAATGGCGGCAGCTGGCGAACAAGCCTAATGGAGCGCCATATTTTAAATATCTCCAGTTTCAAGATATCTCCTGTTAAAGATTTGTGAAACTATTAAAATTGTTAGTCAAAATATGTGAGAAATAACCATTAGCCTTTATGTTATTATTTGAAAAATGGAAACAGTTGCTTATATGAGAAGAGAAACAGATTTGATCATATTTTAAGCTCAACTTTCAGGAGAAATTTCAGTAAGTTAGACCAAAGCACCCAGCACTTTCATATTCTGGGATTCTTGAGCACAGAAGGTTCATAAAGTTTATTCCATTTTTCTTTGTCCTTTATCCGAAGAAGCATCAATGTGTGGAACCCAGTTCTTTGACCGATTGTTCGTGAAAGGCTGTTTTTTAATTTGTTTTTTTCTTTTTCTTGAATTTTATTCAGACAATATATTTAGATCACGCTTTACCCCAACTCCTCCCAGCTCCTCAACACCTTCGTCCCTGTCCAGTTTATGTTTTCTCTCTGTCTGTAATTCAAATATTTAATTTGAAAAAAAATAATAAGAAACACACACAAATCCCCCGAAAGAAAAAATTAAAATAAAGAAACAAAATACTGAGACAAAAACACAAATGTCAAAGAAAAGAAAAATTAAATAAAACATCATTAAAAATGCAATTGAGTTCATTTTGTGTTGCCCAACTACTTGTAGGCGTGCAGCTTGCTCTGTGGTGTGGTTGATGAACCCAGTTGACTCTAATGGAGAAAAATGAGTTTCTCTTGTCTATAGATATCAGTTGCAGATACGTTCTCAGTTAGATTTTTTAACCTGTGTGCATTTCCACCTCCCACTGCTGGGACTCCATGTGCTTTAAACCTGTGTAGGTCTCGTGCATACTGCTAGAGTCTTGATGAGTTCACACGTGTACCCATCCTTCTAGGTAAGGAAGATGCTGTGCCCTTGGAGTCATCCACTATCTCTGGCTCTTAAAATCTTTCTTTCCCATTTCAACATAGATTGCTGAGCCTCAAGAGGATGGGTTTGATGAAGGTATTCCTAATTAGGACTAAATACTCCAGTTTCTTCTTACTTTCTGCATATTTCCCAGTTGTGGGTCTCTGTGTTAATTGCTACCTACCGCAAGAAGAAGCCCTTCTGTTAGGGGTGGAGTGAGACATTCATCTACAGATACAGCAGCATGCCATTAGGAATCATGTTGCTACTATATTTCTTTAACAGAATAATAACATAAGTCTTTGCCCTAGGCCCATGACATATCTAGTATCAAGTTCTTGGCCACTGGTACAGGGGCTATCCCAATAGCTATTGGCTGTGCCTGGTATATGTTCTTCGAACTGGGGTGACTTGTCTGGTCTCAGGGAGAATGGAAATGCCTAGCCTTGCAGACACTTGGAGTATTAGAGTCTGGGTATACCAAGGGGGCCCCCACCCACTCAGAGGAGAAGGGGATGGGGGATTAAGGAAGGATTGTGGGAGGGGGTGACTGGGAAGGGGGAAGTGAGCAGGATGGAAAGTGAATAAGAAAAAAAATTAGATTTAAAAAATTAGTCAGCATCAGTTCATTAACCAACTATAGTTCTGTAATTTGCCCAGGCATCTTAAAATATTCAGACAATAGACTAGAAACTTCTGGGACCTCTTAATGATACAGAAATAAGGAACCACACAGACTCATATTCATAGTGTAGATATTTTATCAGTTTAGAATTAAAAGAAGGAAGAAATATTAAGTTTTAACAGACATTATTATAAATATCAACTCGCTAACAAAACAAGGAGAGAAGTGCATTTTGTTTCTTACCTATAACCATGGTTGTCAGGTAAGGGTAATTGCAATGTGAAGAAAAAATGTTGTTCATTCTAAGTAAGAGAAATTAATCAGAATCTAAAAATAGATGTTCTTAAAAGAGTGATTCTTGCTATATTGCCTAGGCTGACCTCGAACACCTGGGCCCAAGTAACCATCCTGCCGTTAGCTTAAAGTATAAGAAACAAGAGGTGTGTTTGCTAGGCCTGATTCTGAAGGAGATAATTTTAAGGTAAATACTAAATATTGTGGTTAAGGTAATTTTTTTATTCAAGAATAATGTTTCCCTCTAAAGTGAAAGTCTGAGGTATTTCAGTCTTTTTAGTGTCTCCTACCATTTTCTCCCTATGCCTATACTCCCCCCACCTTAAATGTAAAAGCCTTAGGAATCTAATACAATCTGAGAAAAGCCCCATGCAGTATGTTGATTCTGGACTCTGCAGGATCATAGGTAAACGTTATGATATAGAAAAGCTGAAAACTCTTCATGTGGTTGTAACACTTAGAAACCCAAAGAAGGCATGAAATGAATACTGTTTCAGAATGGGAAGTATGAAAATTAGATATTATTCTATTTTTGACCACATAGAGATTGATACAGTATTGAAAAAAAATCAAATTCAATGTGTATGAAAGTAAGAGATGGGAGAAAGAGTTAGTTTATTTTAAGGGTGAGGCCCTGACATAGTGCTTTATCTGTCGCTTTATATGCCACAGAACGGACATCTGGTCCAGGTTTTGACCGAATAAGAAACAGTGAAGTGATTAAGCACCTGTATCAACAAGACAATAGTTTGAAAAAAAAACTTTCTTTTTCTTTCCAGAAGAAATCCTTCTAAGTCATAGAACTTACTGAAGCATCATAGAATAGATGGAATGTTTCCATCTGAGATATTTCATCAAATACAAAATCTCTCGCTATGGGTTCTTATGGACTCCAAGAGTATCCCTGCGGAGGATTCTTTAGCAGCTATGTAATTTCTTATTGATCTGTACGACTCTTGAGTTAAGGGGCTATGATATAGCAAGTTCAGCAAGCATTGTACCAGAGATAGAAAAATGGTCGCTTATTTGTATCACTCTTGCTCTATCTCTCTCGTCTGTTCCTCAGGGCAGGGAAGAGGAGTAAGCCTACACAGTAGGAACGAAATTTACCAAAGTGCTGTGAATGTATAAAAAGCCTCGTCTCCATCTTTCCTTCCCTGCCTTAGTTTCAACCCCATCCTTCTGCTTGTGCTTCCCCCTTATTCTTTTATTTTTTTGGCACTGGAACTTTTTGTTAATCCTTTTTTCTGATCACCAGATTCCTTCCAAGGTAGCAAACATGAACAGAGATAAAGGGGATTGCTATTAAACTCTGTTGAACGCAGTCATGAGCAGCAGAGAGAGTATGAAAACCACAACAAAACTAATTTGTATGACAAGTAGTTCACCCATGGATGCTTAAATATTGGCAACAGCCAATAGGTAAACCTCCCCTGCAGTTCCCAGTCAACTCCAGGATTGGTAGATGTAGATGCAAATACAACCCTGACATACATCTACCAAATCAACCAAAGACCTGACTACCTAATGTAGACCTAATGTATGCATGTAAGATAGAGAATTCCAAGGGAGGATGTGAGATATATGTAGATGCCTATGGATATAGACACCCCTGAGTTACATGCATATGCACAGAGGTCAGAAGAAACTCTCTGCTACTGATCTTTGCTGTCTGCTTTATTTGAGACGAAGCACTGGGGTTCACTGATGCTTTACCCAGACGCACAGATGTGTGAGCTTCCAGTACTTCTCCTGTCTGCCTCCCACCTACAGGTAGACACCCCGGGATTACAGACCCATGTGCTCTCCTGGTGCAGCTTGTTATATGTAATCTGGGGATATGACTTTGAGTCATCAGATTTTGTGACAAGCAACTTACTCACTAAGCCATTCTCTAGCTCAAGAGTGTTTTAAAACACTTTTAAGTACCTCAAAATACCTTTTCCCCCCCTAAGGGAAAAAAATGCTGCATGGTGACATAAAATTTACAGGTCAATGTTTTAATTCTGCAAATACACTCAAATACACTCATCTTACGTTCATAGTTTCGAACACAATTACTTTTTATTATGCCTTTAAAGTGAAATAAGGATTACAGGCATGAAAAAGAAGACAGTGAAACAGACCAACTAAAGAAAAACTGTTCACTAAATACTCTAAAGTCCTGCCTTGGTCATAAATAATAGAACTGCTTGGAATAAGAACAGTTGGGGTATATTCTGAGACATGCACTAACATGTAAAGTGTACAATAAAGTAAGGGACATAAAGGCCTGATGTCAATATATACCAAACTTTTACAAACCTTAAGTCTCCCGAAAGGAAGAAAATGTGTTTGAGGCTCTGTGAGATATCTTGCCATTTGTTGTGCAGAAATTCCCTATGAACTGAAACAATTCATTCTGCAAGAAAGAGGAGGGTCATAACCATAAGGAAACTAATAAAACCTGAAAAGCCTGAGAGCTTAGGAATTTACAAGAGTCAAAAAAAAAATGGCTTATCCTCCAAGGGACAAGCAATAAGCAATGGTTAGAAGGAAGAAAATTGTCCAGTAGACCTGCCTACACGTTGTACAGGGAGCTCCAAGGATTCTAAGTTCATGAGATGCCCTTCACTTGTGTGGCAATCTTTTGGCAATGCAGCTAGTTACCTTTACATTACTTATGCTCGCCACAGAACAACCTCTAACAAACTCATTGGTTAAGCATCATAGACTTCGCACGGATTGTTTCTTTGCTCTCTCCTCACTACCCTGTCTGAGGAAGTAAGCATGTGTTTATATTTCTTCCCCAAGTGCTACATAATGCAATTGGTACCTGGAGAGTTACTGACAGAACCAGAGATTCGCTGTGGAGGAGAAACTGCATGGCCCTTGTAATAAGTGAGAGGACATGCAATGGAAGCTGATTCTTCCATGGGTAGAATATTTGCAAAGGCAATATATGTATAGCCACCTGTCTTGGGATCTTTATTACTGCAAAGGGACACCATGACCACTGCAACTCTTTTAAAGGACACATTTCACTGGAGCTGGCTTACAGAGATTTAGTCAATTATCATGGTGGGAAACATGGCAGCAGGCAGGCAGACGTCGTGCTGAGGAGGTGGCTAAGAGTTCTACATCCTGACCTGCAGGCAGCAGGGAATCATTTCTTCTGGCGTGTCAAAGCCCACCCCTTAGTGACACACTTCCTCCAACAAGGCCACACTTACTCCAAGTCACACCTCCAGGTAGTGCCACTCCCTATAGGTCAAGTATTCAAACATATGACTCTATGGGGGCCATTCCTATTCAAACCACTGCACTACCTTTCCCTATATTATAAGGGATGCTTTGACTTTTTACTGTACTGGAATTTGTATGCTTTCTGACATAAGTGATAAGTCCTGCAATGAAAGCCAAGCCTTCTTTCATTCTTCCAACTGAATGCCAGTGAGGGAATCCCATGATAGCCAGCTTCCTTTATAGGTCATGGAGTCACATGCCGCCATGTTGAATTAAGTCCACCTCAGGAGCATGGCGATTCCCATATCATACCTAATGAATTAGGGAATATATTGCAATCCCTGGAAATACCATGTATCTACCTAGATGGGAAACATATTTCCTTTGTTGTGTCCTTTGCTGTACACAATAAGAAATACAATTGAGACAGGGCTGTCTTCACAGAAAAAAACAAAGAATTACAATGGAAACGGACATTCCACATAAGCCTGTGATGGGGGTTGGGGGGATAGAATGAAAAAGAGAACGAAACGGATATGTTGACTTGTCATTTCTTAACATTGACACGCTGCAAGAGGAAGCCAGTGCAAATCAGATATGTGTAGAAGACTCCCTCCTAACACACAAACTATTGAAACTCACATGAAGAATTAGAAAATGAGTCAAGGACAGAATAAGGGGGAAATGAGAAAAAGATGCTCTTTAGGTCTGAGCTTTAATACAAAGGAAGTGATAGGTCCATCATTCAGCATATAGATGAAGACCTTGACAATAGTCTAGTGCACAAAACTGAGATAATCAGGGAGCAGTCTGCCTCTGAAAGTCTGAATTAGTAAAGAATTTCCAAAATAAAGAATGAAAGCAGCTCTTACAGACTGATTTGTAAGACTGTGGGACATGTGGGTTAATAGGATCAGTCTGAGCGCTGTGGAGCTGGAGAAATGGAGGTCCCTAACTTTGCTTTATTCCTAGAGGAAAATGACTGTATACCCTGAGGCAAGATAAGGAAAATCAGTCAATGGTACACTGGCTCATTTGGATTGAGCCATTAAAGGCCATTGGTTATCACTGACTGATCTCTCCATAAATATCAGAGGCCAGAAGACCATGGAGGAAGACAGGAATTATTAATGGCACTAATTATGAGAGAGGTCATAGTTTGATCTCCAGTTCACTGGGCTGGAGAGAACTGTGTTCATTAGGAGAGTTACAAAGGCGGTTGATTCATCAGATACCAAAGGACTGGCATAGGTTTTGTGATAGTTAATGTCAATTGACAACCTGTCTACATTCTTAATTATCTAAGACACAAACTTCTAGATAGGTCTGTGAAGGATTTTCTAGATTAGACTGATTTAAGTAGGAGGAGTCACCCTAAGTGTGTATGTTACCATTCCATGGACTAGGGTCCTAGACTATGTGATAAAGAGGGAATAAGTTCAGTGTACCCTTGAACTATGAGGGAAATATTAAAAACGTTTGCTTATAGAGTTATTTATAGAGTATTCTATCAGAGCAACAGGAAAATTATCTACTAGAAAATCTGTACTGTGTTTGGAGCTGTGATGGACTTGACCCTGTGTTTCTTAAGCCTTTGGAACTGGCTTTTCAAGGAAAATGTTGAAAAGTCTGAAATACTGGTTAGAAAATCCCTTGAATGTCACAAAGGTAACTTGGTAAGCTAATGCCATCTGCTGGGAGTTTGGAAGGACAGAATGCCATGCTAAATTCAGATGGTGGCAGCCTTATTCATGAGGTTCCAAAATCTATCAGAAACCAAGCTAACGATCACCTATGTTACTATGTTACGTTCTGGGAAATAACCCGGTTGCATTCTGCTTGTGCCATGAGAACTTTAGCGTGACTAAATCCAAAAGTAAGGTTAATGTTTGGCAGAAGAAATCTCAAGTAAAACAGTATTGATGAATTCAGGCACAAGCGAGTCATGTTCTAAAGTACTTATATTTGTTTAGTGTCATTAAAGAGCAATTAATTGTTCTGCAGTGATATAACAGAATAGGTCTCCCATGGATAAAATTCCATCCTTGCAAGGCTCCATCTATTGAAAATGGAAATCAATTTGAAAAGAGAGAGTCTAGATAGAGTATACCATAGAATGAATGGGCTTTCCCGCTAAAAACAACTGTCAAAGACCCTAGGTCCAGTGAATGTCAATACAATCTTGGCTCAAGGGGTACAAACTCAAGCCCCAAATCACAGAAAATCTAGACACTGCTACATACATGGTACTTGGTTACATGACATAAAAGATACAAGAGTGATGGCAATAGGAAAGCATGGAACGTATGCCAAGGGTCTACAAGGTCACTGCAACCACGCAATGTGAACCAGGGTTGTATGCTGTGAGAATTCCTGAGGTCACTGTGTAAAGCAATAATGATGAAGTCCAAGTTACAATGGGGATATGAGGATGTTGGAGATGCCAAGACCATGGACAGGCTGCCAAAAAAAAAAAAAAAAAAAAATGCTGGTTACACAGAATAGAGCTGGCCCAAGAAACAGGCTATATGGGCTTCAGGTGGCAGAGCTGCAGGGGTAAAGCCAGTCAAGGCCTCCAAGGTGATCCCATCACAATCTCTAGGTGCCAGGCATGGAGCTGCAGGATTTGGAAATTGTCCTCACTGGATTTAATGTTCTTGCTGGCTTTTTCCTTGCTCTGCTCTCATTCTTCTGTATATAATGGGACTATTTATTCTGTGCATTGTATAAAGGAACAATGAAACATGTTTTTATTTTTAATTTTACAGAAGCTCAAAATCAAGCAATTGTTCTGATTCTCAGAAGAGACTTAGTCTCTAGACTCTTGAACAGTATTAGTATTGCTAAATACTATAAGTTCTTTATGTTGGACTAAATTTATTTTACACAATGATATGACCAGAAGATTAAGGGCACAAGGAGTGGAGGTTAATGGCTGAAAAGTTGTCTATTGGGGAGCTGGGGTGATGGCTCAGTGAGGGGAAGTATTTGCCATGCAAACATGAAGACCTGAGTTTAGATAGGTAGAACTCATGAAAAGTTCTATTAAATAGTGTATGGCTGTAATCACAGTGTTCCACAGAAGTAAGAGGTAGAGCTATGAGAATCTAGAGAAGTAAATGAGGAAGATATCTCAACAAGTGGATAACAAGAACGAATATCTTCAGTTGTCCTCTGACTACAAATGCTCAGTGGTATGTACATATCCCCATCCCCCCCCACACACACACACACTGTAGATACAACATAACTAACTGCCTTAAAATTTTGCTTTCCTGGCTTCTCTATCATGATGGATGGTGGCCTTGAACTGTGCATCGGAGTATGCATTAAATTCTCTTCTTTAAGATTTATAGTAGTTTAGTTTAGTTTAGTTTAGTTTAGTTTAGTTTAGTTTAGTTTAGTTTAGTTTAGTTTAGTTTAGTTTTGTGGGGTTTTTTTGGTTTGGGTTTTTTGGGGGAAGGGGTATCAGAAAATTTGTGGCAGCAATAAAAAGACCAATTAATATGGGGCTTTGGCAGCTTTGCTTAGTGCCATGTTGAGACATGGGCTTTATGAAGGAGGTTCTAGAAGATCTAAATGATTTAAGCTGGCATGTAAACCAGGTATCCAAAATGCTGAGGCAATTGGGAAAGAGAAGGGTGACCAACAGTTAAAACAAACAAAAGAAGTCCAGCCGAGTCAGTGGGAAAAAATGTGGCAAGATCTGGGTCCAGCCAGATGTCCTAGGGAAGAAAACAGAAAGCCAAGTGCCATGCTAGTTATATCTGGATTGCTTTAAATCTAGGACAATCATGGGAGACCAAAGTGATGAAATTATCTAAGTAAAATGAATTTTAAAATATTAAGATTGTCTTAGGAGTTGGTGATTAAAGTATAAGGGTTTACATTTTCTCTCTTGCAAAAACAGTGTACTTCGTGTAGAGGTTCCCACTCTGTCCAGGGACCTTTCAGTAGCCAGATGTAGCTAACTGAAAGTCAAAGGCTATGGAGCTTCTCCAGAATTTGTCGATAAGTTTTTGGAAGCCCTCTCCATTGGCAAGCAACCAGAACATGGCCCTACTCCCTCTTTGACATAAACCACACCCAAATATACACACAGTCTGACCCCATCAGGTATGTCTGATTTGAGGATATGTGCAGAGGCAGCAGTACAGCAGTAACCCAAGATCTGAATGACAGGTGACTGAAGGAAATTAAATGTGAATTATGGAGGGTGGAATGGCTAGTGTAACTCATCAGTGGCAAATGTCATTCTTTTGATGAAATAAATAATATAAACGATGGGAATATCTCGATACTGTATTGAATGTGATGATATTTATTTTTTGTGTTCCCTAAACCATTTAAGACCAATGGACAATGGCATAAAAGACACAATGCTGGGCCTTCAGAACCTTTGACCAAGATGTGTAAAATCAGGTTTCACTGTATTACTCTATTTTTGCGTGTTTGGGAACAAGTGTAATGAAAGTATAAACAGCATTTAAGACATTTGAAAGTAAAGATTCTGTATAGGAAGATTTACAAGTCTCTCTCTCTCTCTCTCTCTCTCTCTCTCTCTCTCTCTCTCTCTTTATCTCTTCTTCCCTCTCTCCCCCCTCATATTCTTCGCTAGAGACAGGTTATATCCCTGTAGATTTCTATCTAAGGTAGCCCAATAGAGTTTTTTTTTTTTTTTGGATATTTTATTTACATTTCAGATGCCAATCCCTTTCCCCATTTCCCCTCCCCAGAAAACCCCTATCCCATGCCCCCCCCCTTTTCCATTTGGCTTTTATACAATTTTTTAAAGTGTTAATCAAGGGCTTTATAAGTATGGTAATGCTCAATCAGAAGTGTAACCTAATACCCAACCTAGCTACGTAAACTATCTTTGACTCGCGGAGACACGTGAACTTCTGCCTCCATGAGTTTTAAAGGCTTTTGACCGATTTAATTTTATTTTCGAGTTATAATGTAGGTCCCTAGTGCTAGAACATCACATGTTTTGATTACAGGATGTGGACAAATCAAGATGAGATAACAGTGGAAGTTTCTTTCCCATGGAGTGGCTTTTGTGATATTGTCCACACCACTAGGGGTAAACTGCCACCTATTGCACTGCTTGGTATGGACCATGCATATTAGACTGCCAATATGACAGGCCAATATATGTCCTTTGTCATGTACAAACAACTGTTTTCTGATTCAATTTTAGGATCTTTCAACTGAGGAATTTATTAGTTTATTGTAGTCCAAGACAAAGACCTATGCCTGGGAGGTCACGACCCAGAAAGAAAGTGATCACTATTATCTTGTTAAGTGGATGTGAGGTATCTGTTAATTGCTGTCGAAGTATTGGATTTTTATACATACATCATTAAACACTGGTTGGTTGTAAAGGGAGAATTATTTCTCCAATAGATGGTGATAACCACAATTTCAAAACAGGTCATGCTCCTGAGGATAAGTGACTGTTGCCATGGTGTTATGGCCCAATCCTCTAGCATAAATGAAATAAAATAACCATGCTAAATATTTCAGATCCTCCAAGACTCAGGGAACATGATGAAAGAGCAAATGGGAAAAAATTGCAAGAGAATTGGTAGAGGACAAAGAGTTATGCAGCTATTTTCCTCAAATTGACATATTCTCTATTGTAGAGAGAAGAGGTTCATAAAGTGTAGGAACATAATGGAACATACAAAGCCTGAAAAGACCGGAATGTTAAATAATTTGCAACACCCATCACTGAGGTGGCAGAGGAGCACTAATGAATTGCCAGAGAAGTGGAAAGTCTCTGGCAGAGTTCCTATGAAATGGAACTTCAAGAGATACAACTTTCGTCTCATGCTGAGATGATCAGTTTGGCAATGCTCTCCTGAGGAACTCCATACTTATATTTCTGTAAGCAATAGCAGTAAAATCTCACGATTGACTGGGATAATTTCTTTGATGTGTCACAGTACCCCATCTGTGGTAAAGAGATATTTATTCACCTCTATCCAGGAAAAAAGAATCACACAACAGCATACCACATGTCATATTTTACAAAATCCGCCCACTCTCTGATTTGAAAGCCAGACCTCCACACTGATGATCCACAAGGGCTTGTATTCAGGTCTTAGTGTAGCTCATGTGGGATCAGGCTCATTTCCAATTACTGACTGTACTACTATTAATATGCCCAAAATACACCACACACCGTATGTTCAGCACCTGCCGCCTTTCCCATAGCAAAGCCATCTTCCTTTGCATGTATTCCAAGTCCTGGTTTCTTCTCGGTCTCATTCCTACCTCTGAATCAAGTCTGATTCCTACCAACCAGTGATGCTGTTCTAAGTAAAACTCTAAGCCATGTAGCCTGAAAAAGAATCTCCTTGTCTCTGTTGTGTATCTCCTCCACAAAGTGACTACTGTCTGTATGACTCACATGCACGGACGTTCCCACCCTCATAGCTCAGAACAACTATGAATTACTCATATTTTATGTGGGTTTCTTCAACACTGAAATAAATTTTCTTCAAGATAGTCCATTAATTGGGAAAAGATATAATATGGAAGAAAAATCAGAAGATTATTTTCGTTTAAGGTATGAATGTGAGGTGATAGATAGATAGATAGATAGATAGATAGATAGATAGATAGATAGATAGAGATAGCTATAGCTGTATCTATAGATGATATAGATAGATATACATATATACACACACACATATATATATATATATATATATATATATATATATATATATATATA
>JANHMN010000021.1:27536766-27596766 GCA_030674055.1 Rhabdomys pumilio
ATATATATATATATATATATATATATATATATATATATATATATAGAGAGAGAGAGAGAGAGAGAGAGAGAGAGAGAGAGAAAGATGTAGATTGCCTAGGCTTTTTACAAACTAAAGTGGGATGTTTGCCGAAATGGGCCTCTTAAGTTTGATGAGCTTATGCAATTTTTAATGTTAGGGTTTTCCTTTCATAATTAAGACTTTTATATAAAATTACTGAAGTTAGTGCAATTTCAAGGAGAAATGTCTAGTCGAACTGCATGGGACTTGTGAGTAAGAAAAACAAAATGAGAATAAATCAGTTGGATTACATAAACAAACAAATCTTGGTCTTCAGTAATGAGAAAATATCTATTCATCAGGTAACTAGAGTTGTAAAAAGCAAGTCTTAGATTATAATTCAATAAAAGCAAATATCATTTTATATGAGCACACACCTATTTAAATAATCAACAAAGGAACAAAAGATTATTGGGCATCAACTGCATGCAGAGCACAATAGAAGAAAACAATGGGATGAAATGTGTCTTTAAGAGGCTGTGTTCTCTTAGCAGATGCTTTCCTTCTCACACATAACTCTTTCATAGGCTACATAAGTTTCCTTTTTAAAGTAAATCTAATGGAGTCATAATTTTAATATGCTTGAGATTACATTTTCCAAACTTTATTGCTCTAAACACCTAAGGATAATAAAGAAATACTACTAAAAGACGTATGGAATTTTGAAAGGTTTGTCCTGTAAAAATCTGGTTTAATGAATATTGAACCATCTAATGAAGATAAACAAGGAAAATATGAAGCTGTATGCAGGATCGATCCCTAACATACTATTTGTTGACACCATTCATGAATACTGAGAACATTCATGAATACTGATGCTATCCTTTTTTTTGCTTTGCAAAACCACCTTTCATGAGAGATGGATGAAAGGATGTCAAGTATCTCCTTATTGTAAATCAAATAATTGAATGGTTTGGATAAATTGTCTCTGACTCAAGTTGTCTAGACTTCCCATTTATAACAAGATTTTGAATGATCCTTGGTCAGCGGTGTATTCCAAGACTGGAAGTACGGCTCAGAAGGTCCAAGTACTTGCCACTCAGTATGATGTCCTGACTTTGATCACTATAACCCACATGACAATAAGAAGGAACCGACTCTCATCTCCTGTCCTCTAACTTTCACAAGCATGGGATGGCATACAGGGTCACCCCTTATAGACATACATGTACATACAATGTAAATACATGAAAAAGTCCACGTCATAATGTATAAAATGTAAACCTCCACTTTAAAGAATAAAAATATTTTTCCAATATATCTTTTACTTTCAGTTCAAGTATAATGCCTCTAATTCATATTAGTAAATTATCATTCACTAACAAATGTTATATGTTACAAAATATCATTAAACCAATCATATTCAGTTAGCTGATTATTGATTTTATCAGCTTACCAAAGCAAGTACTTATTGCTTACTGCTGAGAATTTTGAATGAAGATGGTGAAAGTCTTTCCCTCTAAAACTTCTTGTGCAAAATTAATTTAAGAAATAATGGGATTGTGTTTAAGCATTAAACTACAATCTGCAAACATTTTCATCTCCTAATGAGAGAGATACCCTCCAATGTAAAACTATCATTGTGCATATCTCAAAGGATGCATATACCTTAGGCAGTCCAGTTGTTCCAGATGTGTAGAGAATGTACAAAGGATGCTCTGAGAGAACAGGCACGCAGTCATGGGACTGGGCTTTTGCCATTTCTTCTTCCCAATCAAGATCACGGCCTGACATCAAAGGAACTTTCTCCTACACAGCAAAAAAATGTTGAGACGTGCACAATAAGTGAGAGATGAAGTTACAGAAGAATGAAGGAGGAGCTTAATCTTCCAGTTTGAGCATCCATTAGAAAAGTATGCTTTCATGACACTAAACGTTGGATTTATGAATAAATCTCAAAGATATAAGCTAAAGTAGTTTTTTTTTAAAAATAAACTATCCTTTTACATAATCTAGTGGTTTGATGTTAGTTTCTCTCTCACATGCTGTTACTACACTCTAGAGTTACCCTTAAGTACTTTAATGTGGTGTTGTCATATTTTTATGAATCCATAGCTTAATTAACTTGAAGATACAGTCTGAAATATGAATATGCACAAGTAACTTGAAAAACTAAGTTCCAGCTTGTATTTTTAACTTGGGCCCTCTGTCCTTAACCAGGAAATATCACCTAATACATTCAAATAATTTTTATATAGGGAGATTTCAGTGCAACACTACAGCTGCCTTCCTAATGGGGCAGTTCAATTCACCTTCAGGATAAGGACGAGTTCCACTTGTGTTTTCTCAAGAGGGAAACCAATTTTTAAAATTAAAGAGAGCATATGACAAAGTCAAATGTTTTTCTCCTTTGCAGTCATTAATGTAGCCGAGAAAAAAAAATCAGATTTCCTTCCTTAAGAACAAGAATTTATTGGTACAAATTTTGTGATAACAGCCATGTCATAAATAAATATGACTTTAAATAAATGTAAACATCCCTTAAGAGGGAAGAGAGATGACGAAGAAGGAGTGAGCTGGTGGAAAAGTTGCTCTAATGGGAAAAATCATGGATGGAGGTAAGAGACTATGCTGGCTGCTTCTTGAAATAGCCAGTTCCTTACTGGGGGAAAGTTGTTGTTGTTGTTGTTGTTGTTGTTGTTGTTGTTCTTTGTTTTACTTTTTGGTTTGGTTTGGTTTGGTTTGGCTTGGAGACCTGCTCAAACTCTGCATCTTTTGCTAGCCTGGAACTTCTTCTATAAACTTGGCTCAAAACCTGGAGAGATTTGCCTGCCTCCGCCTGAGGAGTTCTGGGATTAAAGATATGCACCTGGTATATCAGCATATTTATACTTAACAAATATGTAAACAGAACCCAATACACATGTTCAGTAGAGTAAATGAGCAACACAGCCAGACATGTATGTAACTATTGACTTTATCAAGGTGATGTCTGGGCTACTCTAGTAGGCTCTAGGTCATTCATAAAAAAAAAAAATTAAAAATGTAAAAAAAAAAAATTCAGTTTTCTAGGATACCTACTATTAACCAGGCTATAAATACTTGTCACACATTTAAATATTCACATTTACAAAATTATGCATGAAAGCAGTATCACAAATACAATACATCTGAATATATTCACTTGTAGATAAAAATCTGAACTGAATACCATTTGTAAAGTTTATATTTCAAGCATAGCTGAATTCTCTTGCTTCCCTTGGATAGGTAGTCGCTGGTATCAGAACATTAACAGAACAGCTAACTGTGAGCAAATCACGTTTCCATCCATTTTTATGCATGAGATAAAAGTAATCAATTTCAAACTATCAAAGCTTTACCATCATAATTGTAGAGCTGTAAAAATAGTGATACTGAAAAATGAAAACTGAATCGTGACTACAAACATTTTTTTGATTTTTACAAGCCTCTAATGAAATGGGCACTGGAATAAATAGTTATTCCTTAGGCTAAAAAAAAAAATGTATGTGTGAATAAAAAAAGATCTGAGGAAATAGAGAGGGAAGTAACAACATTAACATTTGTTATATAAAACGAGAATGCACATGTGTGTGTGTGTGTGTGTGTGTGTGTGTGTGTGTGTGTGTGTGTGTTTATTTCTCTCCATGGGCAATTCATTTTAGATATTAAAATTCTTAACTGCCAGTATTGGGAGAACACGAGGGTGACAGGTAGTATTCCTTTGGTTCTGACATAGTTTGCCTGAGGCTTAGGAACATTAGCCAAACTTTTACCTCATTTGGCAAATGCAGATGCTAGTTAATAAGATGCAATAACCAACCTCACCATTTCTTTCTCTTAAGTTCAAAGCAAACCCAATCCATTGGGTTTAATTACTGCCTAAACAATAGATCTCATATTAAAGACAAGATATATGAAAAAGCCTTCATCTGTATCTCTATAGAGGCGAGACAGAGAAAGGGCAAAGCCAGGTGAGTGAGAGAGTCATGTTAGGTAAGGAGATAAAACAATTCTATCGAAAGAAGGAAATCATATTAAAATGTTAATGAGAGATTTTATATCTAAACATGATAGGTGTATGGGGCAGAAGATAGAACATATATCTTGTTGTTTAAAAGTTAGCAAACCAGACTTTGAACGTTGCTCTGTCACTTAGAGAGACTGTGGGTATTTGCTGATTTGTGACTCTTGTTTCTTCAGTAGTAAAATGGAATCAGTTATAAGACCTGTGAGAACTAAGTGAATAAAGGTACTTGAAAGTACTTAACCTTGCTCCCAGTCTGTTGTAAGACCTTCACAAAGCCTAAGGAAATTTCATATCTGCAGGTAACTAGTAAAGACTCAAACATTTTCATGGTCGTGTTTCTGCCATTCTCCTGCCCTTCCCTTCCTTAGATTGATGAGCTGCTGACTCCGTGTTCCTTGATTTAAATGGCAACAAAGCATCCTTTAAAAATATGTATGCCTGAAAGAAACTGAGCATTCTACTCTGAGATAGTAATGACATTAAATTCACGAAGTGTAGCAGTTCATGCACCAAGACACTGAAACTCTATGACAGAATTTAATGTGGCAATGATTCTTATTATGGACTCATCAAAATGACACAGTCTCAGCAGGCTAGTCTCAAAGCATGTCAATGAAGTCCCTTCTGCTGAGAAGATCTCAAGAGGTCTACCAAAGGGCACGTGGATGTTTGTGATTTCGTAATTTATCGATGGCAAAAAGAATAATAATTTGCTTTAAAACAGTTAGCAATTTAACTTAGTCCTTTGGTATGTATCTAGAGACTTGATTGTGAATATATACAAGGAAAGCAACAGGTCAAAATTATAAGGAATATTTTTATTATTATAATCCTTCATCGTCCATGGATTATAGAACAATTTATCTGTGTAGAAAAGGCAAATTTTAATTTTTTGAGGATAATCTATCTCTGGCTGAAAAAAAATCTTTTCTTGATTATTAAAAGATATTTTTTTTACAAAAACTAATCAGACTTTTTCTAACAGGTCATGCATGCAGTGGAGGGTTTAAGGAGACACGCACAGTGCAAAGTACTTGAGGCCAAATCAGAAATGCCAGGCAGGGTACTTCATCTTAACATACATTGATTCCTCTTCCTCAAATAGGAGGTACAACACTCTTTAACACAGTTCTGAAAATAGGTTTTTTCTGTTGTTGTTGTTGTTGCTAATTCTACTAGAATCTTGAGATTTCCACATTATCTTGAAAACCAAATGGTAGATAGTTACTATTTACTAGTATTATCATAAAACTTGAAGTAATAACCGACAGCTCCGGAGAACCATACACAAGCCCAACATTGATCTGCATCTGCATACTTCATTATTAGTAGTTTAGACCTATTTCTCCACACACACTATCATGTTTTATTCCCTCCCATAATTGCAATTATATTCAGGCTATTTAACAGTTTATGACTCAACTGTAGTTTTCAAAAGTCTGAAACTAAAATTATCTTTGGCACAATCCGATCAGAAGGAAGAAATTGAGACTTCAAGTTACCATATTTGGGCGGTTGTAAATGAGAATTCTGTCTGGTCTGTGCTGTCCTATTTTGAGAGCTTCTTCTAGAAGTGGGATGTACTCGACCTTCCTTCCTGGTTCGATGCCGAATGATGCTGTAACAACCAGCTTAGGCTAAAATGGGAAGAAAAAAAAAGGAAAGTTTTTACAATCATAGCGAAGGTGATGACACAATATTTCAGTGTAGACTGTCAGTTTAATGTTTGGAAAGAAATGGTTGGTTTCTATTTGCTATTAAACAAACGGCCTAAAAAAAAAATAAACCCACTAAATCCTTTTGTAAATGTTTATAAGTCTAACTGCTTATACATAAATATTCCCTGTTCAAAATTATACATTCAATGATACTTAGGGCTCATAAATATGAACTATACATTCAATGATACTTAGGGCCCATAAATATGAACTATATAAAATACCTTCCAGAGTATTCATTAAGCCAAGTAAAGCACCTGTCATCCAGTAAAATGCTCTGTCATATGCATACAGATACAAATATATACATACATATATCCACACCCAAATGTACCCACATGCATACACAGACACAGAAAGACAGGCACACACATACACACACACACACACACACACACACACACACACACACTGAGGAGAGGTAAAGGGGGAGGAAAAGAGAGAGGGAGAGGGAGAAGGGGAGAGAGAGAGAGGTCTTTTTGTTTACAGGAATATAAGTGGCAAGAAGGAACCAAGCCGAAATCACAAATCAGGTTTTCTGTAAGACTGTTACCTCCTAAATACTACAAAGTAGGCAATCCAAAACCTCCTAGATTTTACTGATACTTTCCTCATTCTTAATACGTAATTGTGCTAGCACATACGATATAGTCTTATATTATAATAATTATTGTTATTATTATTATTTTGAGACAGGGCCTCACTATGTAGCTCTAGCTGTCCTGGAAACCACTTCATAAAGCAGGACACCCTCAAACTCAGAAATCTGTCTGCCTTTGCCTCCTGAGTGCTGAGATTAAAGGGGTGGGCCACTAGACCTGCCTTAGATTATTTTTCTGCCAAATAACTTGTCTAGCTCTCACAAGTTCAGGACTTCCTCCTGTCCTTTAGGAAGACTCCTTTACATATTTAGCTGTGACAGAAACATATCTCTGTGATGTCCATGTCAGTCTTCTTCCTTTGGAACATGCTGGGTATGCCTCAGATACGGAACTAGAGTCCACATGTCCCTTCACCTCCTAACACAGTAAGCACTGCAACTAAACACTTGGATGTTAAACACCTTTGTGTGCCTAACAGAGTGCTTACCACATCTATAGTAACCTTGAATGTAAACCAAAATTTCAATAGTTTATAGAAACAAGTCCATCCTTATTTTTGTTAGTATATTGTTCCAAGACAAGCTGCCAGGTAACGGGTAATCAGGAAACAGTCATTCCATGGTATTGCATCTATTCTTGAATTTTGACTTCTGGTTCCAATATAGGTCATTTTGGGAAGGTTCAGACTATGTCAAATACATGCTCATGCAGTCAGTGTTGCATTTTGAATGTCACTTAATATTCATGGAGCTGAAGCTCACTGTAGTTACAAAACTTGCCTCAGGTTAGAGGTGATGGAGGCAAAGGAAGCTGGTTCTGTCTGACTTCAGAACACTTCTATCCCACTATAGTAAACTGACATTTTTTGGGGGGGGGGAGGGCGGAAAGCATGGAGATAGAAAATAGAAACAATTCTTGATTCATCTTATTAAATTGGAGTGATACATATTTTAATTTAGTTCACATTATCCTTAATGTTTGTGAGCAGAGTACTTGATGGCATTTTCTAAGATTAGAATTTGGAACAAATGAAACTAAGCAATACAATGAATAAAGAACACATGTAAGCTTATGACACGTGAACAATTAAATCAAAATTAGACTCTTTCTCTGGGAAATAACCCCTTTCACATTTCTATCATCAGTTTACTAGGTTTTTAAGGTGTTTGGACTGACTGGACTGACTTCCCAGAATGCACACTTTCCATGTTTATTGGTCAAAGTAATTTTTATCCTACATTTTAAATCATAATATGAAAATGGCATTTCAACTCATGAACTTATTTAAATTTGACATGATGAATGTCTTTGCATATAATAGCATGCACTGTGCCCTAATCCATTAGTAAGGTTAAGTATGCATATACGTGTGTTGGTAACAAAACTCTTTCAATGAGATAGCACAAACAGATTTTGTGTATTAATTTTCTTATATATTACAAAAGTTTTCATTAAAGTGAGTAATGCATCCAATGCATTTGTCAAAACGGTGTTCAGGATTTTGGTTCAAAAAAACTGAAGTCTACAGCCTCCTCAATTTTTTCCCTTCTACTTACAAAGAATTACAATGGCTAATAATTCCTTTATGGTATTTTTATTGTTACTGTTGCTGTTTGTTGATGAACCTTAACTCAATATATTTTTTCAAAAGAAGAACAAGCAAATAAACAACAAAATGCAACAAACTTGAGTACTTATGGGAAAATATGGCTGAGGAACCCAGGGTTCCTCCCCCCATGCTGTGGGTAGTCAGCTGGGAATGATCTGGGTTCCTCCAGCTGGAAGTTAGGCCCCGCTGCTCATTAACTAAAAGCCTCTCCACAGTTCCTCACAGTTCCTCACAGCGCAGTCCCAACACATGAGGAAGTCCTTGTGTTTCCAAAACCGGTTTATTGGCATGGCGGATGGTGGATAGATCTGGATTCATACCCCACAAAAACCCAGGCCATGCCTGAGTGAAAAAGGGGAGAGAGGAAAAAGGGGGAGGGATCTTCAGCTACCTCATCAGTATGTAAATCTCTCAAGGGCCTGGGGGCTGTTTATCACGCCCACTTGTGTACAGTGACTGAATGGTAAAGGTGGAACCGGAGATTAGGCCTCATGTCAGGAGCCTGGGTTCTGGGGACATGGCTGAACCCACAGCCCAAGAACCAGGATACCCTTCCATGGCCCAACGGGTACTTAATTCACAAAATTATCTCCCAGTTCTAATAACTAATTGGTTTTCAGATAAAGCAGATATACAGCCTTACACCATGCCTTCTTCCCAATGTCTAATATACTAACACCTAGTCCTCCCAGGGGCTTGTGTGAATGTAAGGTAAGCCATCTTTTCCTTTCTTCCTTGATCTTCCCAACACCGCTTCACATATGCACAACAAATAGATCTATGTACCAAAGATCCTTGCTCAAGCTCCCAGACTATCCCTCACCACAAGGCTGTCTTCTGACATCACCTAAAACACAATACTTGCCTGCTCTAAAAGTTTCACTGTTATTTCTGAAGGTTCAGTGGAATCCGATTTAGGGAGCTCACTCCTACTTCTTGACACTAATTTGCATGCTCCCTCCTGAGTTACTCTTCTTCCTTCTTGCCTCTGGATGTAGGTTTGGATTGATCGAATATCTCATTGTCTCATCCTGGTCAACCAGGATATCACAGTCAAGATTTCACTTAAATATTTCCATTGTCCAGGAATTCTTCTTCAGCTGCCCTACTTCTAAATTAAAAGCATATGCTATATTTTTTTGTCAAGTTTTACTGTGACACAGACATCTTCATCTTTCTCTGTGGCTACTTCGTTGCTACACCAGCAGCTGAAAGGCTGCACCAGAAACAAAGTGGCACATACAAATCTTAAAATATTTACTGTGTGACAGCTTACAGAAAAATGTGTGGTGACAAATTTTAAATTCATAAAATGAAGAGCCAATTTCTTTTACTCATATAAGCAAAAGATCATATACTGAAGGATTTAAGGTTAAACCTCTAGAAATTTTCAGAGTAGGTTTAAGAAATTTGTTATCTTAGTACCTAAATTTAATCACATGACACCAATCTCCCAAATGTTCCCTCTAAAACCTGTAACTATGTGCCAATCTCTATAATAATCATTTATTGCCCACTTCTAAGAAAAGTATCAGTGACTTAGAAATATTTAGGGAGGAAATAACTTATCACCTGTTTTTCTCAGCTGTCATATACATTTCAGTACATAACAAGATAACATGGGAGGCACATGCTTCATCTCCTATTTTATATTCCTCTAAGCACCTAGCAGGATGTGTTTGATATGGCACTAACTCCAAAATTAGTGTATGATGAGTAGATACATACCAATGAGAAAGAAAGGAAGAAAGGAAGAAGAAAGAAAGAGAAAATAAAGGAAGAAAGGAAAGAAGGAAGAAAAATAAAAGAGAAAATGAAAGGAAGGAAGGAAGGAAGGAAGGAAGGAAGGAAGGAAGGAAGGAAGGAAGGACAGAAGGAAGGAAGAAAGAAAGAAAGAAAGAAGGAAAGAAAAGAAGGAAGAAAAAGAAAGATAGAAAGAAAAAGAAAAACTAAGTCTAAGTATCCCACTTTAAAGTAAGACCAAATAGTAAAATAATGCTTAAATAAGTCCTCCACAGTTAAGTGGTATGCTATAGACAGCTGAAAAACTGGGTCCTGAAGAAAGCACTTACCTTTGCGTGATCAATGCGTGTACTTAATTCTTTGGATGCAAATCCTCCAAAGATGAGACTGTGGATTGCTCCTATCCTTGCACACGCCAGCATGGTGTACATTGCTTGTGGGATCATGGGCATATAGATGACCACAGTATCACCTTTCTTGACACCCTGCTTGACCAACACACCAGCCAGCTTAGAGACCTGTTATGAAAAATCATTAGAACTATATTATTTCTCTAAATGTGAAGCTGGGGGAGTAAATCTAGAAGACGGCAGTCTCCGTCGTGGCAAACTAAAGAGACTTGTAGAATGGACTTGATGATGAAGATAATGTTTTAGACGTGGTAACAACAGTATCTCTTCTCTTTAAATGATTGTGTGTGAAGGTTTACCTGGGTCAGAAAACCTCCATGTTTTCCATTTGCTTATTCATCATACATCATATTTACCAAGCAACTAATCATGCCTGACTCAATATTCATATTAAAAAAGATGAGATTTCATTCCTTATAGAACTTACTTACATTCTAAAAAATTTGGTAAGCAAAACAGAAAATAAATGAGCTATAAATATAGAAGTATGTATGATGGGATGCCTGTGAAAATAAATGAATTCAAAAAGAAAACATGGCTAAAGATATAAACTCAAAGCAGATTTTACTACATTGTTTTTCCCATTTATAAATTAGACAATTGAGGCTCAGAGGTAATACACCGTTAACCAGACGTCATATAGCTAATAAATGATATCAATAAAATTATCAGGGTTACTGACCACTGCTTGGCTTTTTAAATAACTCAGTTAATTTTTTCTTTATACTTTTATACCATATGTTTATATAAAATAATTACAGAGCAATTTCCTTTTGAACCAAGTACACAAACCTCTTTCCACTTTTATCACATGTTTTGGGATAAATTATAAAAATGGCTTTCCTCTTAAAACACATTTTGGTGGGTTTTTTTTTTTTTTTTGCAATTTCTAGTAAAAATATTCCAAAACAGCTCATAAGCACATGTGTAATTTACTGCAAGCAAACTTTCCACACCCAATTACAGCAGGCTGTGTGCCCAGACTTCACTGTAAGTTCAATATTCTACCCTTTAAAAACTGTTCTTCCACTTAAAAATGTTTCTACCAAAATAGAAAGTGTGTCTGAGTTCCCTTCCCCCACTACTCTCTCACTCATTCTTCACTAGATGATAGATCAGAGCTGTAAATAAAAGAAGTCTCTACCTTCTCAGTATTTAATTTTAGAAGAATGAACACTTGTAATTAAATATAAGTGCACGTGCTTTGTTCAAAGATCATCAGTCTCCTGAGAGAGGCAGGAGTAGCTGCTGATGGAACAATGAGTAGAGACATCCCTAAGGAAGCCTTAGAAAAGACATATAGAAGGTCAAGTAGATATCTATAATTATGCTATTTAAGACAGAGCCAGAGGAGGTCACAGCTGAGGTACCTGTAGGGCCCAGGGGGCAACCACAATGATTATGGCATTTTAAGATTTATTTTTCAGAAAATGAGCAAAGGAAGACTGAGAGGGAACTGGGACACACAGCTGCTGGTGTTTCTGATCACTTCTCTCTGCCTCTCTTTTCCGATGAGTTCAAACAACTCTGAATTCTCACCATGTTTCTCTAATGTGAAGGGCTTTCATGAAAGAGAAAGAGGACAACTAACCTGGACCCTTGGGGCTCTCAGAGTCTGAACCACCAACCAAAGATTATACATGAGCTGGACCTAGGCCTCCCTGCTCATATGTAGCAGATGTGCAGCGTGACCTTCCTGGGCTACCACAAAAGCTGCTGCCTGTCCATTTGATAGGTTCTTCCACCTAGGCTGTCTTGTCTGCCCTCGGTGGGAGCAGAAGCGCTTAGCCTCTCAAAGTGCAAGTGTAAGGTGGATACCCAGGGGAGCCCCCACATGCTCAGAGGAGAAGGGAAGGGAGCATGGGGGAAAGATTGTGGGAGGTGGGGCAGTGAGCTGGAGGTAGAGTGAATAAGTCAAAAATATTTTTAATTAACTTTAGAAAAACAAGAGGGAAAAACAAACAAACAAAAATAACAAGCCAAGCCAAAGAGTGTTTTATTTTTTCCCAGTACTACAAATCTGATAGTGGAGTGCTACCCAACAGAAAGTTATATGAAAAAATACAAAAGTAAATATATATGTATATGTATGTGTATGTGTATGTGTATTTGTATGTGTATGTATGTGTATGTGTATTTGTATGTGTATGTATGTGTATGTGTATGTGTATGTGTATGTGTATGTGTATGTGTATGTGTATGTGTATATGTATATGTATATATGTGTGTGCGTGTGTGTGTGTGTGTGTGTGTGTGTGTGTATCCCAAACTTAAATTTCATATAAGTCTCAGAAAAGGAATTAAACGCTAGGGTGTTGTAGGCAAACCTTTCAGCATATAATCATCATGGCATGGCATGGCATGGCATGGCATTGCCCAGTATACTCCATTATAGAGTAGAGTTCTGGATAAAGTTGCTTGTTTACAAGTTTAGCATCAACATTTTGAATGATGTCTGCTATCGAATGAAAATGTTCTTCAAATAAAAGCTGACCTAGGAATGATGTAGTGAGCTGGATATTTTAGTCTCGCTCACGAACAGCTGGAAGATACCCACAATGTTTCTGCTTACTGAAAGAAATACAATAAAGAGACTTGAGAGCTTACTTTAAAAATTCTAGATCTCATAGAGATGAGTCATTGGTCTAATGTGACATCACAATGAATTTCAGTTGGAATTATATCAGATATTACCAAGTAAGCAATGTAAAATGTGCTAGGCTTCATATTTGCCCTTGTTTGAGTGTGAGCTCTTGAGTCCGCTTAAAGTAATTTGTTCTTTCATGGTGATGTGAAGTGGCCAAAGTTTATTGATCTTATTTTTATTTATATTTTAAATTGTCATATATGTTTTGATCCTATTCTTTTTCCTCCCAGTAACTCTTACCACTTCTTGCCCCACTCAACTTCATTTCTTTCTCTTTCTTAAAAACCAAAAGAAAACAAGCACACAAAAAACACAGAGTATTATTTTGTGTTGGCCAACTATTCCAGAGACTGAGGTCTATCCTGGAGTGTCATTGATATACCCAGTCTCGCTCTATTGAAAAAACTCATTTTCCCTCTCCCGACAACTATGAATTAAAATAACTTTTTTTAAGGGGGGATGACACTTTGTTCTCACTTCCTCTTCTCCATGTTGAGATTTGTCTGACTCGAGCTGGTGTGAGTTTCCTGCACGCAGCCACAGTATCTGTGAATGCTTGTGCGCACTGGTCCTGTTGTCTTTGCTAAATGCTGTTTGTTGTAATCTTGCACCACCTCTGGTGCAAACAATGAGTCTTCCTCCATTTCCACCTTAATCCCTAAGCCTTTAGGGTAGGGGTACAGTAGGAGCATTTCATTTAGCAATGAGTACTCCAATACCTTCCGTCCATTTGTGGGGTTTTGTGTAAATTATCCTCTACTGCAACTGCAAGAAGAAACTTCTCTGATGTGCATTGAGTGAGGCATTGTTATATATATATATATATAGCTTTACCCTAGGCCTGTGACACTGTGACATATCTAGTCTCAGACTCTTGGTCTCTGGTCAAGTGTCAGGTGTGGGTTTTATCTTATAGAGCAGTTCTTATATTCAATAAACAGTGGTTGGTAATTCCTATAATATTTGTACCACAACTGTACTTGTGGGTAGGTCAGTATTACAGTTTCTACAGTATTTCTTCTGGTCGCATATATGCTACCTTTAAACACTAAATGCTAGTCAGTAGGGGGGAGATTATTGATGAACATCAACTCAATTTCTCTATGTTTGATGAAACCTCAGTAGGGTCTTACCATCAGATTGGAGATGGTAATCAATAACATTGGTGATAGCCTGAAATTTTGAGGGCAGTGATTTATAAGGATAGCCACGTGTAAAAGAATGATTTGAATCTACATCTATTACTCTGCACAAAAGTCAACTCCAAACGGACCAGTAACTTCAAAGTAAGACCAGATGCCTGAATAAGACAGAAGGGAAAGTATTGAATAGGATTGAACTCATTAACACACAAAGGGACTTTTAGAAGAGGAGCCTAATAATATAGGTATTATACATGATATATGGAATAAATAATGTATATATTATAGGTTATATTATAAATGTTACGTATATAATGAGCAATTAATAAATGGGTCCTTACAAAGATAAAAATGTAAACTTTATGAACAGCAAAGAACACCATCATTCAAGAAGGCTCATCTTCCAGAATGGAGAAAATTTTTTACCAATTACATATCTGACAGAGAGAGCTAATATCTAGAAATTGTTAAGAAGTCAAAAACTGAATACCAAGAAACCAATAAGCCAATTAAAAATAGAATATAGAACTAAATAGTGAGTTCTCAAAATAGCAAGCACAAATACTAAGAAACACTTCGAGACCCGTGCAACCTCTTTAGTCATCAGGGAAATGAAAATTAAAACTAGTTTGAGATTCCATCTCTTCCCAGTCAGAATAACCAAGACCAATAAAACAAATGACAAAGTGACATTCATTGCTGGTGAGAGTACAGAAGAGCATGAAATCAGGTTGAAGGGTCTTCAAAAGGCTGAAAACTTCTCTACTGCAAGATCCAGCTATCCTACGCTTGGACATATACTGAAAGATATATTACTACAGAGATGCTTGGTCATCTGTGTCCATTACCGCTCTTTTCATAATAGCCAGATAATGGAAATAGCATAAGTGCCCATCAACTAATGAATACATAATGCAGATTTGGTACATTTACACAATGAAACGTTATTCAGCTGTTAAGAAAAATGAAATTTGCAGGTAAATGGAACTAGAAAAAAAATCATCCTAAGTGAGGTACCCCAGATTCCAAAAGACAAGAGCACTGTTTCCCCTCATATGTGGATATTTTCTTTTAAGATTCAGATGTGTGATTCATTTAGACTATCTATAGATGTTAGGTAGACCACAAGGGACCAGTGTAGAGAGGGTATTGGTGTTATTATAAAGGGATAAATAGGAAAATCAGAGTAAGAGGATTAAAGATGTCAGGGATGAGAGGGCAGGATAAAGTAAGGGAAAGCTAAGTAATTCTAAAGGCTCCCCCCCCCCCCAGTTTATTAAAACTTTATTTTCCTTCTACCATATTTTCCTTTACTCAAGAGTCTTCAGTGCTGCTAGGGACCACACACAGGTAGTTCCAAGCCACTGAACAGTCTGTGCAGTGGGAGCTGCCGTTCAGTCAGTTCACTCCGCTCAGTTTACTGCCTTTGGCTGAACATCAGTGAGCATAGGAACTAATGCAGTCCATTTACCCTGATAGCCCTCTTTGAATATAACCTCAGCAGCATCATGCTTTCCTTCTCAGTCTCTCCCAGATATCTGTAGCAGTAGAGATGAGGCATAACATCCCATGGGTGCTCAAGGAGATCATGTCATAGATGCGGAGAATGACATGAGCCAACAATCACTTTAGATCCGCTGAATAAGCCAACAACAGTAGCCTGGAATGGCAATGGCCACGCAAAGGAGGGCATGTTACACAGAGAAATGGTTGGCAGGTGGACATAATAGGCCTGTGTGACAGAGCCATGTTTAGGCATAGGATCAGTCACCACTAGAAACTTTCTGAAGGCTGCTTGAATTAGGTTAGTGAAGGTCCCAGGCACGAAACTGCCAGCAATTGGAGTGGCTCCCGTGGCAGCAATAAACCTCAGCCCTGTTCTCTGACCAGTGTTTGTGGAGATCAGCAGTGTTTTCAACAGCAAGAATGGCTTGGCCTTGCTCAATAGCTTCTCCCAAGTTCTCTTCAGATTGGAGAACTAGATAACATGGCTTTTATTTTGTAGATGTAGTGCTCCATTTAGAAGTCAACATTAGTGCCATGTAAGTGGGTTTCTGTAACAAGGGACTTGGGGACATGCTCTTCCTTCATCTGTAGGACATCAAGGTCTCCGTACTACGTTGTATGAGCTTCCCTTTACTTCATAATGGTAACACAGAACAATGACATTTTATCCCGTCTCTGGTCAGGGACAAAAGGCTAAAGACAGAAAAAAATGCTGGAAATCTACTAATGGAGAAGCTTCCTAAAATCAGTAGGAATAAAATTTTTACAAATTTAAATGGCATTGCCTTATAATTGGAGAGACAGGCCAAACCAGATATTATATGATATCAAATAAGATGCCTAAATAAGATGCCTAGGACCAGGAATAGGTTACTTTTCTCTCTTTCTTTCTTTCTTTCTTTCTTTCTTTCTTTCTTTCTTTCTTTTTTTTTTTTCAGTTGGAACAGATCTTTTAAGTGTTGAGGTCTCAGATAAGAAAATGAGGTCATTATAAACATCACTGTTGGCAAGGATAAAAGAGGCTCCTGTGGGATATACGTTGACTCTTGTGAGAGCAGACTGTTATAAAAAGAACTCACCCAAGCTAGGAATCTCTCTTATTTCCTGTCCACTATGTGATCTTTTCTCTCTCACGTTGTTCTGTATAAGCTACCCTGACTCAAATATTTTGTCAAAGACACAATAGACTAAGACAATATGCAAATGCAGAGAACCTGGTGACTTCTCTGAAAAGTTGGAAGGTTTCATAATACCAGGCCTGTGCTCTAAAGGATACTAATTAACTGAGGGCCACTTAGTATTCATGAGGGTATTTAATATAAATAATATATACTGATATCATTTAAATTTAAAATACTTTCCACAAAAACTTGGGTATATATACTTCTACTGGGATCTTAGACCATAGCTTCATAACTGTAAAAAAGGTGCAGTAGACACCAAGAATTGATTTTTTTGTTATCTACCTACTTCAGCTATTTATTATATGTGCTTAGCTTCTGCAAGCAACTACACTGTAGATCACTGCTTTGATTGACATTCCATCAAATTAAGATGTAACGGTTCTGTGCAACCACTAGACGAAGTAGGTTTGACCTACCTGTTGCCTTTTATTTGATACTATGCTAACACCAGAATTGATACAAAACAAAATTTGACATGAGAAACATAAAGATACTTCCTTTTCAATGTTTTCAAAATCAAGGGTCTCTCTAAATTTTTTTACTGTAATTTGAATTTTTAAATAGGTTTCTAACAGAAAAAAATATAAGGGAAGAAATATTTATAGTGAGACTTCTAACAAATAGCTTATGAAAATGTAATATTAGTTCATAACAATAAAAGTAAATATATGTTGACTTAATACATATTACTTTATGATATATAATTTACTATTTCTTAATAAAATTAAATCTAGAACAAATTTTTAAGAAAGGTTCAGAACAGAGCACCTAGTAATCTTGTCTCAAATGCAAATAAAATTTCTTAAAAGATATGTGTAAACAATAATGAGCAACAGAGTGCAAACTATCAGGAAATGTCAGTCATCTAAGAGTTTATAGTGGCTCACACAAAGGGATGCTATTGAAATTTCAATACCAAAGGTACACCAGTGGCATTCCACATTCAGAGTTTTGAAAAGTTCAGAAACTTCAAATAAAAAATAAAAGACATTTACCAAAAGGAGAGTAAATATACAATTTTATACAAAGGTGAGCCACTTAGTTTTTTTTCTCCAACTTGACACAAAGTAGGGTCACCTGGGAAGAGAGAACCTCACTTGAGGGATGCATCCATTAGATTGGCCTGTGGGCTTGTTTGTCAGGACATTTTCATTATGGATGATGGGAGCTGCCAGCCTCGTGGATGGTTTCACCCTTGGGCAGGTGGTTCTTGGTATTAAACAAGCAAGTTGAGCAAGTCATGGGGAGCAAGCCAGTAAGTAGCATTGCTCCCTGGTCTATTTCAGTTTGTGGCTCTGGGTTCCTGCCTTGAGTTTCCACGATGATGGATGACAGCCTAAGAAGCGGTCATCCTTTCCTCTCCAAGTTGCTTTAGATGAGAGTGTTTTATTACAGTCACACCCAAGCAATCTTAACCAAAAATCTATGACAAAAGTACAAGTTAGCAAATAATACCTGAAGAAACATATTACTACCTTTGGGGACAGAAGACTTTCTGGCTGTAATATGTAATTACTGAAAATACCTTTGTTTTATTTTAGATCATATATTGATCATTGATCATGCATCCCTGAACCCCAGGGAATGCATCCACAAGTATTCATTTTTCATGATTGATTTTTGTTTGGCCGTGTACCAACTGAGTATCCAGGTAAATAGCTATGAACACTCACTATTTGAAAACTATTTAATATCTGAAATTAAGATAAAGCTGTCTAATATTTTAGGCATGGGCATTTGTTCTTATAACCTAAGCTTCTAGAAAAGTCATTTTAAAGACAATAGGAATTTACTATATTGAACATTAAAACGAGTTTTAAGCAAACATGATACTATACATTATTATGTCAGTTTTAAGACAGGTCTCCTATCTTACAACAGCAGAAATGGCCATGTTATTAAACAAAAAAAAAATAACAAATTCCTAACAATATCATACCATATATATTCAAGAATGACGTTTCCTGTTATTTTTCTAAAGCAAAAAATAATAAATACTCAAGAATGACACTGATTTTGGAAAAAAACTTGTAAAGTGCTACATTTAAAACAGTTATGTGACTCTTTGAAACATTTACTGTAATATTTCTTCTTGTAAAATAATTTTCTCCAGTGAAGAAGTAAATATCATCACTGATAATAATTTTTCTCATTTGCACTTTCTTCGCATGTGAGTTTCTATCAATATTTAGCCATTTTACAACTATGCGTTTGCCGGCAGTGTAATTAAAAATCATTCAGTTCATTTGATTCAAGCCTGAAATAACTTCAATTTCAATAATCTGTATGCTTTCAACACATTTCAACTAATGTGAATTCCATACTGTATTTCACAGAAAATTAGTTCAATCTCATATTTCTGCATATTTATGTGCTCACAATATGGGAATATGATATATTTTTCTATTTTTTTAATATGTAAATGTTGAAATCTACACATACAGCATTAGAATTCATCACACCTTGAAAATAATACCTTGTTAATTTTAAAACAGTCCTGTTATATAACAGACCATTATTGATAGAGAAAATAACTCGACACCAAAGAGAAATCCAAGTCTCAGGAATTGAAGGTAATTTATGTCTATCATATTCACAGCATGAATACAGTGCTTGAAACAAAATGGAAAGGAAATACAGAGACAAAGACTAGGTCCTCAGTTTCCTCTGTTTTATACCCAGTGTGACACCTCTGAACTCTCCGTGTTAATAATTCAAGAATTATAACTTTCGCCCACTTTTACTCACAGGAAAATGTGTGACAAGTCACTAGTCCTCATTGTCTGTGTTGTCTACCTGAGAACATCAAAGCAGTTCTGAATGGGTATGGTAACGTTTCACCATGAGGATATGAGATGCTTAGAAAAGTCAGAAAGAATACCAAATATGCAAACTTGTTAAGGCCCAGTGAATTTAGACTTGTCCTAAGAATGATGTGGTGTTATTAGTCAGCTTCAACTTCTAAAACAAAATAATTGAGGAATTAAACATGTCAACAAAAATATTTATTTCAGCTCAGGGTACTGGAGTTTGGAGTTCAAGAATATGTAGATCTGAGCCTTTAAGTCTCTAAGCAGAGTAGCACATTATACTGGGAAGATGAGATAGAAAAAGGTACAGAGGGACAGGAAGATGTTGGAGTCCAATTACCCTTTAAAGGACACATTTCTAATGATCTCCCATTACACCTCACAACCTGAAGATCCACAGCACCTCCCATTTGCCATTCTGGGCTCCAACCCTTTAACACAGGACTTATGAAATACTTTATGCTCAAAACACAAAAGGTAAAATAATTGAAAGAATTTTATAGATTCTTAAAATATGATGGTTATTTCATGAATTATTGCTGTGAGACTTTAACTTGTGGTTAAAAATAAACTAATAAGAAATTTTCCTTATAGAGTAGAGACAAGGGTAA
This sequence comes from Rhabdomys pumilio, assembly GCA_030674055.1. Lineage (NCBI taxonomy): Eukaryota > Metazoa > Chordata > Mammalia > Rodentia > Muridae > Rhabdomys > Rhabdomys pumilio. Next base: position 27,556,797 of record JANHMN010000021.1, read on the forward strand.
TTGATGGATTCAAGGAAGTAGAAGGAAAGAAAGTTTAAGAATAGGACTTGGTTTTCATCTTTAATGACTGTCTGCCAAATGATATCAATCACAATGCGTCAATTCAAAGAGAGGAAGGATGGACTCAGCATGTTTAAGACTGAGTGGAGATGAAATACCAAGCATGGATATTTACTCGCATCCCGTAAATGTTTAAGTGCTTGGAGAAAGATATAGGCTGGTGTGAAAAAGCTGAACACAATAAAATTGTCAACAGAAGTCATGAGGTCAGGGGGTTATCATGCAGGGTAGATGTACAAAGCCAAGAGAAGAAAGCCTAAAGAAGTGGTAAGGAGGGGCCAGGGAGAACCACACTTACAGAGAACAAGGAGAAAACATGGTGCCAAGGAAGGATGCAAATAGAAGCAGGCAGAAGTGTGAGCTAAGTTTCCAAGAACGTAAAATATAAAGAAATGATGTAACATATTGACTGTGTGTTTGTATTAAAATAATAGGATGCTTATTCCTTTATCTGAAGTAGCTTCAGAAACAAAATATTTTACACAGTTCTAAGGAAGAATATAAAAAAAAAAAACAGGAAAAAAGCACACTGGCTATCATTTCAAAATTAACTAGTAAAGTTACTTTGTAAATCTGAATTAATTTTCATTGATATAAAAGCACACACATTGTGCTTACTAACTAGATTCCATATGATTTTTCAATATATATGAACATTGTGTACTGATACAATCAGGTTAAACGTCTAACTGTGCAAACACAGTTTCTTTATGGTGAAGACATTCATAATCTCACTTTGAGAATTACATTATCTATAATACTTGCCTGTGACAAATCCTCCTGTGTAATAAGCATGGTTTTAAAGGAAAGACCCAGAACTAGTTCATATTACATATGTTTAAGAGAACAACAGACGGGAAAGATCTTAAAGACTGCTTTTCAGGTCCCAAAGAAAGGACAATTGTGAACAGAGAGAAACATATGCAGATCACGTGGCCACAGGAAAGTCTGTAAGTTTAATTACAAAGTTTCAATCATGACTGCTGGATTTGAATTAAGTTTCCCTATCACCCTGGAGGGAGAAGGCCAAATGTTTAAAATGGTTTTGAAATGAAGTGAAATTTATTAGAGAGGGTTTAAAAATATATATATAAGGACAGCATGAAGATTCCAGAGGTTTGGGAGACTGAATGGGGAAGGACTGACTTTGGTGGACTAGTGATTCTTTTATCTTCAAAGTATTAAACACATTGGGTAAAGATGGAAATAACAGAACTCATTTAAGTTTTCAATTTTGCCATGCAGTTAAAATGAACAAAGATGTCTGTTGAGATAATCTTTAAACTGAGGCAAAACAGAATTCTATAATTTGGTTTTGGTTTTGTTTTTTTTTGGGGGGGGGGGATGGGGATGGCAGATTAAAGTGAAAAAATGTATGCAGAAAAATTGAAATCTGATTTCATAACTTTTAATGTGGTTATTTTAAAAAGCTTTTGGCGTTCTTAAGTAATGTAAGCATATCATGTTTTCAAACACTTTGCATTTTAGGCACAATATTCTTAAAACAGTATATTTTAGTGGTTCTAATCATATATATTCACTACCTAAGGCCCCTTCTTCCTTTCCATTACCATAGTGTCTTAGTTACTTTTCTATTGATATGATAGAACAGCATAATGAAGGTCATTTATTTTTTTAAAAGTGTTTAATTCAGCTCATGACTGCAGAGGATTAGAGTCCATGATGACAAAATGAAAGGACAGCTGAGAACTCACATCTTGATCCACAGCCATAAATCAGATTGATGCTAGAAATGGCAGAAATCTTTAAGTCTCAGAACTTGCTTTCAGTGACATGCCTCTTCAAACAAGGCCATACTTCCTAATCCTTCCAAGCAGAACCAAACTGAAGACCAAGTATTCAAATATATATGAGTCTGAAGGGAGACTGTCTTGTGCTGTGGAAGTATTTTACCTGTCAATAACAAGCTGATTGGCCAATGGGCTGAGGCAGGAAATAGGAGGTGGGAGTTCCAATATGGAGAGAGGACTCTGGGATAGAGTCAGTTACGAGAGAAATTCATGCCTAACTCTGAGGAGATGCATGAAACTGAAAAGAGGTAACCAGCCATGTGGCACTCGTAGAACAGAATAAATAGGTTAATTAAGTTATGAGCAAGTCTGGGAACAAGGCCAAGCTTATGGCCTAGGTATTTATTCATATATAATTAAGTCTCAGAGTAGTTATTTCGGGAACTGGCATACAGGTTGAAAAGCCCTTGGTTACATATGAGTCTAAGGGGACCATTTATCATTCACATCACCTCATCTGGTTAGGTTTTTGTTATTGCTTTACATTGTTGTTTAACCAAGGAGCTCCTCTTGCCAGTATTGTCAGATCTCTTGAATGGAGGCAAAAAGTGATTCTTAACTCCATAATGGAACTGTAAGCTTGGATCTCATCATCCCTGTGCCCAATAAGCTTAATTATACATTTCTAGAAATGTGAGTTCAAAGGCCTGCATTTGTGTTCATTTCTCTCCTAGTTATTTTAACTTTATTGATTGTATTAATTTTCATTACTTAACACATAGGACTTGAGCTCTATTATGAGTTAAATGTTTAATGATTTTATAGTCAGGACAGAATACCATGACCAAGACTACTTATAAAATAAGACATTGAATTGGGAGCTGTATTAGGGTTCTCTAGAATCACAGAAATTATGGAATGTATCTATATATTAAAGGAAAATATTGGAATGACTGACAGTCTGCAGTCCAACTAACTCAACAATGGGCAGCTGTGAATGGGAAATCCACGAATCTAGTAGTTGCTCAGTCCACAAGGCTGGGTGTTTCAGCTGGTCTTCTGTATAAGCTGGAAACCTGAAGAAATAGATTCCAACAGATGTGCTGGCAAGTAAGTACAAACAGACAGAGAAAAGAGACCCTTCCTTTTTCTATTGTCCTTATGTAGGCTTCCAGGAGAAGGTGTGGCCCACTTTTCATGGCTACTATTCCTCAAGATCCAGATCAAAAGACCATCTTCTAGCCTCAAGGTCAGTATCACAAGGGTATTCTCCATTTCTGAATTGTAGCTCATTCCAGATTAGAAGTCCAAATGAAAACAATAACCAGATAATAATGCTATAACTACTCGTTGTTCAAATGCAAACACAAAAAATAAGCTTCGCTAGGGTGAGATCTTGTCCCAAGGTTACCACTCTCTCAGTCAGTCTGTTTATCTCCGTGAACAGAGTATTCAGCTCCATTGTACTTCCTAGTGCCCTTTTTTTTACTTAAACCACACATTTGCTTTTTTTATTCCTTTTCTAAACTTGCTGTACTTCATCCAAATGTTTTTCATGAGACTAAACCACAGCACAGAATCTAAACTGGGTTGTTTTGAGACCTCCTTTGTCAATGTAATTAATTTGACTCTCTTCACCTTAGCTTCAAGCAGACTCTTCAGACAAGGGCAAAAAGCAGCCACATTCTTCACCAAAATTAAAAAAAAAAAAAAAAAAAAGTCTCTTAGCCACATACTAAAATTCTTCTCTTCTGAAACCTCTAGAGTCTAGAGCCAGGCTTCCACAGTTCAAGTCACCCTCAGCAACAAAGTCTTCCATATTCCTGTTAAGAACAGCCCATTAAACTCCACTTAAAGCATTCCACTGCTTTCCAAATCCAAAGTCTTCCAAATGAAAACACACTCAGGCTTGTCACAGTAACACCCCACTCCTGTTTCTAACTTCTTTGCTAGTTAGGGTTTCCATTGCTGTGAGCAGACACCATGACCAAAGCAACTCTTATAAAGGACAGCTTTTAATTGGGGCTGGCTTACAAGTTCAGAGATTCAGTTCATTATCATCAAGGTGGGAAGCATGGCAGCATCCAGGTAGATGTAAGGCTGGAAGAGCCAAAAGTTCTACATCTCGATCCAAACACAGACAGGAGAAGACTGGCTCCCATGTGGCTACAAAGGAGGGTCTCAAAGCTCACTCCCACAGTGACATACTTCTCCAACAAGGCCACACCTCCTAATAGTGCCACTCCCTATGGGCCAAGCATATACAAAGCACCACAGGAGCTAATGGTTGCTGAGGGTGAGACTATGACATCATCATATTAGGGGGTCACAACAGTAGGCAGGAAGGCAGACATGGTACTGGGGCAATAGTTATGAGTATACACCCTTATCTTCGAGTAGGAGGCATGGAGAAAAAAACTGAGAATGTCATGGTCTTTTGAAACCTCAAAGTCTTTCCCCCAGTAACAGATCTCCTCCAAAAAACCTAACCATTTCCATAAAATTCCACCAACTAAGAACCAAGAATTTAAATATAAGACTAAGGACATCAAGGTTTTATAACAATAGAGAAATAACTAAGACATCAGGAAAGAAAGGAAGAAAGATGCCACTCTCATTCAAACTACTTAAAATGATTAAATAAAATTTTAAATACTCAAAAATAATTATTCACAAATATGCTGAGAAATAATGTATAAATTCCCACTGAAGTTGTCAAATAAATTTTTAAAATTAACTCCACTCAAAGTAGAGTGTTTTCTGCATTTTTCTTTTAAAAATGAAATGCCCCACATCTAGTGTTTTTAAATTTTTAAATATTATCTACCAATACAATGAAACAGAAAATTTAACTATTACAGAAGTTAGTTCTCAAAACTGTACATTCATATATGTTTATACATACACTCTCAAATACTCTACCATACTTTGTTTAACGTACAGTATTTTTCCAGATCAATGTTTTAAATGGTATAGGCTCTATTATGTTAATGAACACTATTAATTAAGCTAAATTTTATATAATTCTTCTAGATAAGACTATATTCTTTTGATGACCATCAAGCCTATTTTAGCAATATTAACACTACATATTTATTATGTGATAACAAACATGAAAAGCTTTTTAGTTTATTTGGATGTATTGTACACATGTATATGCACATGTGCTTGGGTGTGTGTATAAATGTGTGTGTCCCTACTTATGTAGTGTCTGCCTCCATCACTCTCCATCTTATTTTTAGAGATAAAGTATCTCACTGAACATGGGGCTTGTGCCCTTCCCCCAGGCCTAAGCAGGCCTGCAAGTCATTGACCACAACAAGACCAAACAGCAATAGGACCTAGAAGTAGGCATTGCCTTGCCAGTCTTGGCGCCCTGAGGTCTGCTACAGAGCTAAGAAGAATGGACTGCCTGCTGAGCTAGCCTTGACACCTTCCGGACTACTATCTCCTCACATAGCCCCTGGGTGGTACTGAGGAGAGACTCTGGGGGGTGGGGCTTCCCCTTTATATATGAAAGCAAATTATTAAACTTCGGGCCTTGATCAGAATACTTTGTGTTGGCCCCACGTTTCTCTCGCCCTCCTTCCCGTTAATTCCTAGACTTCGTCTCAGGAGAACCTGGTGATCGTGGCTGCAGGCAGCTACAGGAGCTTACTAAATGTTTTGACTGTTTTACTAGGGTGGCTGACCAGCAATCCCTAAGATTCTTGTTTTTGCCCTCTATCCTCTAAGTCTAGGGTTTCATGTTAAGGCTGTCACCCTCAAGTTCTCATTCTAATATAAACATCTCTACCTACTTAGCCATCTCCCCAACCTCTGCAAGAATTATTTTAAGGCATGCTGTCTTTCTCTCCATACTTTAAATTCATTGTTGTCTTAGTTAGGCTTTTATTGCTGCGAAGAGAAACCATGACCACAGCAACTCTTACAAAGGAAAACATTTAATTGGGCCTGGCTTACAGTTTGAGAAGCTTAGTCCATTACCATTATAATGAGAAACATGACAGCCTCCAGACAGACATGGTAATGCTGCAGAAGGAGCTGAGAGTTCAACATTTTGAACCCAGGCAGCAGGAAACTATGTGTCAACCTGCTCATATCTTGAGCATATATGACCTTAAAGCCCATTCCCCCACAGTGGTACATTTACTTCTACAAGGCCACACCTACTCCAATAAGGCTACATCTCCTAATAATGCTACTCCTTGTGGCCAAGCATTCCAACACATTAGTCTACGAAAGTCATTCCTATTCAAACCACCACAATTGGCTAATGAAGAACATTAAATATACTAAACCATGATGCGAATGAAGCCAATTTTTCCTTCCCTTGCCCTAATGAAAGGTTCAGTTCAGGGTTTCTCTAACTGGTATCTGTAGAAATGTTTTCAAAGTTCATTTTTCTGTAAGAAAATTTTTGTATTTTCACTAATGTAGAATCACATTTGGGTTCTCTAGGCAATCGTTTAAATTAATTGTGGGTTCCTTTTTATAATTTTTTGTCAATTCAGACAATATCATCATGGAACACTTTGTAATCAAAAGTTTTATTGAAGTTCAGTCACCAATATGTGATTCAAGTATTGAGGCATTGAAGGGATCATGTCTTCAAGGTCAAAGCTACCTGTGTCACTTCCATCTTTTAGTTGTAGGGAGGCATATTTTACTATGTTAAATTAATATACTGATATGATAAGTAGTTTAATTGTTTGTGCGTCTACTTTTATCTTACTTATCAGACTGATTTGTGTGTGTGTGTGTGTGTGTGTGTGTGTGTGTGTGTGTGTAGAAAGAGAAAAAACAGAGAGACTAAGAGGTTTAATTCCATGTTAAAATGAACTAGTCAATAAAAAAAGATGATACATTTTTTTAAATAAAATGTTTGTGTGGTTCATGATTTTGAAGAAAAAAGATTGATAACCTTATTTATACTCTTTTATTTTCTCGTATCTTTTAAAGAAATGTTGGTATAAAATAAACAAAGACATCAACAGAACCCATGCCTGTTCAGGTCAATTCTGTGTTTGTTATTTAATTAAACAACTAATTAAGCAAACGCCATCAGCAGTACACAATATGACCATTGCTATAGGCATATCAAGTACATTTTGCCTCACTAGGCTATTTTCCTATTGACCTTCATGGTTTTGTTGCTTGTTACATCCTGAAAGTCAACTGATGCTTGTAAAGTGTTCATAGAAAACTATCAGAATAAAGAATATGAAATGAGATTAGGATATAGGACCACCTCAGTAGTTAAATATTTTCCAATAATGTTTGATTCAATCAACCAAAGACTCTATGTAGAATTAAATGAAGATTAAAGCACAGATATAAAACATACACTAACTAATAATCAAAGCAGCTATTATAATAACATACCATAAATGTTTATATATATACAAAATTTCCCATACAAACACATACAATAAAATCATATGGCTTTGTAATATCATATATGACATGACAAAATAAACCCTCAATTTCCCCGATCTATAATCTTGAAATTATTTAATTGACTGTGAATTTCCATTGCTGTATTCAAATTTATTTTACTTTATGATACAGCTCTACAAAATGCATAACTATGAACATAAAACCAACAAATGATTCAAATGAAATTAATTTAAATAATTTTGATAACATCATCTTCATAATGATATTATTTTATCTAATTAAAAAGACTCATAAAGAATTCTGTTTCACATACTCAAAAGGCAACGTTATTCTCCGATTTTATTTCTACCACTTTAGCCACTCAGTGTTGTTCAATATATGTTAATGAACTTTATCTTCTAGTTCTTATGACATTTATGTCAGGTAAGATGACTTTCTAATTTCCCATGTTAATTTTTAAAGGTCAGAAACTGAGTTGCTGAGGTGTTCAGCTCTGCTATTACTGAGTATATAGTAGATTCGTGTGCTAATCAACAGAAAGGGGGCATAATTATATCCAACTCTTGTAATTCTACTCATAAAAGTATTTTTCTTTCATACTTTGCTGTTTTTGAACCTTGACATGTTCTTTCTTCCTCTGTTATTCTCTAACAACCACACATCTTCTGATCCTCCTAAATTCATCATGAGCATAGATCTGTAACTACTACCAGCAAGGGCAGTTTTAGCTTCAGAATACGTACCATCATTGTTAAGTATGGCAAAGGCAAGTCTTGGTAGGGCCTGCACAAGCTCTAGCAGAGTCACTAAGGTAAGAGACACACAGTTCTATGAACCTTTCATGACCCAAATGATGAATGTATCAATTTGGGAGCTGCTAAACCTGGGTTGGTTCCTTCTTCATACTAAAGATTGTTAGTGCTTTACTACAAAAGGCTTTGTTGCAACAGTATCACAATACATTCAATTGTTTTTCTCACCAGAAAAACAATGGAAGACTACCGTTGAAGAATTATAATGTATTCATTTTTATAATCTCTTTGCATAATGAAATTAATGATATATAAATAAACAGGCACTGTATCTCTAAGGAATATTGCAGCAAAATGGATTTTTTTATTTGTAATTTGCCATCAAATGATACTCTGTATTCAGCACTAACTCATTTTAAACTTGTTATTTATTGATGTTCATAGAGAATAATTATTTAAATGTAACTTCTTTAGTTTAAACTATGAAATACTTCTCTGCAATTGACACATGTAACTCTCCATCCAATTCGCCTGACTATATTCTACTGTCCTGCTTTCCTTATGGCTAAATGGCCAAATGGAAGATCTAGCAAGGCCATCTGAGTCTGTTTATATCTTTACCCACCATTTCGAGAATTGGGACACATGGGCTTTCATTACAACTTCAATGATACAAATGACAGCCATGAAGAACAGATGGGGAGGGTACAAAAAGATTTACTGAAATTGGGTTGGATCAAATTAAAATAAACTAAACCAGTGTACAAGCATATTTTTATGAGGAAAAGATTTCTTCACAAAAGAAAAAGATTTCTTGGTGTAGCTTCTCTGTTGGAGAGCAAAGGGGGTGACGCATGACAGCAAGAATTTCTCCTGGCTTTATTAATGGCAGCATAGGTCTAAAACAATGTACAAAGAAAACCTGAGTATTAAAATTTTAGTGGCTTGGCCTTCAGACGACAACATTTGAGATATTTCTTTTTCTTTTCAAAGAACTGCATAAATTCTTATGAACACTTTAAATAATGAAAAGCATGCATATTGTGTGATCAAAGAAATAAATGCATAAAAAGAAATAAAACAAAGTAACAAATAAGTCATCATTCCAATGACTCCATGTTAAAAAAAAAATCACATAGAAACAAGCAGTCCTTTATGGTGAAAGAACAAGACCTCAAATGTGAGAGCAAAGGGGCACATGCAAGTAACAGATAGATCAGAGATGTTTGCAAATGCATTAGCTGTGGGTAGAAATTCGAGATGGCATATGTGTGTGGAACAGCCAGCAGAAAGCCATGACACAAAATATCTCTATTGTCTCCCCATTGTCTATATGTCACTGGAAGCTGCTCTGGAATCATTTAATAGACGTTGTTCCTACGCATTTGTCCACTGAACCACTGTCATCTGCTTCCATCCCTTTAATTCATGTGCTTCTACTGAGAAGAATAGATGACTCCTTCAGCCATATGAGATTCTTTTATTATACTGGGAATAAAATCCTGGTCTTTAAGGTTCTACACAGTTTGGTTTCCCACCATCACCTTTTACCACTCCCTAGATTTCCCAGTGGGCCAGGTCTACTTTTGTTTCACAGCCTCTGCATGATAAAATTTTCACATAAATATTTAAATGGTATTTGTTACATTGTATTCATGGCTTGGCTCAGATTTATCTTAATATCTGTCTAAAGGGTCAGCCTAAGTTCCTCTTTGGTCTTTGATTCTTCCTTTGCATTCTTTATAGTGTATTATCTTCTATCCTCATGATCTATTTGCCCCCCAAAATGTGTTTACCCTGCCTACAAAGTTAGTATCATTCACTATTGGCACTCATAAGATATCCAAGGTATCAATATATGGGTAGCTCATGTGTGTCTGCATAAATAAATACATTGTATCTCATCATTTGAGTCCAGAATAATGAATTAAAGAAAAGAGCCTTGTAACTTTATTGAATTGATTTGTTGATAGCTCAGAGGTTAATAACCACCTTAAAGACACATATTTAGTAAGTTCTACCAACCAACGAATAGGATATGTTCACTAAGAAAATACAAGAATAAAGACTAGTTTTCTAGGCTTTAAAGATGGCACCATAAGAAAAATGTCATAAGTAGAGCTTTAAATAGGATAGGATATAGATCTTCAAAGTTAGGAAACACATTAAGACAGGGCCTGTGCTCACCCCATTAAAAATAAAAAATCCTCGTGTGGAAATTAAAATGTGGGAGGACAGAGATATTTTTAGAAATAATTATTTCTCTTAGTCACAGACTAGATTTGTCTTTACTTTTTAATGAACGTTATTGAATTTCTATTCCTGAACTCTATCAGTGTGTGATATGATCCTTCTCTGTGGGAGGCCTGGTATAGCTACTGGGAAGGTTGGAAGATGAATTGAATATTGCTCCTACCCACAGGAGTCTTTTCACCATCTAAGAGATCACATTAGGACATTAGCAAGTAGAGTAAAAATGGAGAACAAACCAGTTCTTTGGAGAAAATTACAAAAAAGGTGCTCTCAGTCTCTTAGTGGTAAAATAGCATCTGGCATGGCAAGAAGTGCAAAGAAGTTAGTTTTTATTCCAAACAGCAATCTTGCTTTCATGGATAGTGTCATCTATAAAAACGAAGCTGAGAAAATTGAAGGAGATTGGTTGTATTGCTGCTATTTTAGACTGATGTAAAAATAACAGACAGCTTTTGTTCAGAAAAAAAAAGTGATTCCAAATATTGAAAACAGGAAGCTAGCAAGTATCACATCATTGTTTCTTCCATTTTATTAATAGTTTCCTGTATTGTCTATTATAATGGGACTTGTAATTGTTTCCTTTATTTTGAATAATCTCCAGCTCTAACAAATTTTCTAAGTTGTAAAGAGTTTTGAAGCTATTCAAGTTAGTATTTAGTTGAGTATAACTTGTTTTAAATTAAATACACATGATTGTGTTAAAAGACAAAGTGTTTGCCCTGCATACAGAGCCAGTATCATTCACTATTGGCCCTCATAAAGTATCCAAGATATCAATATATGGGTAGCTCCTGTGTGTTTTGCATAAATACATTATATCTCAACATTTTAGTTCAGAATAATGAATAAAGGAGCCTTGTGATTTTGCGGAATTGACTTGTTCATAGCAAATGTATATATAATAGTATGCATAATAGTACATCATAGAAAGAACTCACAAGCATAAAAAAATGTAAGAAGTTTTGGGTTTGATCGCTCAAAATCAATTCACAACAATTTACTCTCTGCTTGAGCTAACATCAAACCAAACATCTTCTTCCTAACTGTAGCACAATCTGAATCCATGCATCTCATCACAGAAATTCCAATGCTCTTGGACATTTTTAAATTAGTAAATGAATCAAAACAGGTTTATCTTTGTGGATTTGTGTGTGTGTGTGTTGTTTTCTGCCTTAAAGACTAGAACTCAAGCTTCCTGTTTCAAAGCATTTTGCTGGAGAATATTTTTGTCCAAATTATTTCAAAGAATAGCTAAGGAGAAATATCATGGTATAGATTTCTGTTTATTTTTTCCTTTAGTTGCCTTAAAAATAGAAAAGAATATCGTTCTAGCCTCAGATTCTTAAAATCATACAAGTTCTGAAACTTGTGCCACAAAAATAATTGTCATTTTTTCCTAAAGGCTTAAAAATATGAACAGAACTTCCTATTAATAGTGAAAATGGTTCTCCCCAAAACCTGAGGTCACAGCAGACTAACAATCAGACAGCAGACGGGTGGAAACTCTGAGTGAGAGTTTCTGAATAGAAGATGGGAAAGATTATGAAATCCAGGAAAAGGAGACTCAGCTTCATCATCTACTTGGAAAAATGAGCCATATGTAACACACACACACACACACACACACACACACACACACACACACACACACACACACCAAAAGATCTAAATTTAAATAGGCATGTTTCTGCCAGCAGTGTTGGAAAATTATATTCCCATGCAGCAGGGGGTAACAGCAATTGCTACTACCAATGTGAATTAAATCACTCTCTGCTTGAGCCAAAATTGAACCTCATGCCTAAGTATATTCCAATCCAAATGCATAGCATCACTAAAGTTGGCAATGATCGTAACCAAACAGTTCCCAAATACCTAAATCACAGCCTCTGGGGATGAAAAGAATGTCACAAACAGAAAGTTGAGAGAGAAAAATCTATACACATAAAACAATACTGCATTACTCAATCTGTACGAAGCTTAAGCACAGGCAGATCTCAGGAATGGTCTGTACATGTCAGAGTTGTACTTTTAGAGGAACTAGATGAGAAATAGCTAAGGAATCAATGATGAGGACTTCTGTTAGCTTTGGAATACTATGCTTCCTGGTCTAGTTCCATATAAATGCAATTTGTAATTATGCATGTGTTTATCATTTTTCTTTTTATTTCAGTATAAGTTATCTGTATATAAATATATATATTGCACCCTGGGAGGGGAATTACATGAATGGTTACAATTTCTACATATATCAGCATCATTCCCATCTATTTATCAAGCATCAAAACAATAATTTATCTTGTATACATACACTTTTTTGTGGGGTTGACTGCAATATAAATGATGGTTTTAATATTGTTTGTGTAACTTGAGATAGAAAACAGGAGAAATACTTCTTTCTTTTCCCTCAACAAGTCCATCACCAGCAGGGATAGATTTGAGTATATGATGCTTACTGTACCTTGGCTTCTGGGGGGGGGGTGTCTGTTAAAAGAATATTGGTTCTAATGATAAAGGAGTGCCAGGCTGCTCTCTCCTGAACTATTTCTGAGAAGATGGGTTTTATACTTTGAGGAGAGCCTTCTGAAGAGCAAGGTCTGGGAGTGGACTTTTCACGAAACACAGTCCATGATTTCAGAGTAATTTCCCCTGCTAAATGACTAAGCCTTCATAATTACAGCTCTAATTATATTGCAAAAAATTACCTTTAATAAAGATAATAGGCACTTTGAGGTGAATTAGATCAGGGAAATTTAACACACACTATGTATTATCAATTTTCTGCATACACTTTTGTTCATGAAAATTCTCAGATGTCCTTCATGGAAGGTCACCTTTTTAGTTGGTGAATAAACATAAAAATTCATAATTGGTGGGATAATAAAAACTAAAATCCAAACTGAGAGACAAGTTCAACGTTAAATTAGTGACATTCTGCATAATATGTGTGCCCTGCAAGCTCATGGGCCTTATTTTGCACTGAGATTTAATATGATTATCTGTTAACTTGAATATAATTAAAATGAAAAGAGTAAAATAAGCATACACATGCTTCCTGGAATTCAGAGTTTTCAGATACTAATTTTGAAGAATCAAAAGAGAATCTATGTATCTTGGATAACCAAGCAGAATAAAAATAAGTTAGGAAAGGTGATCAAGTTTTATAAGTACTGTAGCTTAGAAAATTCCATTCATGTAAATATGGTAGACATTAGATTTTTAAATGATAGTATATTCCTTCATTCGTTTATGCATTCATCATTCAATAAATATTCACTATGTGTTAGGCAATGTTCTGCAGATAAAACAAACACCACTAGCAGACTGGAAGCAGCAGTGGAGACTCCTTGGGTCACTGGTATTTGTTATCTACAGAGAAGTTTATGGCTCTTATGGAGCTCTGAGTCCCAGTCATGAGTTTGCCTCACCACAAATTTTCCATCACTTCGATCCTTTATACATCACAGGCCCAAATAAATAAGCCCATGCAATGATGAATGGTAGCCTCAAATAAACCTTTTGTCCTAAGAAATGAGGTATTACGGGGGCTAGCTGGAGAGATGGCTCAGTGGTTAAGAGCACTGACTGAGCTCCCAGAGAACTCAGGTTCAATTCCCTGTACCCAAAGCACAGTTCACAACGGTCTGTAATTCCACTTCCAGAGGATTCTATGCCCTCTTATGGACTCTGAGAGCATATTTGCAGGCATACACATAGACAAAACACACATACACTTAAAAAAATTAAAACTACAAAAATAAAAAATAATAAATTAGTTATCACTAGTAATTTTTTCATTCATTCATTCATTCATTCATTCATTCATTCATTCACTTTTATCCTCATCACAACCCCCCTCTTACCCTCCCCACACAACGCCTTCCCCATGCTCCCTCAGCTTCTCCTCCAAGAAGAAGGAGGAGGGGCACCTGGGTATCAACCTACCCTGGCACATCCAGTCACTGCAGGAGTTACAGCTGCAGAATAAACATCAAACAGTAGTGTTTCTCCATGATTTTTCCTGCAGAGTACATCGCTCCACCCAACTCAGACTCTTGTATTACAATTGAATTTATATATTTATTTTATTAATTGAATTTACATAAATTCTCAGCACTTGGCAGTAAAAGAATAGTCCAGTTATAGGGCATCCTTTGTTCCAAGCAAGATGTGAAAACAAAAAAAGTAAGCATTTTACTGAATGGAAGGTAGACCTTAAGTAGGACTCGAATCCCTAAACAAATGTCTTACCAAAAGGTTATTTAAAATAATCAGATCTGCAGAGAACACAGCAGTTTGGGAAGGCTCTGGCTCCTCCTTTAAAATTGTCAGATCTTCTCTATCACTCAGGCAAGTTAGCTTAAAATTTACAGTTTGTTAATTAAATAAGAAACATAAGAAATTTAAAAGTTTCACCTATCCAGAATTGCCAAGTGAAAATGAAGCACAGTAGATTAAATGAATCATGGAACAACAACAACAACAAAAAAATGTTCTTTGTATTTGTTCTCAAGGCAATCTTCATTATATCTTTCTGTCTTCCTCACTTAATAAAATAAAGACCATGGGGAGCTGGGAACAGGTAATCAAAGCAGCAGAACAATGGGCCCCTCTCTCTGTGGAACAGTTCTTCCTTTAATACTTTGGAGAAAAAAGCCTAGAGAATCAGAGGCTGTGAGCAGCTGAGGGAAATAGTCCTCTTAAGTATTTTTATGGCAGGCTTAACTGAAACCAGTTAACTAGCACAGAAGTCAAGAGTCTGAGTCCAGATTTGACAATGTGAAAATAAGATGAGTTATCAGAAAAAAAATCTCAGATAATCATCGGCATGTGATGATCTTAGACGATTACGCAATTTAAAGAGAAAGCCACAGAAAAAGACACCAGTCTTATTGTTTAAAATTTCCCTACAGATCTTTCGTTGACTCTAATGTTTGAGTATCTATCGGATTCAATATGCTAATAGAGATAATAGCTTTACAGTGCGTGAATAAACACATCGTATTCTGTACAATCTAACATCAATTAAAATGTACAACTATTTTTAGTTTTCAAGTTCTCAAGCTGAGATTGTGACAGTATGCCCAAATTATAGAAGCACTGTTTTAATCACAGATAAAACCTCGTTTACAAGGTGTCCATGTGGACCTATAATAAAGCATGTGGTACTTCATACAGTTTCTATTTCTTCTTATATTAACATTCTGACTCTCATATATTATAAACACATTTGGTAATAGAGTAACTTCCTTGCTTGATTCCAGTGTCAACTCTGTGTATTTCATTTCACAAATATAGATTTTTCAATTTGCAGAACACTAAACACACTAAATAATATAGCGTAGCATTCTGTTTGGGTTTTAGCTTTTGCCATGTCTTGGAGCACTCAGCATGTAATGTCTTTTCAACTGGATTGAAATTCTTTTGTTTATGTTCTAGAGCAGTGGGTTGCAACGTGTGGGTTATAATCTCTTTGGTGATGAAGGACCTTTTCACAAAGGCATATCAGATATTTACACTATGATTCATAGCCATAGAGAAACTACAGTTATGACGTAGCAGCAAAAATAACTTTATACCTATGGGTCACCACAGCATGAGGAAGTATATTAAAGGATTGCAGCATTAGGTAGGTTGAGGACCAGTGGTCTAGAGTGAGGCAGAGTCCCAACTGATAGTATAAAATGAAGAGGATGAAATATTTCCTCCCCATTTATAGAAATTCTACTCATGTGACGTAAGTGTGTCTGATTAAACTACTTGGAATGAAACACAACCTGGGGAAATTTTGCCAAGGAAGGTAATTGGCAATGTTTGAATGCGTATGTATTCATCTCAACCCAGGCACAGTTGCTCCTGGCAACTTGCAAGTAGAGGTCTGGATGTTCCTGAACATTTTCCAGTGTAGATGATGACTCCCCTCTGACCCCATTAAATTTTTTTCTGATGCAAAATGCCAATAGTGAGATACAAAATAGTGTCCTACAATTCTATTTCCCCTTAAAAACATATACAGTGTAATGCCCACAAGGCTGGAATAATTTACTGTAGGAAGGGTGGCTGGAAATGCAGAAAGTTCCTCCAGGAAGGAAGTTAGGTGCAGAGGCTGCAGCTACAGCAGCTCCTTAAAGGTCTTCTCCACGGCTCCTCACATCGAGGCCCCAATGACACGAGAAAGTCTATGAGTTTTACAGGCTTTATTTTCATGATGGATAGTAGTTGAGTCTGGATGTGCACACCTCCCCACCCTCCACTCACCCCCCCCCCACACACACACAGGTGAAACTCAGGGCAGACCTGAGTTAAATAGGAAGGAAGAGAGGGGGAGGGACTGAGGATGCTTAATTGGCTCCTCCCTCTGGTCTTCAGGCATCTCATTAGTATGTAAATTTCTCTAAGGCCTGAGGCCTGTAGTCATGCCCTCTACCTGTGCTCTTTGGGTGGGGCTGCATTGCCCTGAACGTGCCTGAACAGTTCAGGTCAATGGAGTTCCATGCTATGTGTTAGGAACCTGGATTCTGGGAGCACGGTGGAATAGATGCCCATCCCTTACAGGCAATGGACACCTGTTGGGTCTCCAGGTAACTTCCAGCCAGTGCTTCAACCAAAACCAAGACCCTTTTCACAGCGCTACAATTTCCAATCATCCAAAATACTCAAACATCTTTATAATTACTTCCAGCACTTTATGCATGTTTTAACAATAGGATAAAGCATATTGTCATCCATTTATGAACAATGTGATTCACATAAAATAACATATGAAAAGAGTGAGTGTGACAAAGGGATGAACACAGAGCTTCAAAGACACAAATGCTGAGGGAATGGATGATAGTTTGTTCATAGTGATGGCTCAGCATATAAAGGGCTTGCAGCACAAGGCTGAAATTCTGAGTGAGCATCCCTAGCAACCACTTAAAAGCTGGCTATGTGGACACATGTCACGTTTGTGACCTAGCACTGGGAGGAAGGAGACAAGGCAGATCCCATTATCTCAGTAACCAGAAAATCAAGCTAAAGCAGTGATCTTCAGGATTAGCAAAAAGACCCTGTCTCAAAAACACAGGAGAGTAACAAAGGAAGACACCCAAGTCAACCTCAGGCCTCCAGTATTCGTATGCACCTTCACTATCATGTGCATACAATTCCATACATCACAGACAACAAGAAAGAGGAAGGTGAGAAGAAGAGGAAATATAGTATGACTGGCTAAGAATATTGGGAAATGAATATTAGATTATAAATAAGAAATGAGATTGTATCTTGTCCACTATGGGAATCTGGATTTTACTCTCCAATTAATAGTATGATTAGGAAAAATACATTGTAATTAAAATATATTTGCATCACTTCTTCCCTTTTGATTCTTCCATCAAGCCTTTCCAAACAATCAACAGAAGAGCCAACCCCCAGGGTCAGACTCTTTGCCAGCTACACAGCTGACAAAAGATTAATATCAGAATATACAACAAACTCAAAAACAAAGAGGAAGGAAAAAAAAAAAACGACCCAGTTAAAAATGGGCCACTGACCTCAATAGAGAATTTTCAAATGAAGAAATAAAGACAGGCAAGAAATAATTGTGAAAGGGTTCAATATCCTTAGTAATTAGATGAATGACAATTAAAACTGCCTTGAAATTTTTAAGAAAATGAGGAAGAAAAAATTATATGATGATATAACATGATCAGTGCTGGGTGGGAAGAGAATAGGAGACCATCTATCATATAAAAATGAGGAATAGTCTCTTTTAATCGCAGTAGGGGCAATGGGGAAGAACAGCAAGGGCAAGAAAAGCATTTAAAATTATTCTGAGCACATAGCCACTTCTCCCAGTAAAACAAGCACTTTTTGGTACTAATAAACTACAAACCAAGGAATTAAAAGAAAAATATCTAATTTGTTCACATAGAAATCAGTGATAACTTCAAAGATTATAAAAAGTGCTAAGACAGATATTTAGAATGGCTATATAATGAGAACCTATGCTATCTACATAACTTCTATATAATAACCAATATGGAGAGAAAGTTTATGACATTACCTGCTCCAAGACTTCCTTATAGGAGATAGTTGCTTTGGTGTCTGTAACGGGACTGTCATAGATGATAGCAATCTTATCCCCTTGGCCGTTTTCAATGTGCCGATCAATAGCATTGTAACAAATGTTAAGCATCCCTTCCACAAACCTGAAACACAATGGAAAGAAAGATGGATGATTCTTTTCACAATACAGTTTTTGTTTAACTACTTTGCTACATATCTCGCTGCCAGAGATTTCCTTAGGACAGTGTTTTCTATAGCACTTTGTGTCAGGAAGTGAGGGAGGTAAAGCACATTTTTAAAAATGACACCCGAAGAACATTTTTACTTGAATAAATATGGATCTATATTAATGTATAACAGAAAAAATATACTTTTCACTTTCAACTGACAGCTTTGCGGATATTATAGCTTAGGATGAAAGTGTAGTCTACAGCACCTGAGTAATATACTTTATAGAGGTAAAATGAATCCTAGGTAAGTGTGTTGCAGAAGCATTAAAGATTATGAATAGGAAAATGGCAGATGTATGGTGAAAGTCCTGCTAGCTATTACAAATAGACAAACACTAGCAAAAGCAGTTTTTTGAATATATCATCATAGTTAGCTTCAATTGTCAACAGACACTTAGAAAGAGAGAACACTCACTGATGGATTGTTTCCATTGGAATCTCTTGTATACATGTCTGTGGGGTCATTGCTTAAAATTGTTAATTAATGGAAGTATATCCAGTCCAGTGC
The DNA here is from genome assembly GCA_030674055.1 of Rhabdomys pumilio. Lineage (NCBI taxonomy): Eukaryota > Metazoa > Chordata > Mammalia > Rodentia > Muridae > Rhabdomys > Rhabdomys pumilio. The sequence goes on from JANHMN010000021.1 coordinate 27,575,794, forward strand.
AGACTATATCATCTCTGGTCAGATGGATCTGAACTATGGTTTGAATATACTTGTGTATGTAAAAAATAAGGCTGGGGAACCACAGGGTCTTTCACACCACGCTGTGTGTAGTTGGCTGAGAATGCCCTGGGTTCCTCCAGCTGGAAGTTAGGCTCAACTGTTCACTAAAGGCCTCTTCACAGTTCCTCATGTCCTGACCCCAACACACAAGGAAGTCCTTGGGTTTCCAAAACCGGTTTATTGGCATGGCAGATGGTGGATGGATCTGGATGTGCCCGCCCCCCCCCCCAAAACCCAGGGCAGATCTGAGTTAAATAGGGAGGGGAAAGGGGGGGAAGGGCTGGGGAGGAATGCTTAATTGGCTCCACCCTCTGGCCTTCACATACCTTATTAGTATGTAAATCTCTCTAGGGCCTGGGAACTGTTTATCACTCCCACCTGTGTACTTGACTAAAGGGTGAAGGTGAAATGGAGATTAGACCTCATGTCCGGCCCAACATACGTGGCCATGGAAAGTGAAACTATTAGGAGATGTGGGCTTTTTAAAAGGAATGTGTCCCCATGGATGTGGGCTTTGACTTCTTTATGTCCAAGCTCTGCCCAGTGTGGAAAGAGAGATCCTCCTGTTAGTTGCCTGCAGAAGATAGTCTCCTCCTCATGGCTGCCTTCAGATCAAAATGTAGAATTCTAGAATTTTCTAGTACCAAGTTGGCCTGCATGCTACAATGTTTTCATCATGAAGACAATGGAATAAACCTCTAAAATTGTATTCTACCCCCAAGTAAATGTTTTCCTTTATAAAACTTACCTTGGCTGTGGTGTGGCTTCACAGCCATGAAACCCTAACTAAGACAGCAAGCAAGGGAAAACAAGCTAATAAATAGAACTCCTCGATGTCTCTGCTGCAGCTCTTGCCTGGAAGTTCCTGCCTTGAGTCTCTTTATGATGGACTAGAACCTGCCCCAAATAAACCATTTTCACAGGCCACACTGGCCAGTGAGTCAGGTAGGTGCTCTACAGACTTTCACTAATTCTTGTCACTTCAAAACCTAGTCTTCCGAAACTCAACCCCATCTCTGTAGCATACTATAAACTGTGGCCTCTTTGCTCTCTCTACTCTCAGTTACAGGGGATTAAGCAGATCCTGGTGTCATATCCTGATTCCTTCCCTCATGGGGACCCCTTCAGACACGCTCTTCTAGCCAATCTCCATCTCTAAGTGGAATCTTCCAGTAGCAAAACACAGTCTAATGAAATCTCTGCACCCCTGTGATCACACCTACCAGAGTTTCAGAAACATTAAATACCAGGCCAACACAATACCCTATGAACCAGAGAGGGCAGCAGTATCCAAGGAATGGGATACTAATCTAACAAAACCTAGTCCAGCTAGTTTTCAACAAATAGAAAACAAGATTCTAGAAGGCACCATAAAAACATAACAGCTAGGACAAAATGTTTCCACTAAGGCCCCAAAATCCTACCATGGTATGCCCTGAGAAATACAATATAGATGAAACACCAGATGACAACTTCATAATAGCCTTTTTGAATACAACAGAGGCCCTTAAAGAGGAAATGAGTAAACCCCTTAAAGAAATCTATGAAAACACAGAAGAACACCAGAATGAAATGAAGAAAACAATTTAAGATTTTTTAGCAGAAATAGAGTCAATTAAAAAAAATAAAACTGGGAGGGGAAGCTGGAAATAAAAAAGAGATAGATACTCCAGCAGAAATCTCAGAGACAAACCTCATCAGCAGAATTAGAGAAATGGAAGAGAAAACTCTCAGATGTTAAAGATGGCGTAGAGGAAACAGATACCCTGATTGAGAAATATGTTAAATTTAAAAAGGGAAAAGAAAAAAAGCAAATAAACAGACCAAAAAAAAAATCCAGGCAAAAACCACCCACAAAATCTGAGACAGAATGACAAGACCAAATCTGTGAATAACAGAAAAACATTTTCAACAAAATCATACAAGAAAGTTTCTCCAATCTAAATAAGGAGGTGCTTATCAAGGTACAGAATAAACAAACAAACAAACAAAACAAAACAAAAAACAAACAAACAAAAAAAACAGAGAACAGAGCATCAAATAGACTGGACCAGAAAAGTAATTTCTTTAGGCACATAATAATTATAACACTGAACAGACAGCAAAGAATATTAAAAGACACATAGGAAAAAGATCAAATAACATATAAAGGCAGACCTGTTAGAATAACACCTGGCCTCCCAATAAGAACTCTAAAAGCCTTAGGTTCTAGAAAGATATGCTGCATAATCTTCAATGACCACAGATACCAGCCCAGACTACTACTACTATATAGTTTCCATTGCAATAGAAGGAGAAAGACATTCCACGGTAAATCAAATTTAAGCAGTATTCAGCCCTACAGAGATCACAAAGCAAACCTCAACAAATACAAGGAAACTGAAATAACACCCTGCATTCTATCTGGTTATCATGGATTAATACTGGATATCAACAACAACAAAAAAAGAAAGCCTATAAACTCAAGGAAACGGAACAACTCACTACTTAACGAAAAATGGGTCAAAGCAGAAATTTAAAACACCTTAAAATCGAATGTAAATGAATACACAGCATATCGAAGCCTATGGAACATATGAAATCATTGTAATTTTGCACCAGATGGGATCCTTAGTTGAAAAGAGGAGTGGACACATGACCTGGTCCTTAACCAAGATGCTGTCTCCAAATTGACAGCCAATTGCAAATGAAAATGTAGTTTTCTCTAATGGACTGTCACTGGGGAAACAAAGTATTCTTAATAATAGGCTACTATTAGATTCTATCACTGCTTGTCATTCCTCTAGTTTTGTGCTTAGCCTAATAATATGTCAGAAGATACATAGAGGGTACTTCAGTGTAAGCAAATGTGGCTTCAGTAATCAAATTCTGGAAATAGTGAACACTACTGGTACTGTATATAAAATGTTTGATATATTCAAGGTGGAAGATAAAAGCAGGCATAAAAGAGCATTCTCAAACTGGACAACCCCCACCCTCAGTTGTATTTGAAGTGACACTTAAAATACTTAAATATTATTCCTTAAGTTTTGGAATAAAATTATGTAAATTAGATGATTTAAATAACTGATTCATTTATCCTGATTTCTACTCATTTGCTTTCTCCTTAATTAATTTGCTATGGACTTCTACCTCCATCAGATGTATTGATAATTATTTGAGGCATTTTTAATGGCGGCTGCTTTAAAATCCTTGTGAGATGAGTCCAATATTGGGGCCATCTAAATGTCATATCTATTTGATGATCATCGTTGTCATGCATGCTGATGTTTCCCTGGTCTTCAGTATAATAGCACGTTTTGATTATACATTGGACATCATGGATTTGGTGTTACATCTCTCTGTAGCTTATTTAAATATAACACTTTAACCTTCTGATTTATTCTGGAACCGTGTAGTTGGAAAGGGAGACACATCGTCCCCAACCTATGTCTAAGTTCTGTTTGTTATTAGAATTTCTTAATACCCCTAGGAAATTAGCTAAGATGAAATTTCAACATTCAGCTACTTTCTCATTCTCCATCCCCAGTGAGAAGGTGAATGGTTCTACATGACTCTTCCTCATGTGACCTCCTTAACTTAAGCAGAATAAAAGTTCTAACCAGCTCATAAACTTACCAGACACCAGTAGAGATGTAAGGACTACTGGGTTGTTTCCGTACAGCCTGGAAAAAACTAGATCCCTAGATACTCTGCTCTGTTTTACTTCTTCAGGCGAGGACTCTGTTTGAACTAATGTTTTCTGTACTGTTAGAAAAGATTAGGACACTTATCATTTAGTGTTTTCTGTACAGGTAGGATATCTATTTTCTGCTCCTTTTCTCCACGAGAGAAGTGCTGATTGTAGTACATTTTAAAATGTATGTTCTGTGGTCCTTCTAGGTTGTCAGCTTCTCCAGCAAACAAACTGTGCTATAGAAGCACAAAGAAAACATAGAGAACTTATTCCCACCCCACTCCTAAGGTCCCGAATTCTTGGTTGGCTGTGTTCATTTGTCAGAAGTCTTCCTATTTAGACGTGAATTATAAAGTTCTATGTTTTCCATTGTATTCAACCTAAAGAAGAAGGTTAAGTGTGTTTTCTACCTAAAATCAAAACCAGAAGCCCCTAGTTTTTATTTCAGCTGTATTTGTAGGCCAATTCTTCACATGCATGGACTCATTAAAACAAAACAAAACAAAAAAAAGACTGGTGAAATGGCTCAAAGAGTGAAAACTCAATAACCTTTAATCCCCAGCACACATCAGCAAAACAGTAGTATGTCTGTAACGATAGCATGCCTAAGTGGAAATTCAAGGGTAAGACTGTAAGACTGTGCAGAAGCTTATGGGCCAGCAAGCCTGGAATAAGCAGAATAAGCAGACTCTGCCTCATAAACCAAATAGAGGAACTAGAGATGTAGCTTCATTCATAAAATGCTTGCCTACCATGCACAAGACTGTTGGTTGTATCCCCAACATGGCATGGTGACATTCTCATGTCATTCCAAGACTCTGGTGGTAGAAACAGTACTATTAAAGGATGAAGTTCATGGTTGGTTGCATATTGAGTTGTACTATTAAAGGGTGAAGTTCATGGTTGGTTGCACATTGAGTTCAAACCACCAGGCCTACATGAGATCCTGTCTTATAAACATAAAATAAGGTGAAAAAAGTAAGCAATCTCTTAAAAGTCATTATATGACTTTGACGTGTGCTCTCTCATGTGCAAACTTACACACACACACATGTACAAACTTACATACACATACAACCACACACATATACACACTGTATTTGAAATTATGCCTATTGTATTTAAATTTTGAATAGCTTAATATTCACATTGCTATAACTGTATACTTTCTTCCTTTGAGACTATGCTTAAAGAAATTTAGGAAAAACATAATGTCCTCCAGAGAACTTAGGAAGAAAATCCAAAAGAAAAAGAAGAAAAGGAAGAAGAGGAAGAGGAGGAAGAAGAGGAAGAGGAGGAGGAGGAAGAAGAAAGAGGAGGAGGAGGAGGAGGAAGAGGAAGAGGAGGAGGAGGAGGGCTAGCAAGCAATGTTCAGCTAAATTATGCTGCCACAGTGAGCAGGGCAATGTGGCTCTTAGTGGCAGCACAAAATTGGCCAAACACAGAGATGAATGCACTATGCATGACTGAATCAAGTGAACTCCAAGGGACTTCTCAGCTCCAAGATGCTGATTACTCTACTATGACAAGATGTTTATTTCTCTTTCAACCAAACCACTTCAGCAAAGGTCAATTGAAAAGTTACATGCTGTCTCGCTACTGCCACTTCTAAATCCATGGGTAGACTTTAAATGACAGTCTCACCCATTTATAAAAATAACTAATACTCCAAAAATTACACTTCACAGGATTTTGTTTTCTCTTTAAGGGTGCAAATATGGCTCCTTGTAAAGATAATGTGTTACTTTGACGCTGTATTTGGCATTACACTTTGAGCTTTCCCAAAGGTCTGACTTTTTTTTTTTATAAAATGTGTTGAATGATGTTGAAATATACTATTCAATTGATTCCATTCAATCAGTAGTCAATGGTAAAGCTAAAACTGTAACTGCAAATCACCTCTCACAATTTTTTTAATTAATCATTTTATTTGTTTACATTTCAAATGTTACCACCCTTCCCAGTCTCCCCTCCATGAACCCTCACCCCATACCCTTGACCTTGACCTCTAAGAGGGTGCTCCCCAACCCACCCACCCACTCCCACCTCACCCCTCTAGCATCCCCCCTTCTCTGGGGCATCAAGCCTCCACAGGACCAAGCACCTCCCTTCCCAATGATGTCATGTTGTTCTTTCCCTGTGTTCTAAGATATTTTGTTATATAAATTTTCATTTATTACTTAAGTATTTTAAAACATACTATTGTTCTAGCCCTAAAAATACTATCCTTTATCTGAATGGGAAATAGACAGCATTTAAATTGTAGTGTTAATTATCCTGCCACAGAGAGATGAGTTGAGCGAATATGAACTCTGTCTCTCAATTCCATGACACCATCCTACTTTATAAGAATGACACATGGTACAGCTTCCAACATAGCCTATGGAATTCTAGTCAGTAAGCTTTGCTTTACAGCCCATTTCCATCCACTTGCTAAAGGTTCAGGTTACCCTACTGAGCATCAGAGACAGGTGTCCTCAGCTACCCTAGCTACTTATCAAGTACTCAACACAATAATCACACTTAAATAATACAGCAGATGAATGACATTTAGAGTATGACAGTTAGAAAATTTCGAGAAAGTAGCAACTTCTTGGATCAGAAGAGAGATCGTGTTGGGACTCAATCGCTGAATTAAATGACAGACAAGTATTGATGACCTTTGGCAGACAAGTCTAGATAGAGGATAGACTGTGTTACCCCATAGCCACAGATGGGTTGGTACAGGGTGAGAACTAGAGTGGAAACTGAGGCTCTGAAAGTGAGGATGCTTAAGAAACTGGGCTGGGCTGTCTTCTCTTCAGGGTGTACAAGTCTATTGCCTGCTTTCCAGCAAATAGAAATGGAAATTTTAATGCTAAGGAAAAAGAAACTGAAAATTAATGGGATGGATTATGTGTGTGTGTGTGTGTGTGTGTGTGTGTGTGTGTGTGTGTGTGTGTGTCCAAGCTAAGTGAGATGAGAATGTAAACGTGGCAAAGATCAGGTTCTGCTTTGGAAGACCAAGTTCTTTAGTGCTGCTCAAGAAAAGGGGTTCCTTTGAAACTGGAGTTCTCATGCTGAGGCAGGAATGACAAGACTCAGCCTCCTCTCCAAAGCCAGAGCCCTCCAAAGCCTGTTTTATAAACAGAAATCCAAGAAAGGGTTTTCAGCATGGTAAAAAAGCTTCCCAGAAATGGATTTGAGGGAGAAGCCCTGGAGATCACAGTGAATGTTAAGACTTGTGAGATAAACAAGGAAATGGGATCTGGAAAGATCTATTGACTGGCAGAGTCATAATAAGAAATAAAAGCGTGGTTGTGAAGGAGGTGAATGAAAAGGAATTACAAGCTTAAGAGAAGCTGCTATCAAAGGGAGAGAGAATTTATGATCTACAAATATCAAATTCGTATGCCCTTTTCAGACCAGGAACAAGGATAAAAAGAGTTTTGAAGAAGAGGCGATACCAACATTTTATTCATACTATTATTGTGTTTTACAATTTATATGCATATTAAATTATCTAATGTACAAACATCCTTGGGGATAAACAATGGTCTCCCCATTTTCCAGAGAGGAAGGAATCTCAGAAACATCTATTTTCTAGAATTGGAAACATGTATGTTTTCTGACTTGAAGGCAAATTGTATGAACGTGTTTCCATTTTTAAGTCTCTCAGTACTTATTTAACCTTTGTGTCTGCTAGATTACCAGCTTCCTACAACCAGAGGCCTGTGGTAACCCGTTCATGGTACAAGGCAAAATACTCAACACTAATCTTTTTCTTTTTATTAATTGGAAATTTTTTTATTTGCATTTCAAATGTTATCCCCTTTCCTAGTTCCCCCCACCCCTGTAAACCCACCATCCCATCCCTCTCCCCCTGCTTCTATGAGGGTGCTCCCTCACCTACACATCTACTCCTGCTTCCCTGCCTTGGCATTCCCCTACACTGGGGCATCAAGCCTTCACAAGACCAAGGGCCTCTCTTCCCATTGACGCCAGACAAGGCGATCTTCTGCTACATATGCTGCTGGAGCCATGGGTCCCTGCATGCCTGCTCTTTGGTTTGTGGTTTAGTCCATAGGAGCTCAGGGGTGGGGGAATCTGGTTGGTTGATATTGTTGTTCTTCCCAGAGGGTTGAAAACCCCTTCAGCTCCTTCAGTCTTTCCACTAACTCCTCCATTGTCATGCTCAGTCCAATGGTTGGCTGTGAGCATCTGCCTCTATATTTGTCAGGCTCTGGCAGAGACTCTCAGGAGACAGCCATATCAGGCTCCTGCCACCAAGCACTTCTTGGTATCCACAATAGTGTCTAGGTTTGGTGACTGTATGTGGGATGGATGGCCAGGTCAACACTTATTTTTAAATAAACTCTTACAGGTGTGAATGAACATAAATCAAGTAGTACTCTTCTGACACATTAACACAAATAGGAAAAGAGTCTCATGAGTTAAAGTTTGCAGTTCAACAGAAACAATGGCTAGCTCAAAAGACTACTATTACACATGAACAAAGAGCGCATTAAGCACGTTTGAGAGAGCATCCTGTTGCTCTATTCACACACTGACATCCTATCTAAATTACAGGCTCTTGGCTTTGGGCAGCAGCAACCGGCTGTTCCAGGAAACCCTCCAAATTGGGTAATTGCTTACTAGCAGCAGAGTAATAACCTTATGTTAATGTAACCACTAGGAATATTGTTTTCTGTGGAATTGTTTGGAAAGAACTTCTTTTTGAAGGACAATTAGTTTGACAAAGAATACTGAGATGTTCTTTATTCCTCCCTATCCTTTTCCATGAGTGTCTACCCTCACAACCTATCACAAAGGTTCTGAGCTGGACCAGACTGCTTAGGCATGAAAGAACATCACACACATCCACACCCCAGCCAGATCATATCAAATGAAAGGTGAATGAATTGGCAATGTCAAGAAATGCATCCCAAGGTGAAAAGAAGAGAAAGAAAGGCTTTCCGGAAATCAATACCTGTGATCTGAACTGAATCCACTGTCAGTGAGGAGAAAAGGCATGAATGGATGATCTTCAAGATTCTCAGGCTGTGAGTCATGCCTGATGGTAAATTCAGAAAAGAAGCAGAGGACTCAAATTTATCATGGCTCGTTTGCATTCTATGAGTAAATGCAGAAACAACAGAGAATTCAAGTGAGAAGAAAGAAGACTTGGTTCAACGTGGAAGAAAGACGTTATAGGTAACTTGATATTAGGGATCAGGAGTAAATATTAAGACCAAGTTCAGTTAAATTGTAAATTATGTTTTTTATTTAAATGAACCATAAACCAAATGAACATAGTACAGTAGTTCCTTAAGGTTAAACAAACTTCTTTCTTCAAGCCAGCCTTCCCATGATAATATGTATCATATGTTAGGAACAGAGTCTTCCCCGTGCTGACTCAGAAAATAAAAAGTCATGAGGCCACAGAGGGGAAGATTGCAAAGTTGAATAAGTTATTTTTGAAAAGAAGACCTACAACTCACAATGCCACAGAGATTCCAAGCTGGCACCCTGCAAGAAATTACACAATAATCCCGAGAAATAAAAAGCAGTCTGAGGGCAAGATGTGTTCGATATTGATGTGTGTTTGTTGGAAGAGGAAGATGCCTTCTAGCATTTAATCCCAGTGATAGTAAGAACCATGAAGCAATGAAGGAAGAAGGAGAGAATGAAGAAATGGAAGATGAGAAAAACAATCATAGCGGCACCAGGCAAGAGTCCAACTCATTTGCTTATTGTTATAGTATTCTTAAGAACATGAAATGAAAAGCAGGGCAGCTATGTAGAGATGAAAATTCTACCAAGTAATGTGCAGTCTTCTAGAATTGCTTGCTGCCTAATGTTCTAACTCATGAGAATCAAGGGAGTAGAGCTGTTAGGGTCAGTGAAAGCCCTAGAAATTAAAGCCAATGTAGCAGAAAAGTAACAGAGATGAATGGAAAGGAGAGAGTTACTCAATATGTCCACACTGGGGGGACAAAAAAAGGAGAGGTCCAGGGGCTACTTCTCACAAATCTGTGATGTTGGGTCATAATATAAGGTTGCATTTTAAGTACAGAGCAGTCTGAGTTGAGGTATGGTCTTTCTCATGGCTGATCCATCATTGATTCAGCGCTAGTCTCTTCCAAAGTTGATCTCACAGATGCTCAAAAGTATGTGAAATCTCTTTTGGAGACAAGGCTTCTATGCTAACTGGACTCAGTTTTCAGACTTGTCCTTCTCCCAGGATAAGATTCATAGAGAGAAATTCTAATTTGAGGCATGTATTGTTTCTAGAGTGTGATATTCAAAAGGAGACCACAAGTATATAAATATCATCATTCTGTCCAGGATAATTATTGGAACACTCTAATATTGTGATGAGGCTATCTTCTCACCCAGGGCTCCCAGAGGCAACCCCTATTTGTTAACTCATCCTGCTCACTATTTAGAAAAGTCCAGAGAGACGCTGAGTGCAAGCTTTTATTAAAGTGGAAGATTGTGATCCATCAATTTCAAATACCTACAGACATTTTCCCTTGAGCCTTATATAATATTCTGTAATTTTCATAAGAAGATTGTGGAACTTGAAAAGATACACAGGGAGCTTTGCTGTCATATTGTTTCATTGTCTATGGTAAAAAGATTCAGATAAACATGGCAGAATGCTTAGATTTCCAAAGTCAATAGCTACTCATTCAGAGTTTCTTGCTTTTGTAAAAGTGAAATACTCTGTTAAAGACTTTGAGAACTTATCTTGAACATTAATTTTTGGAAAAAAAATTTAGTAAGAATTAACAACTTACAATTACCTTTAAGTCAGTTGTCTTCTGAGAATTTATCACAATGAAGTAAACAAAAAGAGAGAACAGAGAAAACCTATCCTGCACAGTAGAGCAATAAGGAAACTGGAGGAAATGAAGAGACTACAAACAGAAAATTAAGGACTGCACCAGGAAATATCTACAGCCAAGAAACACTTTAGCAAAGTAGTAGGATTCAAAATTAACACACAAAATTTAGTAGCCTTCCTACATACAGACTACAAATATACCGAAACAAAAAAATCAGGAAAATAAACAGTACATTTCTTTTGCCTTTTAAAAAAGTCTCTGAATAACTTTAACCAAGAAAATCAAAAAGTTGTATAACAAAAAGTGAAGGCATTGAAGAAAGAAATTGAAGACACCAGAAAATGGAGACTCAATGCAATCTCTATTAATATTCTTACACAATTCTTCACAGAAATTTTAAAAAGAATTCTTCAACTTCACATGGAAAGAGACATGCACACATACATACATGCATACACACTCACACACATCTACCACCACCACCACCACCACCACCACCACCACCAACAACAACAACAACAACAATACCAGGATAACTAAAACCATCTGTCTGAGTCAGGGTTTCTATTGTCTTAGAGTTTTTATTGCTTCATCAAAACACTATGACCAAAAAACAAGTTGAGGAGGATATCATTTATTCAGCTTAAACTTCCACATTGCTGGTCATCACTGAAGGAACTCAGGACAAGAACCTGGAGGCAGGAGATGATGCAGAGGACATGAAGGAGTGCTGCTTACTAGCTTGCTCCCCATTGCTTGCTTGACCTGCTTTTTTAGAAAACCCAGGACCATTAACTCAGGAATGACACCACCCACAGTAGGCTGGACTCTCCCCCATTGATCACTAATTGAGAAAATTACAGCTGGATCTTATGAAGGAATTTCCTCTACCTAGGCACCTTACTCTCTGATACTCTAATTTATATCAAGTTGGCATATAAAACCAACCAGTATGCCATCCTTAATAATAGAAGAACTGCTAAAGGCATCACCATTGCTGATCTCAAATTATACTACAGAGCAATAGTAATATAAACAGTATGGTATTTGCATTTTAAACAAAGACACATTGATTAATGGAATCAAACTGAACACTAAGATATATTTCCACCTACCTACAGACACCTGCTTTTTTTTCAAAGAAGGCAAACATATACACGGGAGAAAAGACAGCATCTTCAACAAAGAAGATAGTGTTGGTCAAACTTGATGGCTACATGTAGAAGAATGAAAATAAATCTATGCCTATCACTGTGTACAAAACTCAACTGCAAATAGATCAAGGACATGAAAATAAGATCAGATATCCTGAATCTGAGAGAAGAGGAAGTGGGAAGATAGTCTTGAACTTGTTGGCACAGGAAAAAAAAAAAAAACTTATGAATAGAACAGAAGTAGCACAGTCACTAGATTAAACATAAATGGGACCTCATGAAACTGAAAAGCTTCTGTATGCCAAAGGACATACCAGCTAGATGAGTTGCAGGCTACAGAATGGAAAAAGGTCTTTAGCAGTTATACATCTGATAGAGAATTAATATCTAAACACCAAGAAAACAAATAATCCAATTTTTAAAGGGGGGTAGAGAACTAAGCAAAGAATTCAAAAAACATGAAACACAAGTGGTTGAGAAACATGTAAAGAAACAGTCACCATTCTTAGCCATGAGGGAAATGAAAACTAAAAGGACTTGGAAATTTAATCTCATCCCATTCAAAATGGCCATGATCAATCAAACAAATGATAACACATGCAAGAGAGAATGCAGGGGAGGGGACAATTAATTCATTGCTGGCAGAAGGGCGAACTGGTATGGCCACTATGAAAATCAGTACAGAGGTTTCACAGGAATCTGGAAATTGATTAATAACTCAAAGCTCAGCTATACCACCCTTAGACATACTCTCAACTGATTCTCCATCCTACTAGGAAGATCCTTGTTCACCCTTATTTATTGCTGTATTATTCATAATAGCCTGAAATTAGAAGCAGCCTAGATGTTCATAAACTGATAAACCTGCAATGAAAATGTACATTCATATAATGGAATACCATTTAGCTGTAAAGGAAAATAAAACTTTCAGGTAAACGGACAGAACTAGAAAATAAACTCATTCTGAGTGAGGTGATGTCTTTCAAAAGACATATTGCATGTTGTCTCTTACATGTGGATGCTAGCTTTAAAGGCTTTGATGGTACGCTACAAAGTCAATAACCCCAGAGGTTAGGTAACTAGTAAGGTATAAGGGGTTAGAAGAGGATTCCTGAAGGAAAGCAAAATAAAATGTTGTGCAAAGATAAAGAAAAACTAGAATAGAACGAGTCAGTAGGAATGAGAATGGACAGAAAAGGTAAAGGGAGGGAATGTGGAAAGAGGGGCATTGAACTAAAGACCATTTGAAAAACCATGTGGAAACTTCCTACTTGAGAAGCTCCCTTAAAATATAAACGTATACCTTAGGAATTCAAACAAAGTCACCGAATTAAAAAAAAAAGAGAGAGAGAGAGATAATGTCTCAACTAGCTATCTAAGAAATGACAAAGTAAAACTTTCACTGTCAACAGTGTGTTACAATTTGTTGGGTCAGTGGAATCCCTATAAGTCACGGGTTACTGGCAAAGCCCTTGATCGCTCTCAACAACCTGAAGGAAGGCCCTATTGTGTAAGACAACACTTACTTAACCATAAAACATAGAGAAACTGAGCTGATGCCTAAATAAAAGTTTCACAGCTAGTGATCAGCATTCATGTGGCTAGAAGACATTCTACAGACTTCCAGAAGGAGAAAGATAGTCATCAATATTTCTAGCTACAAACCCTACTTGTATTCACATCTATAAAAGTAACTTGTCTATAAGACATACTGTTGCAATGTTGCACAAAGGTTACAGGATAACTAACTATTTAGGGGGGAACTGGAGGGATTTTGTTTGTTTCTTGTGTTCATGTTGTTGTTTACATTGGAAGTAACAGCCACTGCATAAGATGGAACCCATTCTTGACACTGCTCCAGAACCTGAGTTGAGACAGGTCTTGGCTTAGGGGAGAACCTAATACTATTATTCTGCCTAAGGAACATAGCAACAACAGCAATAAAGACTCTATTGCAAAAATGACATATTGCTATGTCCATTGATCAGTGCTGTGCTCAACTCACATCAGAGGAGGTTACTTCCTCAGTAGATGGGAATTAACACAGAGGCCCATAATTTGGCAATGTGCAGAATGTGACTTTGCAGCACTCAATCCTAAATGGGGTATCTTCATCAACCTCTTCCCTTCAGGGCTCAAGAGGCTATGCACAAAAGAAGGCAGAAAGATTAAGGCCTAGAGGTAATGGGTGGAAGATTAGATAGATCATGAGCCTATAGAAAAACCTAGTACTGTTTTTTTTTTTTTCTGCCAAAGGAGCATAGAAAAAATAAAGAAGGAAAAAGGAAAGACTTTTAATGGCATGCAGCTATACTAAAACCCATAAAATCAAAGCTTTCTTGAATCATGGTATAGAAAAATTAATTAGAACTGGAAAGGGAACTATCAGATAACAAGAACTATATAATTACAATAATTCTGGAATCAATGGAAAAAAAAAGTAAACATACTACAGTCATATATAAAACCTACATCTTAATGCAAACATTACACATACATGTAAAAATGTGAATTCATGTAACAATGGGAGAATCTACAGAAAATGTATAAAATTGAGTGGTTTCACCCCAAAATTTGAGTTTTAATAGTGAAGACTCCCAAATTCGGGAGACCCTTACTCAAGTCTCGGGAAGTCGCGAACACCCACAAACTCCAAGACACCATACCTGGATGCAATCAGCAGAAGTTTATTAGGGAAGAGAGCTGGCAGCCAGCATTCAAACTGCACACTCATGCACGAGTACAGTTTGACCCCGCATGGTGGGCTAAGGAACCTTTTATAGTAGTGGGTAGGGAAAGGAAGGAATTTTCACACGGTTACACATGATTGGTTGTTTTATAGATTTTGAACTCAGCAAGCTGTAACACTGGAAAAGACCTCAAAGGGGGAGGGGTAACCAAGAGCAGTGGAAAGTTAACCACCCAGATGACTTGCATCTTTCTTTGTCAGGAATGTGTCTTCCTGCTTTGGGCCTTCCCCACCCACAGGTGGGTTCTTTTCCCTGAGGCTTGAGGAATGTTAATACTCTTCCTGGGATGTATCCCAGGGCAGTGAAGGCCTGAAATCCTACATTCAGTTCCGCCTTCCTGGAACTAGTGAGCCTATATATATTTTATAAAATGGTCTTTATAATTTTGCACTCTACAATAGTTCCCAAGAAGTTACCAGAGAAGAAATTTGGGTAGTCGTACAATCATCCTATTTGTACAATTTTTGAGTACACAACTACTTCAAGATAAAAACTGAAAAGAAAAACAAAAAGATTGTATAAAATTGTAATAAACATATACACACAGCATAGATAAAATATAGATGATAGATAGATAATAATAAAACAATACACAAAACCAATTATATTTTTATATTGAAACATAGTATTTTATCACCAATTTCATATTTCTTATGAAATATGTCTTCTTAAATTTTGAAATACTATTAAAGTTATGGTTGAATAAAAGGCAAGGATATAAACTTCAGCAAGGATTATATTTGAGTAAAACAATGTCAATATAAATTAAGTCAAACCTAAGCAGTAAAACCTAAGAGATTATGTTTATAAAACCTCTCCTCTTTTAATTAAATCTCATGATATTTCCATTCAACCTCCTCCTCGCAAGGAAATGACCTTCCACATAGACACAAACATAACACACAGAGTTACAAAGATAACTGGATTAATTGTTGGTTATAATTTAAATTACTGAGCCAAATAGAAAAAAAAATGTATCCTGCCATTTTTTTTCTAGTTTCATCCTGAAACCATCAGAGAATAATGCCAGACGGGATTCTTTGCCATATCCTGGCTAACTCTCCACAGGCCACATTCACAAATGAAACACTTCCCATTAACCAGTCAATACTTTGAAGCTTTAATACAGTGCAGCCTACTTAATTCTCCCAAGAGGTCATTATCCAGCTGGTGCTAATCAAGGGCATTATTTCTTTTTATTCTCTCGTTTGCTACCTACCTTTTCTCACCTTCCTACTTCTTACCACCTCTATCTAAAAAGGAGAGACTCCCCAGAAGGATAAAATGAAAATGACTTGAGTCTTTTATCTACTGAAGGGCCCATTAGATGGGAAACAGCCACTGTCCGCCAGAATAGAATCAGTTTATACTATTCACACTTCAGCCGTCAAAGGCAGTTCAGACAAGAGCTGGTTATAAAGCAAAATGGACTTCATTACCCATAATTTCACAAGTTAATAACTAGAGAGTCTCTATCACCTATAATAGTCTTAACTTATTAAATAGCTCATCTGCTTAGCTGCCTGGTTATAAACAAAATACTTTTTCTCTAATATATTAGATGTTTTTCAAATTTATACTACCTGGCTCATAAAAGTGCTTGATAAATATTTGATGAATGACTAACTTAAGAGAAGATGAGTACAAATGAAAAAGGGAATAAATAAAGGACTAAGTTAATTATAGAGCCAAGAAAAATACTTTCATGAATATGTCAGGCCCATAAACATTACAGAAATAGAAGCACAAATGTGTGTATGTATGCAGATATATGTACACTTGACTTATTTTTAATGTTATGACATTTATTTATAATAAATTAAAAATAAATAGAATAGGATTACCCAGGTCAAGTATGACATAAAGCAACCCTGATGCACCTTACAATCTAACAAGTGTGAGTTTGCAATCTAAGAGCATTAGTCAGTTAAGTAAATGGCCTGAACTAATTTTTTAACATTGTCTGGTATTGAAAAATTAAACAACTATAGGATATATTGTTGATTTTATAGTATATGCTTTGAATCCTATAGCACTTTAATACACACTCAAAACAACACATACTTGTTTACACGTGCACACATAAATACATAAAGGCATGGGAAATTCAGCTTTTATATAAGACAGAGTTTCTCATCCTGTGGGTCATGACCCCTTTGGGAATGAATAATCTTTAAATATGGGTTGGTTAAAAACATCAAATTCCACAGATATGTGCATTAAGATTAATAAATGTATCAAAATTACAGTTATGAAGTAGCAATGAAAATAATTTTATGCTTGGTGTCACTACCACATGAGGAACTGTATCAAAGGGTCAGAGCATTAGGAAGGTTGAGAAGCTCTAGTGGAAGAGAATTTTATAATTTCCAGAAAGTGTGGCCCTTTGGAATAATTAGGTATTTAATAAGAAAATACACTATTGATTATTGTTGTTTTCATTAATTATAAATTTTAAACTAAGCATTTTATAAACAAAGAAACCTCAGATAAAGACTAATCACATTATACCTAATACGTTTATAATTAGAATTTTTGAAATCTAACCTATAATTATAGACTTATTATTTATAATATATTAAACATATTTTATAGATAATGAAATGTTTACCATAGATACATGGAGATGTTATAGTGCAGGATTAAAAAAAATACGAAAAGAAAACAACTTGATACTTTTTAAAAATCGAATTTTTATATGATAGTAGGGTTTTTTTTTCTCTAACTGTAAAACAATTCACAATATACAGTCATTTCAAACCTGTTCTAAAAAAGTATAAAACTAGTATTTTGAATTCTTTTTCTATTGTGGTGTTTGGTTTTTGAGACAGTGCCTCACACACTCTAACCCAGGGTGGTCTTAAACTTGGGGACATCCTCCTGCCTCAAACTTTGTAGTGCAAAAATTAAATGTGTGAGGCATTAGATAATTTTAAATAATTTAATTTTTTCTGTAGTAGAGTGATCTAATAACATAATGTCAACTGAGATCTGAACTCTTAAATCCTTGACTCTATAACACTACCTCAGTGGTTCTCAACCTTCCTAATGCTGTGACCCTTTAATACAATAACCCTCGGGTGTTGTGACCTTCAACCACAAAATTATTTTGTTCCTACTTCATAACTGTAATTCTGCTTCTGTTTTGAATCATAATGTAAATATCTGATATGTAGGTAAATAGCTGATATACAAACATCAAGGGGGCTGGGACCCACATGTAGAGAACCACTGTGTTCCACTCTGCTTTCTTACTGCATATTCATTTCTTATTGTAACACAAACAAGAGCGACTGCCTTGGGTAGTAGGTAGGTTTGGTCTTGGACATAAATACCTGTTGATTGTAAAATACCCTCTACCTTAAAACTCAGCTAGGTAATAAGTAAAAAGTGAGCCAATTGACTCAGAATAAAGCTTAAACCCATGAAGAACTATTATACTTTGGTGTCTTTAGAGAGGGAATACAGGCCACTTGAAAATCTAGTTGAATGAAAGATTCAAACATTATCAGTGTGTAATTTATATTGGAGCTCAGATGTCTGAAATGATAGAGAAGGTAAATATTCATGTAAGACATCTTAAAATCTTATCAACTGATGTACCCTGAATAATCTACGGTGTGTGTGGGGGGGTGGATGGGGGAAGGGAGACTTGAATCTGAATTCTATTACCTGGCATTGATTTTTTTCAATTATTGGTATGAGAAGAGCACCAAAGGGCATGAGCATATATACAGCAGATGTCTATGATTAAATAAAGATGAACACAATAAGCTTTTTTTTTCCTTTGCCTAACTAGCACAGCACAAAGGATAACAAGCTTGTGGATATTTATTTATTTATTTATTTATTTATTTATTTATTTATTTGGAAATAACCGCTGAAGATTTTAGGTTAAAAATCATTAGTCACACTAGAAGGAAATAAAAGGAAGAGAGCGTGTGAGTCAGCTCTAAGAAAACAAAGGGACAGGCTTAGCAAGGAGTCTGATCAAAACATGAGCTCAATAATTGCTACGTTTGCTATTGTTTGTTGTTGTAATTATGGTATGATGATTGTCATGATTGAGACGTAACACATCAATACGGAAGAAAGGCATGACTCAGTCATGAAATAGAGAATAATTTAGAGAATAATTGCATATTTATTTCCTTTTCAATAAATCACGGACTCCAGCAACCTGCTTCTCATTTTGGCTCATCTTTAACATAGTGAACTACAGCATCTCGCCTTTTTTTAGGTCATTCATTTCCCCCAAACTGCCACGATTTTGACTGAATAACACGGAAAAATGATAGAGGCTACAACTAGTTCTGAGAGCTAGATGAGCTATAGGGAGATCAATAGATAGAGATATATGGATGATAGATAGATAGATCAATAGATAGAGATAAAAATAGATGATAGATAGGTAGATAGATAGATAGATAGATAGATAGATAGATAGATAGATAGATAGGATACACAGATGTATACATACATAGACATGCAAGAAGGCAGACAGGTATTGATAGATACATGGTGGATAGATAGAAGATAGATAGAAGATAGATAGATGATAGATAGATAGATAGATAGATAGATAGATAGATAGATAGATATTCTTGAAGCTAATAAAAAAAACTGATTGTAAAGATTCCTGAGAAATATATCACTGTACTCTACTAAGCATGCCATTTATCATGATCTGTCCGGCTTGAATCTTGCCTCTTGTATATGCAGAAGAAAGCATGGATGAGGACAAAGAATTATGG
The DNA here is from genome assembly GCA_030674055.1 of Rhabdomys pumilio. Lineage (NCBI taxonomy): Eukaryota > Metazoa > Chordata > Mammalia > Rodentia > Muridae > Rhabdomys > Rhabdomys pumilio. Next base: position 27,595,018 of record JANHMN010000021.1, read on the forward strand.
GGGGTGGCAAGAAAGACTACTACATATAAATGTATTCGAAGTTAAACCAAACCAACAACTTTCATAACTACAAACATACTATGAGTCCTAACATTTTAATGAGTGCTTAGAAGAAAAAAAATTCAAATATTCATACTTAGATGAATTAATTAAGCCATTTATCACCATTGTCTCATAAAACATAACATTAAAGCATACCGCACATGATGAATAATGCGGTCATTACAGATTTTCCTTAAGCCAGAAACTAATGGGGAATTCTTAGGATGAAGATTAATACTGCTTTCTCCTGGAAACAGTAATTGTCAGCTGATTTAAAGCTCCCTCCCCACTGTTAGGTATGTTGTGCATAGTAAAATACAAGTTTTTTTTTTTTTAAATCAGCATGTATATATTACTACACAGCTAAAATGATATTTATCAAGTATTTTTGAGATACAAATCTAATTTATTTATTTTTCCTATACCACTTGTCTTTATACACATAAATAAGTCAACATTATATGTTTCTGAGGAGAATAGATACAAGAAGAGAGAAGTGCTAAAATTAATTGAAATTGTTATAGAAGCAATCTGGTGTGTTTAGAACAAAAAATAGACTAGATTCAAATCTAGGTTTGTCATCTACATAGGAGTTTTGGACATGGTCAGACCTCTCACAATGTCTGTACCTCCATTTCTACAGCCATATAAAAGGCAAAAAGCTGCTTTTACATCATACGGTTGTAATAATATTAAACAGGTTAGCGCAATTCAGCATTGTGCCTTGTCCCTCTGTGGCTTCGACAGAGGTTTTAATGTTATAACACTGTCTGTGTTCATTAAGACACTTAATGGCTACCACCCTATAAATCATTTTCTCTTAACTAACAATAACTTAACTTGTATCATAATTAAAATTTTCAGAATCTCAGTAACTTACAAGAATATTTTTCTGTCACTCATGCTAGCACATTTTGGTTCTGAGCGGATTCCCCCAATGCACTACATTCTATTCAATATTGCTAGTGAATCTACATTTATTCAGTCCTGTGTGCGTGGTTGGCCACAAGGCTTGAAGTTGCAGCAATGACTTGCTTGACACTCAAGCGACAAGTCTTAATCCACTTACTACATTATCCAAAGTTTATCACACAATCACACTTGTCCAGAGAAGCCCAACCTTTCCCCTCCTCGCTGTGGAGTCTAAGGTACAAAACACACAAGACATCAAACACTGAGATGTATCACAGATGCGATTCACAGTTTTCCCGTTTCATAATTTATTTGGGACAAGGCAATGTTGAAAGAATAGATTCAGGATTCTAGACCACAAATTCTAAACCACTGAATAACTCTTACTTTTATTTAGTGCTAGCCACCAAAATTAGGGTATCTGAGGACTCCCGATCAATGTGAATACTTACCTTCATCTCATTTTGATTGAATGAAGAGAGTCAGAAAAGTTAGTTTAGCTCTCTCAATTGAGAGTCAAAAGAGAGAGAAGACAGAGACAACATAAAGTGACATTAGATAAAATGTTGACTTAGTCCTCAGTGTCTATGCATTCATTACTACAATGTTATTTAACAAACGATCAATAATGCAGATTTTATGTCTCCTCAACAATGAAAAGTGTTATCATTCCATCTTAATTAATTTTTACAACTGTCCGTATAGATCGGCAAGAGAGACTGAGAATCCTTTGTTTTTCACTTCTCAATATTTCTTTTAAATATTATAGCAAGGATAATATATTATTTTACCTCA
>JANHMN010000021.1:27616679-27683382 GCA_030674055.1 Rhabdomys pumilio
TGCTTTTGTCTGCTCCACTGACATCTTTGTCAATTTATTTATTGCACTGACTTAATTATTTCTTAAATCTGAAGAAAAGAAAATGTGGGTAACAATTCTACATACTCAGAAGAGTGTGAGCCCAGGAAGGGGCTCATAATTTGGTTTAGTTTGTCGTTACTTTGGTTGTTTAATTTGGTTTAGTTCATGCTCTCCATACTTTATAGAGGGCTATGATGTAGGACACACTTTTTAATACAAGTTAACTTAAGGAATAAGAAAATTAGTAGTGTTCTGTCTTTTATGTGTATGTGTGTCTTACCCACTGTTCTATGGCTGAGAAGAAAGACCATGATCAAGACAACTGTTACAAAAGAAAACACTTAATTGGGGCTTGCTTACGGTAGCAAAACAGTCCATTATCATCATAAAGGGGAACATGAAAGCAGACAGTTTATGCTGAAGAAGTAGCTGTGACCAAGGTCTTGAGTCATAGGCAGGGGAGGGAGAGGGAGGGGGAGGGGAGGGAGAACAGGGAGAGGGAGAGGGAGAGGGAGAGGGAGAGGGAGAGGGAGAGGGAGAGGGACCAGGGACTAGGCCTAGCATGGGTTTTTTAAATTAAAAAAGTCACTCTCAGTGACACACTTCCTCCAACAAGGCCACACCTACTTCAACAAGGACACACTTCCTAATTCTGGTAATCCTTTTAATCAGTTCCACTCTCTGACACCCAAACATTCAAATATTCTCATTCAAACCATGACAATGTACATAGGCAAGCATGGTGTTATATTAAATGGCACTGCAGTACACACACACACACACACACACACACACACACACACACACAATGTGTGTGTGTGTGTGTGTTTGAAAAAGAAGAAATGAGAACTGCCTTGTTGCACTTCAATTAAAACTGTTCCAGCATTCCAACATTCAAGAGGTTCTCTCTCTCTCTCTCTCTCTCTCTCTCTCTCTCTCTCTCTCTCTCTCGTGCTGAAGTTCAAATTTATCTTCTATATTTGAATATGGTTTCCCCTCTAAAACTTACTACTCACTGAAATTTAATCTCTACAATGAGATATTAAAAGATGACGATTACATTTAAAAGATTAGAACTCTGTCGTCAAACATATATTCATCCATTCATATGATTAATAGGTGGATGAATGAACTCTATTGAGAGTGGTTCTTGAACATTAGGTAAAGTCAAGTTAGGACCAGTTCTGAACTTCTACAAAATTAAAATGTAAATTAAACAGACAATACTGGTAGCAAATCCAAGTCATCTTTGGGTTGAATATATAAATCGTGGAAGTCAGAATTAATAGTAACGGTTTATAGTAAGAAGCAGAATAAGGATAATCCAAACCCCCAAAAGGTATAAACATAAATAAGGCACTTTGTAACAGCTGTGCTGAGTGTACACATGCAGTCACAATTACATGTTGTATAAAAGGTAAAATAATTTCCATTACCTGAGACTTTTCATGAGTCATCTGTTCCTACTTCTCAAATTGTTTCTTTATTTTTCTTATCATTCAGTGTGCTTCCTTTATAATCTGTTTTAATTTAACAGAAGTTCAAAGCTAGTAACCCACTTGATTTTGACTAAAGGACAGGAAGCCCTTCCTTCTGCCCCCTGATTTGTAGTTTGACCCACTGGCTAGACAAGCACTTAATACTTCAAACATTTCTAACCTTTGATAATTTTCTTTGCAAGCCTACACTGAGGATCTAAAAGGAACCTATCACCCACAGAGAAACTTTTAATAGCTCAGATCCCAATTTGGGTCTTTTGAAGTTTCAAGATGAATTGTATGGGCTGTGGTATAAACCAAAGTGGTAGCCAAATTGTGCTCAGTAGCTTGAGTTTCTTCTCACACCGTTCATTGCGTTGCAACATGAGTACCCTCAGTGAATATTCTAGGTTTAGTGCATCCAACCTACTTGTAACAGATCTTAATCTTAGATAAAAATTATCAGTGACTTTAAAGATATTCTTTTCCTTCTGCCTCGACCCCAATATACCCTTTTCTTACTGCCATCAAGACAATAATTTTCCATTTGAATCCTCTGTATTGGAATAACACTGAGTATCAAAAAAGAATTGCTAACTAAAGAAGAGGCAGAAACTCAGTTAAATGGTCACCTCCTTTACATCTTATCTCCTTAGGACTCAAGGAATAGAAACTGAAGGAAGCCCTCACTTTGGTCTGAGAACAATAAGTGTCTGAATGCCACAGGGGACACGAACAGTAACAGAATAAAATATTAATAGTAAAAAAACCACTTCATTGATGTAAAATGTTACCCTTTTGAAAACTATACAAGAGAAGAGAAAATCAACAAAGATTTACTGCATAGTTGTTTATAGTCTATGTTAAAGAACCCCCCCACACACACACCTCATTGATTTTAGCAGTGTTCCTTATAGCTACAGTCCAAGATTCTGTATAAGGAAACTAGAATTGAATTTCAACAATACAAATACATATGTGCTGATTAAAAGGAAGTAGTGATGGCCATGATTAATTTGTAATTATGATTCATGATCAAAGCTTTCAATTTCTGTGGAATCCCAAATAATAATGTAGACAACGAACATTTTTTTTTGTAACAACATTAAGCTTCTCTGGGCTTTTTAATGTTATAAATTTCTGACTAATAATCACAATTATGTCCAGTTTTTCTTTAAGAAAGGGTTTATTTTAGCTCTTTAGTTCTAGTGGGAAAAGTTTATAATAATGAGTATGGTGCAAGAATAAGGGAAGAAAACAGAGAGATCACATGTCATGTAAGCACAGGAAGTAAAAAATCAAGAATGGGAACGGGATGTACTTCCTCCAGCAACAGTCTACTTCCTAAGATTCCATAACCTACCCAAACACTATCAACTGTTCAACACTATCAAGTGTTCAGATACAAGAGCCTATGGGGGACATTTATCATTCAAACACAATATCTACATATATTGTGCTACTTAACATTTCTCATTGCTTTACAAAGATTTTTGATAAGTATTTATTTTGACTCAGTTTCAGAACCACAAGTCAAGTTGTCAATAAATAGTAAACACACACACAAACATACACACACACACACACACACACACACACACACACACACACACAGAGAGAGAGAGAGAGAGAGAGAGAGAGAGAGAGAGAGAGAGAGAGAGAGAGATCCTATCCTCTCTCTAGGCGCTTTGAACTTGCCTCCCCCCAAAGTTGGCTTTCTTGTTTCTGAGGATGTATGAGAAGGCCCAAGGTTTCTATCAATTCCATGACTGCAGCTTTAGTGTTCTGGGTAAACAATGCTGACTGCTTTATCTTTAACTTTTTTTTCAATTCAAATATAATTACATCACTTTCCTCATTCCTCACCTCCTTTTCCTTCCTGCAGCCCCACAGAGGAACCATTCTTTCAACCCATTCCATGCCCTCCTTCCCACTTACAAGTTGATAGCCTCTTTTTTTTTTAACATTATCATTGTATGTATATTTTGAATTCTTTGAATTCAAAATTCAAAGAATATTGAGTATTCTTTGCCCAGGGAGTGAGTGGCACTATTAGAAGGTATGGCATTGGAGTAGGTGTGGTCTTGTTGGAGGAAGTGTGTTATTGTAGGGGTGGACTTTGAGACCCTCCTCCTAACTGACTTGAAGCCAGTCTTCTCCTGTTTGTCTTTGGAACAAGATGTAGAACTCTCAGCTCCTCCAGTGCCACGCCTGCCTGGGCACTGCCATGCTTCCCTCCATGGTGTTAAAGGACTGAACCTCAGAATCTGTAAACCAGCTCCAATTAAGTGCTGTCCTTTATAGGAGTTGCCTTGTTCATGGTGTCTTTTCATTGCAATGGAAACCATAAACCATTGAAGAGGAAAATTCCACCAGACCCCTCCCCTCCTGGAAGAGAAAGGTTATAGAATGCTTAGGCACTCTTCCCCTCCATAAGGGAGAGGATAATTAACATTCCTTAAACCACAGTGGGTGGGGACTGACCTGTGGTGTGAGAGGTGGCGGGGAGCAGGAGGACAGGGGGCTGGGGGGGGGAAGGGACAGAGCACATGGCCCAGAGCACATGTACCACTGGCCTCGCACAGAAAAGGGAGGTCCTTGCCACCTCTTTCCCTAAAGACCAATCAGTCTAAAAAATCACACTGTTCTGCCAATCACATTGTGCCTAATGTCTGCTGCCCCAAGGACTGTATAAAAGCTCAATGCAGGAGCGATCAATCGAGCATGAGGTCACCTTTCCTTTTGGGATGCAGGATGGCCCCAGCATGCTGGAACATTAAAATTCTTCTTGCTTTCTGCAGTGATTCTTGTCTCCATGTGGTTCACTCAGGGCATCTCTGGTAAACTGAGGCTCTGCTCCCTAGAGCCTTACATATGTGTATACACATTATATAAACACAACATGCTACATCCATTTTTGTTATTGGTATGTATATGAGCCTGCTGAGTAGTCAGCTCTGAAGCCATATGTATGACTTTTTTTTTCTTGAAACATACATATCTATCTTTTCTCTACAAACATTATTGATGAGACATTTAAGACAGTTACTGTAACAAACATCCTAACTAATTTAAAATAGCTCATACATGTAAAAATTACCTCTAGAATTTTGGTTTTGGTTATTTAATTATAATTTTCTGCAAGATCTGGATATGAGTCTTGGATTATGTAGACAATATTTTTGGATTTCGTAGGGGATGCTTTCCAAAACATACGTAAGTTAATTTAAATTTGAAAGAGAATAATCCAGAAGATTTTAAAGAAAGAAAACAATCCACCCCAGATTTCTCCTAGGACAGAGAACATTGGTCCAAAACATTATAATCCATTGATGGTTTGAATGAAATGTTACCCTTGAGCTCAATTGTCTAAACACTTGATCCTTGGTGATGTTCTTTATGTAGATGTGAGAGTTATGGCCTTGCTGGGAGACTTTTGTCACTGAAGGCAGGCTTTCAGATTCTATAGTCATAGGCCATTTCCTCTTCAATGTCTTTGTTTCCTGCTTTCATTTCAAGATGTGAAACCACGGCTTCCTCTGCCTGCTGCCTTGCCTTCACTCTGTCATCTTAGATTCTAACCTTCTGAAACTGTAAGCACAAATAAACTCTTTCTTCTATAAGTTGTTTTGGTCATGGTGTTTTACCACAGCAACTGAAAAGTGGCTACTGCATTACCCAATTTGAAAGATTTACTGAAAACATAACTATTTCAACTCTATCTACTATATCTAGTATTGATTTAACTAAAGTGGACCAAGGTGCCAAGTAATCATTTTTATGAGCAATTCAACATAATTAAAAGTACATGCCATGAAAATACAACTGATAAATAGGTATAAATACATGTAATGAGTATGTGAACCTAATTTTATAAAAATAAAAACACTCTAAGTCACTTTTAAATGCTGATTTTTCTCATCACTGTACTATCCTTCACTGTATTTCAAAAAGCCTAGAAAAGCAGAAGTAAATGTATAAACATTAAAAAAATACCAAGACTGAATTATTATATATGATAAAGTTTAAGAACTTAGACTTTCCAATCAGATCTTGACTTCAACCCTGGCTCTCCATTTTACTGGTCACATAATTTTGAGCAAGTTTCTCATTCTGTGACTCAGTTTCCTTGAGATGTGTAAAGTAAGGACAATAACAATTATCATTCATGACCTTATTGGAGATCTGGGTATGACTATGTATATAATCAGTCCAGTGCTTAGTTTAAAATTGGTGTTAACTTGGCAGAAAATTCCATTTGAGCATCCAACCGACATGTACCAGGATGGTAAATACAAATATAACCCTATCTAGATTTTCAACATGAAACTATAATTTAGTAAGAAGATAAAGTGTGCAGGAATGCATGGCCATTCTAGAAGAGGATGGGAGACTGATGTAAAGTAGCAAATGCTTCTTGCTTAAAGATGCAGCTGCAGAAACAGATAAGGGACAAGGACTGGGCAGGAAATAACAAGGCTGAAAGTTATTGTAGACAGAGAAAACAGCACTTTGAAATCACACTTCAATATTTTATAGATTCAGCTGGATATGTTTTCCTAAACTTTTCTCATTCTTTTTATATGCTAAGACATTTCTCAGGAGCATTCTTCTTTGTTCTCTGCCTGCCCCAACTCACCTCATGCATAGACAGTGAATCTGTGAAGGGAAGAAGTAATCAGGACTTGTAAGATTAGTACCCTCTAAGCTGCAGAGAGTACAATGGAACTCATCTTCACAGTAACTGGGACGCACTGAAGGTTTTTAAATCATCTGTACATGTGTTCTTATGTGGACATGTGTTTATTCATTTGGACTGGTTTTTCTGTTTGCTTGCATGTCTGTGTGTATTTGTGTATGTGTGTATGTGTTTGAGTGTTATTTCTTGGAGGTTACTACTCCCTTAACTGAAATTGATCTAGACAGTATCAATCCATCTTCAAGGGTAAAGGGAGCAGAAATGGATTTTTACAGGCTGCTGAGAAAATAGACACATAGATGGAAAGTTCCACACTGAAAAATATCAATTTAAGTTGCAGGCAGCCCAGTGATCTGTGCGTGGATAGTATCATCTGGTAAATCTAGATGTTCAACTATACAGAATGCAACAATCTGAATCCATCAGGGCATAGTTAAAAGAATAAGTGAGATATGGTTATTGGGAAAGATAACAAAAGAAACATGAGTGCATTTTGAAAAAAAAAATTCATGGAGGTGTTCATCTCAAATTGTGACCTAAAAGCAAAACAAAGCCAATAGCTGCAGAGATACAATACTTAGGAAATGCAGACAATTGTGTTTGCCTATTGTTCTCAAATGGACTCCAAATATTGATAATGCCTTCCATGATACAGCCCATGTTAGCACTCCATCTTCAGTTCTATAGATCCTGGCACTAGCCCCTCTTCTCTTATCAGTTTGGGTTGACTTCCTACTCCTAGTCTATATGAGTGAGTGAATTATGATCAAATGCCACAAAAAAAAAACCTCAATATTTTAATACATACTCAGTTAAAGTAAATTAGAGGTCACAAGCAGAAGCTTAAGCAATTGGAATCTCTCTCTGTCTCTTCTGTATGTGTGTGTGTGTGTGTGTGTGTGTGTGTGTGTGTGTGTGTGTGTGTATCTGTGTCTGTATGTATGTCTGTGTGTGTGTCTGTGTGTGTGTCTGTGTGTGGTGTGTATACATGTCTGGAGGCCAGTAGTTGATGTGAGGTGTCACTCTCCACCCATTTTTATTGTGTTTTTGTTTTGTTTTGAGACAGGTTTCTGGCCAAAGCTGGAGCTAACAGATTTGGCTAGACTAGTCACAAGCTCCAGGAATCATCTTGTCTCCACTCCAACCTCCCCTACAGCTCTGGCATTATAAATATATACCACCAAACTCAGCATTTACATTTGTGCTGAGGACCTGAACTCAGGTCCTTATACTTGCATGACAAGCATTTTACCAACTGAATCTTCAACCCAACACATTTAATTAATATTTTGTGAGTACAAAAATCATCGAGTTATTGACATAAGTGTTTTTGAAAATAAACAACTATCTAGGACCTTTTATCTGTTACAGGATAGAAGGCTAAAAATGATTACAAATCAGACATAGTATCAGCAAGGTTTAGATGAAGTCCTTTCTTGTTACATTTGTTTCCTTGGAATTGTGTTTGTTTGTTTGTTTGTTTGTTTGCTTTTTGTTTGGAATTTTTTGTTTTTGTTGTGGATTGGTATCTTATCAATCATACATGGTAAATGTGTACAGGACAACCACACAGAAAGTACTTCACTAATATTGAGATTGGGATGCTTATTTACTTCAGTGTTATAGAAAACAGTACTTGATCTTTAAAAAATCTTTTTTTTAAAAAAATTGGATTTAAGTACAAATGCATTGAACCTAATGATGATAACTTAATTCATTTAACGAAAGCTAAATCTATTTCTTTATTACAATAGGATTAAGTCAATGTGTATATAAGTATCTCATGCAGTCTGCAATAATTTCATATCAATTATGATTAAAAGTTACAGAGTGCATACAATAAAACAGTCATAAAAGATAATGTTTTATTATAATCATATCAAAAAAATTCAAGAATTTGAATCAAGTCTCCTAAATTTCTTTTCGGATAAGAAAAAGCCTAAAAGTCAATAACCCCCTCTCTCTTTTTTCTTTCTCTCTCTCACTCTCATGTCCATGTTCTCTTAGCTCTCTCTCTTTCCCTCACATTTTCTGCTTTGTTAAGGCTTGACACTAAAATAATTTTCTAACCATGCACAATTCTGATTCATAAAATTGCAGTCAGTATAATGTATGCCTGAGTTGTATACAACCTCTGAGACTCATCCTTAAAGCTTAAATAAGATTTGGGGACTATGTATGTATATATGTATATGTCTTTTTTACCTATATTCCAGCTGCAGAGGAATCAGTGGGAAATTCTTCTATGTAAGACCTAGGCAATTGCATATCCGTGAAGTGTGATTGAATGAGAAACAATGTCTACTCTTAAGGCCTAGACATTTGGGGATAGTTTCATGAAAGATATGATACAAGGTAATATAAGAGGAAAACTGCACATGCATCTGTTGTTGTCTTTATCCTCTACTCAACAAACTGAACCTTGCTGTCCACTGAGGTGTCACTAAATTTATACCAGCCAATATTCTGAAATCTTATACTTATGAGAGCAAGACACTGTGTATCTGTTGAAGTAAATATTTAAAAATGCCCGCTGCCAAGCTGACTGACTAAATTGCAGGGACTCTGCCTAGCTCAGCTGCCATGTTTTTGGCCAGAGGCCACGTGTGTGTGTGCCACAGGTAGAAATGGCCAGCCAGAAACACCAGCCCTGCCACCCATGAGACACCAGCCTGAAAGACCACTCTGCCAATCTTCCACACTGTCTCTGCAAGGCTGGTCAGAGCCCAGACCATCCCACCATCCACATGGGCTTGGTACAAAAATGAGACTCTAAGGCTTAAATATTAATCAACGGCTTTATAAGTTTGGTAATGCCCAATAACAATATGCCCATACAAAGAGAGTTGTTTCCCAATTAGCTAACCTAAATAAAAGTTGTTACCCACAACTGCTCTCCATACCTGCATGGCTCTCCTTCGCTCCTACTTCTCTGCTCTCCCTAGATCCTCCTCTTCCTTTTCCTCCCCTTACTCCTTCTCTTTCTCTCTTTACTCCTCCCACCTTAGCTTCTACTACAGGTATCTATCTTTATAGGATTTTTATTTTATTGATTGATAAATTCATTGAACATTACTTTTAATTTTTTTTACAGTCCAGTTATTACACCTATTCCAGTCTGCCCTCCCATAGTTCCTCATCCCATTCCTTTTCCCTGCTGTCTCCAAGAGGATGTCCTCATGCCCTCCACCCCCTTGCCAGGACTCCCCACTCCTTGGAGCCTCAAGTCTCTCAAGGGTTAAACACAGTCTTCTCGCACTGAGACTAGGCAGTCCTCTGCTGTATACTCCTACCAGCTCCTGAATGCTGCTGGTTGGTGGCTCAGTGTCTGAGAGATCTCAGGGATTCCCAGTTAGTTGAGGCTGCTGGTCTTCCTATGGGATTGCCTTCCTCCTCAGCTTATTTCAGCCTTTCCCTAATTCAACCACAAGGGTCTCAACTTCAATCCAATGGTTGGGTGTATGTATCTGGATCTGGCTTAGTCAGCTGCTTGTTGGGTCTCTCAGTGGGCGGCTATGCTAGGCTCCTGTCTGTAAGCACATCTTAGCTTCAGTAATAGTGTCAGATCTTGGAACTTCCTCTTGAGATGGATCTTAGGTTGAGTCAGACATTGGACCTCCTTTCCTTCAGTCTCTTCTTCGTTTTTGTCCCTGCAGTTCTTTTAGACAGGAACAATTCTGAGTCAGAGATTTTGATTGTGAGATGGCAACCACATCCCTCTACTTGATGCCGTCTTTCTACTGGAGATGGACTCATACTAGTTCCCTCTCCCCAGTGTTGGGCATTTCATCTAAGGTCCCTCCCTTTAAGTCATAAGAGTCTCTCACCTCCCAGGTCTCTGGTACTTTCTAGAGGGGTATTTGCAACCTCCACCTTTTTGTAAAGTTGCATGTTTCCATTCATTCTGCTGGCCCTCGGGGGCTTCTCTCTTGTCTCCCCCACCATATCTGATTCTGTTCCCCATTTCCCCTCCCCCTCTCTTCTCCCACCCAGATTCCTCCCTCCCTCTGCCCCCTGTGATTGCTTTCTTCTTCCTCCCAAGTGGGTTTAAAGCATCCTCAATTGGGCCCCTCTGCTTGTTAATCTTCTTGAGTTCTGTGGATTGTATCCTAGGTATTCAGTACATTTTTGGCTAATATCCACTTATTAGTGAGTACACACTAATAAGTTACCTCATTCAGGATGATATTTTCTAGCTCCATCCATTTGCCTGCAAAACTCATGATATCCTTGTTCTTAATGGCTGAATAGTATTCCATTGTGAGAATTAACCACATTTTTCTGTATCGACTCTTCTGTTGTAGGACATGTGGGTTGTCTCCAGCTTCTGACTATCACAGATAAGGCCACTATGAATATAGTGGAGCAACGTGCCTGCTGAGAAGCCTTGAAAATGCAATGATCTCTATCATTCCTAGAGAGCTAAGTAAATAGAATGAACTGAAATATTTTATTGGATTTTGAAATTGAATATTCTGAAGTGTATACACTTCTTAATTTAAGCAGTTATCCAGAATAACAATCAAACATTGTGCATGTCAAATCATCCACATAGGCTGATGGGTTCCTAAGTTCAATGGCTTCATAAAGTATTGCTGTGGGCAAGGTAACATTTGCATTCAGACTGAAGCTATAGCCCTCAGGCTGACAGTAGAATATATTTTCCACTCTCAGTTACATACACACTATTACATTTGGTACTCATGTAAAAGTTCTAGAAATAAATGCAAAAGATTCCCTCTGTCTCATATTATAGTGCATTCACTTTGGCTAAAAATCCTAAGAAGTAGTCAGCAGTGTAATCTCTTACAGATGTTCTTGCCCCTCATTTATTTTTTTTAGTATTTTAACCATTACATCTTTATTAGTATTAATCAGTGGCAAACATGTTTATAACTGAACCGAGACATTTTTAAACATGAACCTAACCGATATTTTAGAGAATATGCTTCATATTCTTATGATTGACTGATTTCTGAGTTTTCACAGAAATAAAGTCTTTAAATCACTAATCCTACATCCTTATTTTTTGTTCCCTATGCAATTAGAATCATAAGCGCAAGTTAAATTAAAATGAAAATTTCACTGGATGTTTGACTCACTAATCTGTAAAACAATTCAATGAAATGAAAACCTGCCATCTGTTCGACATTCAAAATACATGTGTTTTTAGCATGGACTTTGATAGCGTGAATTTCAAAGGAAAAAGAGTGTTTATTATCATTTTTAGAACATTTCTCCAACAGTCTTGGAGTATGAGCAATTCTAAGAGTTTATGATTCTTGGTATGTATCTTAGTTTCTATTTATTCTTTATTTCTTACTACAAATATGTTCTGGCTTCCTGTTCTTTTTTTTTTTTAGCCTATTTTTATAAATACAAAACAAACAAATAAAAAGAGAAAAAAGTCTGGCTTCCTGGATATAATCTCTAACTACTCAGAAGAATGAGTCTTTAGACACATTAACAATCGGCAAAATGAGACTTTTTTTAATTTTAGTAATATAGTATAAAAATTACCAGATGGTATCTCCTAGTCTCTGTAGAAAACTTCTGTTTTCTTGGTAGACAAAACATTTAAAAGAACAAAAACATGGTACTGTACTAAAAAGAATATGTTGTTTCCAAGTACTGAGGCTATTTTTTTTTTATGTTTTGCTGCTCTCTTTATTCATTAACTTGCTTCATTTTTTTTTTTTACAGATGCAAAGAAAAACAACTATTTCATTATTCATGTAAGATTGTAAGGTTTATGGCTAAGAAAAGGCTGAAAACAATCACTAAATTTCCTTCTTAAAATACCTGTCCACAGACATAAAGGCACAGAGCATGTGTACTCTGTTGACTAGGGTTTATCATACGATAATAAGTCTTCTGAGTAGCCACAACAGAGCACTACCAGCAAGAAGCCCAGCCCCAAAGGCAAAATAGCACGAGGTGCCTGAAGAGAGTGTGTTGATCAGCTCTATTCTCCTCTGGAAGCCTCTAGCCTAGGTTTACAAACAGTTTTCTTGCAGAATGTGCAGTGAAATAGCAAACAGATTGAAACTTATATGCTACCTTGGGGCTTTGTTTACTTTCCCAAATGGAGAAACAGTGAGCTGTAAAAAGAAGATTCTGGAAAAGCTTGCTATGGAAGTTTCTATCGTCGTCTTCTAAAGAAAAATGTTACAATGGACAGAAGTGTCGTTGAGGTATCTGAGTAAACAATGAGAAATGCTTCTGCTATCTCCCTTTTGAGATGGCACCAATGCATTTAGTGAATAAATCTAAAGGAAGTGTGGATCAGCGCTTAATCATTCTACTATGTATACAGACATCCAGTATTGTGGAATACATCATTCTACCATGTATACAGATGTCCAATATTACGGAGTACGTCTCGCGTGGACACAGGTTTTACCTGTCAACCTTCACCACTTAGTATAAACATTCTTTTATGTAATATGTGCATTTTGCTCACTTCCCTTTAAGATGTAAATTTAAAGTCCATGGTTGGAAATGTTAGCCCAGTGGAAGCTAATGTCAATCACCTGTTTAAAGTTTCTATATTTTTTTTATTAGAAATTTACCTTGGGATTTTAAGTGTGACATTCAGTGACTAAAATCGGAATACATTTGCGTTTCGGTTCCTACTGAAATATATTACATTTTCAATTTGATGAATAGCATGCTTCTTCACATAGAAATAACTTTAAAATACACTTGAGTAAGTGGCTGGATTATCATATTTTTACATAAGGTTTTTTATAACATCTATGGCATAATACAATTATTCAATCATGTTTTCAATTATTTTTCTGATGAATGATACAGAATGATAAGGTTCAAAGGCATCCTTTAGATAAGACATATATATCTTATCTAAATATGTATATATATATATATTCATTCTTTCTCTAGTGGAAATATTAGATAAAGTTATATATTCAAGATTGGAAAGTAGGCAAATAATACACAAAGTATCTGCAGCATAAGCAATGGTAACACCCTCCCATTCATAGGATAGCAGGCTTCTGCTCTAAGTTCCTTAGCTTTCTTGTGATGTTGCTCAGGCTACCTGTTCAACAGCGTATCCATGACCCTTTATAAGTGCCGAGGTTCCAGATTTAATTGTCCATTCTACCCAGCAAGCACAGGGATGGAAATGGCTGTATGCCCGGCAAGTTGAACAACTTTTTCTCTGCATTTTACATAAAGCTTCTATTTGGCTTATTTTTACAGTGCTGTATGTGTGCATAAGGGAGTTTCATCATATTCACCACATTGCCTTCTCCTATTCTCCACCTTCTTCTGCAGAACTCTGTTCTTCTCAACTAGACTCCTTTCTGCTTCCCTGCCCTGTAATTTATTCATTTATGACCCATTGGGTTTAATTAGGTTTGTTCTCATGACCATGAGGTGAAGGCTTACCTGCTGGATCATGGGAAAATTAACAATGGTAGTACCACTGAAAAAATGTCCCCCCTGTTATTCAGCAATCATTGATCATGTACAATACCATATGGAGGGGTGCGGTCTCAAGATTACCACCCCAAATTTTGATTGACTGTTGACATCTGTGTGGAAGCTTTGTGACGATAACCATAGCTGTTTTAAGTTACTGTTTTCAACAACCATTGCATGTCTCAAAGAGAGCTTTCTGTGACATTCTCTGCTTTCTGATCCTTCTTCTATGACCTTCCCTGAGCCTTAGGTAGAAAGATATAGATGTCCTGTTTTCGACTGAAAACTTAACAGTCATTTATTCTTAGCACTTTGACTAGTTACGAGTCTTAAGAATGACATGATCCATTGCAGAATGAGGATTCTCTGACAAAAACTGAGCATATTGCTAGTCTATGGGCATAAACAGGAAGACTTATAAAGGCAGTTTTCTGAGTTCAACATGACCATTTAGCATAGCAATGGAAGTAGGTTATCGCTTAAGGCTTTGGACCTCTCTGGTCAAAGACTTTTGACTAGGTTCATAGTACCAAGCAAAAATGCTCTCCTAGGTAATAGTTCTCAAATTCTGTAAAATGTAAATAAAACAGTTGATTGCAGTCATAATATTCATGGACTATTGTACCAGTATATACCTATTACCTGACAATTGACTTGTGTACATGGGGATCTACAGTTGGGTAATAACATTGATGCCATTTCCCTCCAAACAACCTGAAGCATGTCTTCTGACACCATCAAAGGCAGCCAGCAGGCAGGAAACTTCTGCCCCAGTGCTTTCTTTCTCTGTGTCCTGCCATTGCAGTATGAGATGTCTTTAGCAGTAGGTCTTGTATCTAGTTCTGAGCAATGGTAATGGGCTTCACATGCCTCAGGGGCCTTTCAGACTAACAATTCCTAGGCACTAGAACTTTCAACAGATAAGCTATAGCTTCTGCCATCAACATTACTTACCTATGCAGGCTACCTCCTTTTAAATTCCCTTAAAAAGGAAATTTATTTTATTTTTAACCATGTGTATATGCATATCTGCAGCAGGGTATGAGTCCTTACTTATAGGTGCCCTCAGAAGCCAGAGCATTGGATCCCTTAGAGACAAAGTTACAGGGGTTTGTGAGCCTCCTGAAGTGAGTGTTGGTAGCTGAACTCAGGTCCTGTGGAAGACCAGTATGCACTCAACAACTGAGCCATCTCTCTAGCCCCTCCTCCTTCTGTAGTAAGTTTTACATTAGATCACAATGTAGCATACTTCCATGTGGCTTTTTCATACATCGTTAGCTTTGGCTAACCTGCATATTTCCTTCTCTTTCCCATGTTTTTTGCCTTTACCCACTTTCCTAGTTGATGGTTTTTACTCCAGTATTCATCTCTGTACCTTCGTTCCCCAACATGTTCTACTATGTCCTCCTACATAATGGCTTTTCCCACCCCTGTGGTTCCCTTCTCATGTTAATCCTGCTTCTAGACTGCATAGAAAACAAACATTTGTTTTATTAAGTTGAGAGCCTTGGGGATTGTTTGTTATTGGGGTTAATATAACCTGACAGCAGTCAGCAACTTAGTTCACGGTGATCTCTACCGGGCTGACTTATCCATCAAATATCTATTACTACTTAAGGCATTTTACTCTGCACCAAATCCTCTGTGTATATGTTGTGGCTGTTAGCTTGGTGGTTTTTCAGGACTCCTAATAATTAAAGGAGGTTTGTCTCTGATTCTTTTGCCTGCTTTGGGGACTCTTTTTCTCCTATTGGGTTGCCTTGTTCAGCTCAATATGAAGGCTTTGCCTTGTCTTATTGTATCTTACTTTCTCCTCTTTGGTCGTTGTCTCTTGGAAGTCTACTTTTTGAAGGAAAATGGAGGGGGGATGTATATGGGAGAGAGGGGATGGGAGGACTGGAAGGATGGGAGGGAGGGTAAACTGGTCAGGATGTATTGTATAAGAGACAAATCTATTTTCAATTAAAAACAAAAAAGACATTTTCCTCTGAAATCATGCCTCAATGACAGTTATGTTTCGAGTGCCAAATTTATGACAAAATTAAACCCCTAAAACACAATTTGCCAAAGACTGGGCCACTTATCAAAGAAAGAATATTTTAAGAATGACGTGTATCTATTTCAAAAATAGAAAATCTAGAAGATAATTTGAAGAGTCCAAAATATTTAAAGGACTGTTGCAGGAGGAACTGAATTTGCTCTGCGTGGTTCCGGGGGCCATAATTAGGATAACCTAAGGGAAAAGAGCTAGAAAAACAACCTTTAGAAATGTTGCACATACTTATCGTTTAGGGTTATTAATGTTACATAGAAAATCCACTGAAATTAGGCCAGTAACCGGTTGGTGAAAGAGAACCTACGGTATATGCTGTTAACCCTTTTACACTTAAAAATCACAATCTTTGTTCACTTTGCTTTTCTCTCTAATGAGCTGATAATTGTTTTTATTTTTATTAAATTAACTCTAATTATATTTCAAATTGGTATGCTTATTATGAACATGAACCGTGACTGTCTTGTTAGAGTCGTTTATAACCAGTAGGTCCTAATGGCGCTAACGTTTTCACTGTCACAGGTGCCAAGACTGAAGAACACTGTGTGAGCTTCTATATTTCTTTGCATGAATCTTCTTAAATCAGTACAGTGACTTCAGTTTACTGGCTACCTTAAATTGTATATGATTTTTAAAGAAACACATTAATATCAAAACATTGAATCATAAAATACATTTAAATCAGGCTAGCAAGATGATTCAGCAGGTAAAGACCCTTGCCTCTAAGCCTGACAACTTTAGATCAAGCCCAGGGATCTACAGAGTGAAGGAAAGAAAGGATTCTATAAAGTGGTCCTCTGACCTCCACACATGAAAAGCATGGATGGGAGCATGTATACACATACATGCATGCATGTGCTCACACACACACACACACACACACACACACACACACACACACACACACATAAATACATTTAATAAAAATGTTTAAATACATTTGAATAACTACCCTAAATTAATTCCTGTCCCTGAAGTTAACAGTATACTCACTGATCTATCCATGTGGCACAATTTGAAGTAAAAATATAAAATGATGTAATTGAAGCCGTCTGTTCTCTCCTTCAATCCTGTTCACCCCTTTCTCTTTCTGGTTTGCTTACTAGTAGATGCATATGTACCGTGCATACAACATTGAATTTGCTTTTGCTTATTCCACATTTTTTTGTCTCTTTTAAAACAGTGCATGCCCTCGAGGTATTGCTTTCCTTACGTAAACATTTAAATGGTTTGTGGAGTGTCTGAGACACTCATATAATCGAGAATTCAATTTAAAAAGTGAGAGACAAAGGTCCTAATGCTGTACCTCAACCACCAACTTCCACCCACTTTATCCTGCAGAATATTGTGTGTTCTCCTGTGTTCCTCCAGAGACATCTTAATGGATAAACAAAGTGCAGCATGGTGTGTGTCCTGTTCTGTGCATTGCTTTTAATATTTAATATGTTATATGTTCATTTTGATATACAAAGGATATCCCTTTTTTTTTCGTTGTATAGAATCCTTTTTAATTAATGGGTCATATCATATTTAATCCATTATTTATTGATTGAATTTTAGGTTCTTTCTGCTTTCTTGACAATTAAATATAATGTGTTAAATGTGTATGGTATAGGTGCACTTAGACACATATGTGATATCAATAACCTTCTGTGGTATAATAATTGTGTTGGCCAAGAATCCAGGAAAGTGTAACTAAATTCTTTCTATTTCAGTAACATCTATAGGCTGTGGTTTAAGGTTGGCTAGGCTGGTGTTCTTATCTAAAGGTTTGAGCAAGGCAAAATCTGTTCCTGAATCATGACTGTTGAAAGTATTTGGAGAAACAAGATATGTGTGATAGAGATAGCATAAATAGAAGATGATAGATAGATAGATAGATAGATAGATAGATAGATAGAAAGCCAGATAGATAGATAGATAGATAGATAGATAGATAGATAGATAGATAGAGAGAGGATAGGTAGATAGCTGGATAGATAGATAGATAGATGATAGACAGACAGACAGACAGATAGGCAGACAGATATATGACAGAGAGAGGAAAGGAGGGGGCATATACAAAAGGTGGGAATTTTTAGGCAACTTTATCTTTGAAGTCTTGTCATCACCACTTACTTACCACTTATGGTTCACGAGAAGTCAGTGAATCCATTGTATTGTAGTGCAGTCATTGAACAGGGCCTATCCAGATTAGGTTCCCTAGATCAATTTAGTGGTCACATGATTGTATCTGCAGAGTAAAAGTCCTTAGCCGGGTAACTGTTCAAATCAATTCTGCATCTGAAATTACAACTGTATTACTAAATTGCTCAGCCCAACATATAACAAATTACACTTTCAAGAAGAACGTAAGAAAGTGCCATTTCTACATATGCTTCTAATACATTATTGAATTTCAGGTTATAATCATGGCTGGGAATTTTAAAATCCATATATATATATATTTTCTATCAACACTGTCTGGTATTATTTTGCATTATCACATTTTGGCATATGAAAATACAGGAGGGTTTTTGTATTTTAGGGCTTTTGTCAATAATGTGACAGCTAGGAAAGAATTTCTCTTTATCATTTCCCTTTCAGCTTCACTTGCTTAGCCTTCAACTTTGGGGACTTTAGTATTACTTTGAATATTTTTCCAACATCATCATTTTCTATTGTGATTCATAATTAAAATTCAGCCATAAAAGTCACCTCCTGCTTTTAATCATTTCCTCTTATGTCATTTCATCTGTGATCTACTTGGAATTTACTGCAACAAAAAGGGAAAGAGTGCATCCAACACTAATTTCTAATTATGGCAACACTAGTTGCTGAATAATGCATAGTTTTTCATAGATTTCATATGCTCCCTATAAAAATAAATACCTTAGAGCATTTTGATTACCTCTAGGCTTTCTCCTGTGTGCCATCGCTCTATGCTTGTGCCAGTACTGTCCTCCCTGAGCTACTGTGGCTTTGTAATATTTTTATCTTCAAAAGGCTAGTTCCTTGCTCAAAATTGCTCATCAGTTTCATACCTTATACATTTGGAATATAAGTGCAGAAGATAGTCGTACATGCCATATCTAATATAATATTAAAAATGGCTTTCATATATTTATACATATTGTATATATTCAATACTGTATATTGAAGACATGAAATATAATTTTTCAACCATCTATCCAACATTTGTAAGAGTTCAGTGCTTGTTATGATATGAATAAGATCTAAATAAATCTTCCTAACTGCAAATATGATACTCGACATTATGTGATGGCAATGCAGTCAAATTAACAATTGATATCAGAGGGTGAGGTCTTCAGAGATGGCACAGTGGGTTAAACTGCTTGTGACACAAACATGAGCATGAATCCCTAGGCCCTATGTAAAATCTGGGCACAACAACATATATCTATGACCCCAGCCCTGGAGATAGAGTTACAGAGGCAGGAGGATTATTAGCATTGCTTACCAGACAGTCTAGCTGTAACAGAATGTTTCAAGTTCAGAAAAGACCCTGTCTTTATGAAATAAGTAAGGTAGAAACAGAAAAGACCCTCTACAACTTACCTGGTACCGGCACACATGTATGGGTGTACACACACACACACACACACACACACACACACACACACACACACCAGAAAAATAATTTCAAAAAGCTAAATCTAACTGTCATATATTATTTTTTTAATCTACAAAATATTCAGTCCAAAGGGAAAAATATATCTAAGTCATAAAAGAGCTGTCAATAGTGCCAATTAAAACATCATAGCCTACCACATGACGGTTATGAAATTCTGTCCTCTGGGCATGACATCTTTTCTGTTCTCTTGGGCTGTTGGTTGCAATGATTACCTAAAAGAGACTTACATAAAATAGGCACACTAACTTTTCCTCATGAAAGTGTGATGCCTCCTGATATACTGACCATTGCCAAGGATTTATAAACTGTTGACCATTACCAGGAAAGAGGACACATGAGGCTCCAAGCTTCCCCAGCATTCACAGGTACTCAAAGTTACAAGAAAGAAAGGTCCATAAAGCTATGTTGCTCCCCAAGAATTTAAAGACATTAATTGTTACTAAACGAAAGAAAATTTTTCTTCAATACTGTCTGTTTTCCTCAATACATCTAGTTGTAATAGATGGTTTCTTTGTTTTTGTTCCCAATTCACAATTTGGAATGATTCCATGTTTGCTGAGAGAGAAAAAAAGTTAAACAACATGCCTATGATATGAAGAAAATTTTAAAGAACATGTATAGCTAGAAGTTCATGTCATTAGTATGACTAATTAAATAATAAAGTAATATTTTTCTAGTGTGCATTTTTAATTAGTAGTTATTGTTTATTCTTATATTGTATAATTAAAAATTCAATTTGATACCTATCTATATATAATATCAACATAAAAGGCATTATTGAATGTTTGGGCCGTTCTTAAAGATGGAAATTACTAGATAGTATAATACATAAATGTATTTGGTTTTGCTTTTTTTGTTTTAATGAGGTCTAGTCTTATTTTTATTTTGTTTGACACATACCAATTGACTCATCCATTTTTTTTTCAAATGATGTGATTTTGGTTCTCCTTTATGGTTGAATAACTCTTCACTGACGTTTATATTCTTACATTTGTTCTATCTATTGTTTCATGGCTTGCCAGGGATGTCTTCTGAGCTCAACGTCTTCTCTCCTTGACTTAAACTCCGGTTCTATTTTTGTGCCTTAATCTTTTTATCTATCAATTTTTTTGTCATATCTTTCTCACTTATATTCTTCCAAGTTTTCGAGAATGTCTCCCTTCTCTTTATTCATTCTGGCTTGCTTTCCTTGATAGCTTTTAGTCTTTTTTCTACTTTGATTTTCAGTTATATCATGTCATTGGTTTTTTTTCTATATTTTGTCATTTAATGTTTCTCAGTGTATATTTTTTGTGCATTCTTTTTAAAAATTGGCAGTTTTTTAAATCATTTTTAAAAGTACAGAATGAACTGGAAACCGATGATTTTGAGTGATTTTTGTTGTAAATTTTCATCTTCTGTTAAAATGTTTGCCAATCTTTACAGTTGTAGGTTTTCTAGTTCCTACCGTGGCAGAATGGGTTCCACTCCCGTGGCTGCAGAAACAAGATGCTTCTTGCAGTTGAGGGTACATTCTATAATCCATTTTGAAGATATTCCTCAACTTGTTAAAATTAAGAGTCTTTAGAGATATCTGTTTCCACATGTGGTGGAAAATAAAGGATCTGACTCTAAAAGTTGTGCATAGACCTCATTTTTAGATTACAAAAATGTGCATGTACGTGTGCCCACACATTTACATGCACACACACACACACACACACACACACACACACACACTGAAATCTAGCAATATAAGACCTATAAGACCTGCTGTTATCCCTCGACACTGATTTTTATATATTCTGTTTTATATATTCTGTTACATGATGGTACTATTTGAGCCCTGTTGCTGACAGAAAGTTTACTAGAAATGCTGAATAAATGGGTTGTTTTTATATCACAGATTTATCAAAAATAAGAGTATATGTCTTTGATATATTTTGTGTTTGGTGGCACTAATTCTCCTCTCCCCCATCCTTATCCTTTTTTTTATTATTGGCGTCACTCACCCGAAGGATGCCTATGGAATGTGATTTCATTCCCTAAGTAAGAACAAAAGGGTCTGCTAATTCCTAACTGAGATCTTCACAGTCGTGGTGTGGCCAGCTCTACTATTTAAGCCAGTCACTGCTGCATCCTGGCCTGACAGCTATTTAAGAATCATAAACACGGAGAGAAGAGTGATAAAGGTCAGATGAAGTCGAGCAACCTTGTGTGGCGCACCTACCTGCAGTGGGAAACCCAGCTGTCACAGCCACGGAGCAGGAATCAGGTTTGCACAGATGAGCCCAGCCAGCAGGCAGGTGTGGGAGCAGTAATAACTGATTGTCATTTTAAGCCACTGAGTTTGGTGTTGTCATGTACATAATATATGCACATGTTAGTTCAAATTTCTCTTTTGGCTTTTAAATCATTCCTAGAAGAAATGAAAAAAAAAAGATGATGATGATCCACTCAGTCATGTTGATATCAAAAGACTAACATTTAAAAATGATGTTTCTAGATTGGCTAAGGTTCACCTTGGTTAATCCATTTTAAAATTGTAGGAGTATTCGCTGCATATTGTAAACCATGTATCCTGCCTCGTTTTGCTGAATATTTCCATTGTTTTAAAGTTGCATTATTTAAAACATCTGTAAGGAGTTAGCAGTTGCAATACTGGCTTCGTTTATCCATCTTCCCAAATTCTTACATAAAACTAAGAAAAGTGTGTGTTGGCAAACTATAAACAATGTTTGAAACAGAAATAAACTCTGAAAAGGTATATTAAATATTCCCAAGATAGATGAGTGGGAGGTAAAGCAGATGCAGCTGCAAGATCTGTGCATAGTTTTTTTTTTTTTTTTTACTACCTGTTAAAGTTAACATGCAAAGTAATGGGCTTCATTGTGACATTTTCATATATATAATTCATCCCTCCACTGGTCTTCTTCACCCTTATTTCACCTCATTTTACTGCTCCTCTTTCTTCTGCTTTCATGCTTCTTACATCCAAGTATCCTCTTATTTCCCCTTGGTCCTGATTTTAGAGATCTTGCTTCCCTCTCATCCCCCAATCTCATTTCATGACCTATCCACACACATGCTCACACATGTATTTAAATCTAGATTTTGCACATGAGAGAAAAATATACGATATTTGTCTTTGGAAGTAGGATTTAGTTTGATTGCCATAAGCATCTACATTTTCACTCATTTTCCTATTACGTGGGCCATAATTTCATTCTGCTTTAAAACTGCATAAAATTCCATTGTTTTCTTTATCTATTGATGAACATATAGGTTGGTTTTGTGAATGATGAAGCAATAGACATGCAGCATACAAATATCTCTGTGTTATGCTGACTTTGAGTCTTTCAGGTATTTACCTAGGAATATTATAGCTGGATGTATATAATTTGTGTGTATCTATGTTTACAGATAGGATGAAAAGAGGAGCACAGGAGAAAGAAAGAGAGCAATGTAATATGTGTACAGACAGGACAAGGGTAAGGAAAAAATCCTCAGATCCAGTATTTGGAAGTGCTGACAGACAAGCATCCATCACAACTGAACCTGAAAAGAGTTTGGTATGCCCAAACGTAGATGGGCCAGTAATAAAGAGGTTCAAAGTGACTACAATGTAGTAGTCCTTACCATGGTTTGATAATGACCTGATGATAGTAATTCTAAGACTGGGCTACGAAGTCATGACTTAGGTCAAAGATGAGAGAGGAAGAGGGGGTCCAGGTACACTTGGGGAAGTCCTAGAGCAGCAAAATTCCCAGGAGGCAAGCTCTTACCAGAAAGAGCAAAGGGAGCTCTAAGAAATGAGAAAAACATAAGTTGCAAACTGCCTAGATTTCTTTTTTTTTTTTTTTTGGTTTGTTTACAGACAGGGTTTCTCTGTATAGCCTTGGCTGTCCTGGCACTCACTCTGTAGACCAGGCTGGACTCGAACTCAGAAATCCGCCTACCTCTGCCTCCCAAGTGCTGGGATTAAAGGCGTGCGCCACCACCGCCTGGCTCTTTAATGTTTTTTGGTTTTTTTTTTTTTGGAAATGTGTAGCCCAGGCTGGCCTCAAACTCGTGATCCTCCTGCCTCTGCATCCTTCAGCAAATCCTACTGGCGTGGGCCACCACAACTGGCTGCCTAGATTTCAAGAAAGAGGATTTCACATAAAACTCTAAATGACAACTAGAAGGAGCAAGGTAACATCAATGCAATGAGAGAAACTCAGAAAAGATATCTTTTGGGCAAGATACTTCCATTATCACATTAACACACACACACACATTCATAGAGGACAAATCCCAGCACTGTGTCTACCACTTCAAAGCATGTTATCACCAAGTAATAAAGGAAGAAATACATGCAGTTACATGAGATTTGTTTTAGAGAAATGCAGAAGAGAGGTACCAATACTTAAAACCTAATGAGATTTCAATTGTAGGCTCTGACTGTTTTGTTCCTGTATCTTGGAACACAAATGCATGCTTCAGTCTTGACTGGTTTGATCTTGTGCCGGTCCTTGTCCAAGTAGCCACAGCTGCTGTGAGCTCATGTGTGCACTGCTGGATCATGTCAGCCCACTCTGAATCCTCTTGCATTCTTTCTATTGTTCTTCCAGGATGTTTCCAGAGCTTTGGTAGGGTGGTATGGGATGATAGAGCTGATTTTTCTTTTAGGGCTTTTTTTTTTTTTAAAAAAAGACTCTTTAAAATTAATGTATGATTTTGAAAGTTTTCACACTTTCTTTCTATTTTTTGCTTTTTCTTTACTGCTTAATAAAAATTGTATGTGTGTATCTAATATGTAATAGTTTATCAACGGCTGTACTTACAAATGATTCTTCATGAGGAATAGATTTTAAATACAATGTGAATGATGATTTTTTGTTATATTAATGCACACATCATAAGAAAGTTTTCACTGGTACGAGAAACTACAATTATCACCCCTATACACACAAGCACAAATATTCTAAGGTTATACCTATGAAAGGATCTATTGCAGCAAAGAGCTTACTTATTCTCAGATCCATTAACTACTGACCAGTTTTTCTAAGGAAATTCTCCAATTGATATTTTTACCTGCACACCGAACTCTACTCAAATACAAGTATTATCAAATGTTAAATGTTGCCCAGTTTTGATAATGTCAATTGTTGCATGAAATCTCATTTTCTTTTATTTGTTTCCTTGAGATATATTGCAAAACTGTTTGTCAAAATTGAATGGTTGCTGTCCCGAGCACACATGAATTTGTGAACTCAAGCCTATTTCTTCCTTGGTCATAACCAAATATCTCCCAAGAATTATGACAGACAATAATCAAGGGAATGAAACTTACATCTATTTATCTGAACCTTCTCAGTTCTCTGCCGTTAATATTCACAATATTAATATCTGACACCTCTATGATGAGCTGACAGTTTATGAGCCCCGACACGCAATTCAGCAAAGCATTTAAGCCTCCGAATGTAGTTTCCCATATCTACACATAATGACAGCCCAAAGTTCATTTTGTAAGTGCAGTTTTCATTTTCTAAGCTACCTATTATATCACGTTTCATCAAAAGACACTTAAATATTTATATCAACATTCTGTTTACCCCTTTGATTATTCATGCTTGAGTGGAGTGTCAGCTGCAAAGATGGAAGATTTAATGAGTTTCATGGGGATACCTCATTCCAAGAACAAAAACTAGGAAAGGAATAAAACACAAGGGTCTGCATCCTAATATGGCCCCTTGTTGGAAGTAATCTTGGGAGTGCCAGATGATAGACACTCCTCTGTTGTACAGAAGCCTTTACCACCAGCTTAGTTATATAGCTTTTTAAGTCACTCTTCCAGAGACACCGAGCTAATACTCAATATGTAAACCACAAAAGCCCAAAGGGAAAGCTTGCCATTACTCTGCCCTGCATACTGTGGTCCTCTGCACCTGCCATCACTGTCTTTTCAGTTACTGCTTTGTTCTATCTTCCTTTTTCCTTTACTGATTTTTAAAGAATTGGTGCTGTTGGCCATAGAAATACCGAGCTATGTCAACAAAGGTGCAACATCTTAGCATTCCGCCCATGCCTTCTGTGTCTTTGAGAGAGTTTTAATTCACTGTGGTGAAGACAATGCGTTATAAAGCATAGTTTTGGGGTTTGTTTTTTTCTTTCACATGTTTAATATATGCTGCATTCTAACCTACTGGGAGAACCAGCAGGCCTAATATAAAAGAGTGAAAAATTAAGGTGGACTGAAGCCCATTTAAAAAAAAAAACAAAAAACGGAGTGCTGAAGCAATTATTTATGTTTCTAAGATGAGATCTTTCTGTGTATGTAAATGCAAAGATTATTTAAGATCTGTGCGATTTGGCTTCGCTACGTTGTGGAATGTCTCTCTGTGTGTGTCTATGCAAACAGGCACCTGCATCAAAATTGCATGAAATGATCCTTTATGCATTTTACCGATCAAACCATTTGGCTTTAAAGTTTCAGGAAAAAGGAAGTCTGCAAAGGCTTCCAGAGCACCCTAAATTTCCGGGTCAGGTGAAGTTCTGAGCTAACATTTTCTGGTAATATGTAGAAGTTCATTGGTGTATCAGAAGCACAAGAGACACAGCTCTTGGATTAATTTTAAACCTCTCTTTGAGCTATATTCGGCATTTCCAGATGGATGTGTTGGATTTCCTGGTTTTCCTCATATTTCAAAAAAAAAGGAAGTTTTTGTCACTAAAAAGTGCTGACTTTTTCCAGATAAAAGAAGGTTCTGATGTGACGCTCCAGTGGTTTCAGTGAGGGGATAAGACGGGCAAACTGAATGAACATAAAGGCAATTGCTAATTTATGCAGGACATGTCACTTAAGGCATAGTTATAGTCAGAGCTGTCTCTTCTAATCCATGCATTTAGTCCATAAAACCATACCATACCGTTTGTTTTTGGTAAATGGCAAGGGAGAAAACACCAACTTGCCCAAATGATCCACTCAGTAGTTTCCAGAATTAAGAGTGGAATTCTGTGCTACACAGGCAAATTCCTTTCCAATATCCTATGCAACAGAAAAAATGGACAAAAGTCTCCAAATGTGCTCTGTATGAGTTTGCTCTGAATATTCTTCTATTTTAGAGAGAAATCATAAATATGCTGTGAGAAATAATTGTCTGAGAAACATAATTGCTTAGGGATTTAAAAAACACTACACTCTCAGTATGGCCTGTATCACATAGAATTTATAGAATATTTCATAATTTAGATACTATTTGTTGAGGTATTATGTTTAGCTACTCAGAGTTGTATTATCATGTCTCAGTCATTCAACAAGCAGGTGAATATGATTAACTATAATAAACGAAAATTCTGAACTTCAAAGGCTGGTAGTTATCGCAGAGTCCTTCAGAGACTGATCATTTGGTTAGAGGTATCCCAGCTTAGAAGAACCTGAACTCGAAAGCACCTTCCAGATTTCTTTAAGCAGACTATAACGAGCTATTTTCTTCCAGGAGCCAAGTTCCTGGAATAACAACTCTGAGACTCAAATTGTATTTAAGATGAGATTTTGTATATTTCCATGCCATAAGCTTTGGCTGTTTCCTGACTATCTCATGAATTAATATCCCATTTATTCTGATCTAAGTTATGCCACGTAGCAAGTTACTTGTGCTCAGGTTCCATGTGTATAGGGGCCCAATCCTCCCCTGCTTGGCTTTCTCCCAAAATCCTTTCTCCTAACAGATGACCGACCTCCTATTTCCTGCCCCAGCTACAAGCCAATCAGCTTTAATTGGCAGGCATTGCATGCATACTGTACATGAGAGATTTTCTCTCCACAGTCTGTCCGACACATGAAAAGTATAGGACACTCTCAGGACTCCAGTGATTTCTAGTTAGAAAAAAAACCTGAAAATTGATTGTAATTTATCATCTTTCACATGAATTTTACTTTTAAAAACCAAGTCACCCATGTGTTTGAATTTCAAAACATTCACTCTATTATCTGAACCATTATCTTTCATGTTCCAACAAATTAAAAACTGTCTTGCCAACAAACTGGTCAATGTGCACAATAGAATTTAGTTCAGTCACAGAACTAATTATATCATTTACAGGAGAATTAATGGAACAGGCTATCATAATATTAAGCAAAATAAGCCAGTTTCAGGTAAAACAAGCCACATTTCTTTTCATATGCAGGGTCTAAACTATGCATATCTTTTCTCATAGGCAGAATTTAGAATGTACAGAAATATACACACATACACATAGAAGACACAAAAGTAGAAAGGGAACTATTTGGGAATGGAAGATACTGAGAAGAGGGGAAATAGAGGACATAGGGGTAAAAACAAAACAAGATGCATGTCACACTTAGTCTCATCTGCAGACTCTAGATTCACACACACACAAATACACACACACACACACACACACACACACACACACACACACACACACACGCACACACCCCGAACATAAAAACAGAAGAACAGGACAAAGAATACTGCTAATCCATGTATGAAATTATCATAATGGACTTTATTATTTTGTATGTTACCTTTAAAAACATAAATTTTATTGCAACTAGATTAAAAGATAGCAAAGAGTTCTTTAAATATGTTGATAGTAAATGTCACAATGTGTCCTATGCTTTAGGAAGGCCACCTTTCCAATCATACACCATGACTGCAGATTTCCAGAATACACATTTTAACTCTTGGGATTAGGACTACTTTCTCAGATGATAGATAACAACTCAGAATGTGCCCTTCTTCAATTGTATATTGAGAATAATATGTAATTTGAAATTCTTACTCGTGGCGCAGAACATAACTCAAATCAGCCTTAACCAGAATACATTGGAACATGTAAGAAAAATGTTCAGAGCTTTCAAATATTTTTTGAATCTCAGGTCTGGCTCCATTTCCTTAGATTTCGGCGCAATGGTAGTAAAACAGCAGCAATACTGTTGACTCTTTTATCTCCTGGTCCTTCTTGTAGAATATGAAAACTGGCTTTTGTTCACTTTTAAATAAAAGCATATAGACAGACTTGCCTAATGGCAGCTGCCCTTAAAAAATGTTGGTCATGGTGTAGGTGTCGGTCCAGGAAAGAGGAGAGAAAGAGGTCTGGGTTCTCCCTGGTCTCTCTGGAGCTGAGCAGGATGGTGAGTGTTGGCAGCCCAAGGAAACACACCCGGCAGGAGTCTTGAGTTCCTGAAGCAGGACTTCAACTTTAAGGTAGCAACCTCTTGCTTGTATAAACTCGGAGCATAAGGAGGAGGAGTTTTGGTGGCGTGAGATGACATAGGTGGTGGGGAAGTGTGATGGAGGGTATGAGGTGACGGACAGGGTCAATGGCAAAGCTCTACATTAGCTATGGCGGGGCAGAGGCAGGGCCAATCAGATCCTGTTGAGTCACTTTGATTCAGAAGTGACTAAGACAGGTCTCAAACTCGAGCCAGGCTTGGGTTTGTTCACGAGGCCCAAACCAGGGCCAAAATGGAGCCCAACAAATAGGCACAACTTTGAACTGCATGGTGCCTTAATGATGGTAGAAGACACAGAACGTCACAGTGTACACAGGAATCAATGTCCTCTGCAGGCCATCTCAGAGGATGGTTACAGGGAAACAAACAAAAAACAAATAACGTGTCAGACACTTAGCAGAGACCCTGTGTTACAATAAAAAATACCTAAATATTAAATAGGCTTTTAAAACTTTATTTTTAGATTTCATTTTATGGGTGACAATATAAAATCCCAAAGCAAAATTTTATGCTCTAATGTGACAAATAATTTTAAGAATATTTATTCAGGATTACTGAATTAAACTGGGGTGGCTTTATGTCCAGGCTCTGGTTTCCATGGAGATAAGTTCTGGCTATCACTTCAAGTGAACTTTACTGCAGTATCAACTCATCTCTCTGGCCCTTGGCTGTGTCTTTTTATACCTTGTTTTAACCCGTCGGGCTGTCACCTCTGGGAGGCTATCACTTTCCTGAAAAGGGAACGGATGCTCAGTTGATCTGAGGAAAAGGGGGAGTTGACAGGGAGCTGAGAGGAATAGAGGGAGGAGAAACTGCAGTCAGGATTTATGGGGTGAAAGAAAAATTCATTTTCAATAAGAATTAAAAAATTAAAGAAAATCAATCACTGAACAACCGTTGGTTTCTGAGTATTGACTACAGTTGTTGCCTAAGCTTGTAAATTCACTCTCAAATAGTATGTGTTCATGGTTGCCTTCCCTGCAACAATTTTGAGGTACAAATGTAAAAGAAAATGGGCACTTTTTTTTAACAAAGAAAAATAAAAGCACAAGATTACTCAATGGTTGCGTTTTGTATTCTGAAAACATTCTCCCGAATGTTCTAATAAACATATCTTTTATCCTTTCTTCTTCTTTACTTTCTCCCTCTCTTCTTTTCGCATTGCAGGAGTGTAGAAAAAAAAAAAAAAGGCAGGGAACAGCAGGGTTCCTCATGCCACTCTGTGTGTAGTTGGCTGAGAACGGCCTGGGTTCGTCCAGCTTGAAGTTAGGCCCAGCTATTCACCACGATTCCTTACGACACAGCCCCAACACACGAGGAAGTCCCAACACACGAGGAAGTTCCAACACACGAGGAAGTCCTTGGGTTTCCAAAACCGGTTTATTGGCATGGCAGATTGTGGATAGATCTGGATGTGCTCACCCAAAACCCAGGGCAGACCTGAGTTAAATAGGGAGGGGAAGAGGGGGAGGGGCTAAGGAGGAATGCTTAACTAGCTCCACCCTCTGGCCTTCAGGTACCTCATTAGTATGTAAATCTCTCTAGGGCCTGGGGCCTGTTTATCACGCCCACCTGTGTATGTGACTGAATGGTAAAGGTGAAACAGGAGATTAGACCTCATGTCAGGCCCGACACAGGAGTTTCTATTTTCTTTCAACCGACTTCACCTTCTATAGCATCTATTCTTTGTCAAAGTTTTTCATGTGCATCCTGATGGTGGCATTTATTGTGAAAGATTTTAATGAGCTCTTATGTGCAGGCTGACATTCATCCATCATCGTGAAACATTGAGCAAAGCCTTTTACAGTGAGTTAAATTTCATAGCTCCTTTTCTTTTCAGTTTAAACAATTTGCCACAAGAAAGAATGCACACACACACACACACACACACACACACACCACTGTTATGTTCTCTGTCTGGAGATCTGGAACTCTTTAATTAGCATGAGTATGATTGCCTGTGCACAGGAATCCCACATCTCCAGGGCTTCGAATTTCAGACTCACTTACACGAAGACTGCCAATCTCTATGAATCACAATTTCACATTCCTGGAAAAGAAAATTTGATTATATCAGATGAGGTTAAGTGTTCATGAGCGAGTCACTCATCTATGTTCAAGAAAATGAATCTGATTCTTAAAAATCCCAGAATAAAGCATAATACTATCTGGTTAGCTTTGTTGTTACAAGGTATGTGATAAAAAGAAATGATATTATATAAGAGCTTAGGGGACTGGGAGAAAAGGGGGACATGCTGAGATCAGCAGATGTTGGACACAGAGGAAGAAAACTATTTTGCAGTTTCTCAGCTAATGTCTGCGGACCTTAGCAAATGATTCAGTAATAAGCATGGGAAATCAATGAATTACTTATAGTTCATTAATTAATTTTACTGTGGTACTAATTGAATCATTCTCACTCAGGATTTTATCCTTTGAATCAAAGGAATCTTTTGAAAGTTATTATTATATTAGATCAGGATAGGGACTTTCATGGGAAGGAGGAGTTCTGATTCTTGTGTTCAGGAAAACGGAGATCATAAAAGTAGCCACTTTCACACAGAAGCACAGTAAGATGGCGTACAGTGGAAGTCTGGGAGCATTGCCATTCTATCCACTAGTTTAAAATAGACAAACACATGAAAGAGAATAAATATAAACAGCATCCATAGAGCACTGACTTTTATTTGGTATCATTAGTCAACAACTGCAGCATCTGTACACTGAAATCTCATTATGGTTCCAAATTGCATTTTCCTCAGAACTAGTGATGCAGACCATGTTCTCATGTCACGTGGCCACTCAAATCATCCAATTTCTTCAACTGTTGTCTTATATACTTGGGGTTTATCTTTTTATTTGTTGATGGTCTTAAATTCACTGTCAGTTGAGTGGTATGTACATTCTGCAGTTGTGTTCTCTGTTCCATTATGTGACACAGCCATCTTTTCCTAGGCAATGGATTGGCTGGATTCTCCCTCTCACAAGTCTTCTTTATAGAGCATATGTTCTTAATCAAGGAGGATGAGTCAATTCCTTCTCTTATTTCTTATTTGAAATTGTTTCAGAAATATGTATAGTCCCCAAGCACATGAAAGCAGTCCACATTTGTATTCTTAAAGCTTTATTCTTTTATGTGATCCATTTAAATTACTTTTTATGTGTTGAAGTCAGTTATCATTTTTGATTATCCATTTGAGCGTCCATCATTATTAAAAAGATCATCCTTCACAACAAAGTTTTAAAGTATATCACAAAAGAGATGAACATATGTGGTTGGTCAGTCAGTATTGTCTTTGTCATGAATTTCTGCCTGTACTCACACTGATAATTCATACAATGAGGGCAGTTGTTGTAATATGTTTTCATGCTGGATATATACAACTTTATTGTTCAAAATCTCCTTGGGTCACAGCCATCTCTTGCCTTTTCTTATAAATTTTAAAGTTAGACTTGTCCTGGCTAACACTTGAATAGCACTGCCATACAATGTATGGAATTCATAGCAGCTTCAGAATGATAAGACAAACATTTCTTTGTTGTCTACCATCAAAACAGTCTTGAAAGGACTTACAATCAGAAAATTATTTGTTTTACTTCAATTTGTTAGCAATATAACTATATTTGCAGAATCCCTCCACTCTTATATCATAATTTAATCATGTGTCATATGTCCCTCACCATATACATATTCTTATAATTAGAGGATATTAAAATAACCTGTTCACAGTAAAAAGCAAAGGATCATTTGTGGAGACCATTTAATAGTTTAACATTAAATATGACATTAATGTCGAGGTTTCTGGAGAGGCCTCAGATGTACTGAAAAACTACCTAAGACATTGCTCACACTAGGCAAATGCTAGTGAGATCTCAAACCACTGAGGTCTCCTCAGCATTATATATGCACATGTATGTATATGTGTGTATATATATATGCGTATATATACATATATAATAGGTATATAGGTGTATGTATACACACACACACATAAACACACTCACTTTGATTGTTGAGTTTGAAAAGTTTTTATTTTATCATCAGTGAGTCAAATGGCTATTATTACGTAATTTTATTTATTATTCTCTTATGTGAATACTCATAATGTTAAATTTTCTGATACTAAATAAAACCTCCTTTATTAAATAAATCTTTTTTATTCAATACATTGTATATTTCATATATTATTTGATTGACATGGTAGTATTTTCTTCACATCACAGGAAAAAGTGGCCTGTGATTTTTTTTTCTTCCTTTTATAGTTCTTGTCTAGCTTTAGTACCAGATTTATTTCACCTTCATAAAATACATTGCAAAGTATTCCATCCTTTTAAATGCCCTGAAAACCTGTTTTGTTCGCACCTTGGCATTATTTTTCTTATACACTTAAATGAGTTTATCGATAAAGCTTGAAGTTTATATTTGTAAAGGCTGTATTTACTTTAAGGAATTTAATTGGGCTAAATTTTATATGCGATGAACTATGAATATTTTCTCTATGCAATTTTTTTAGTCTTCTGTAAAATCATCCTACACTCAAGGTTATAGTCATAGCTATGATTCTCACAAGACACTTCAGATTCCTGTATGTGTCTTCTTCTCTTTTTGCTTTGAACACTTAAAATAAGAGGTACTCTTGTAACACTGAAGATTTTAACTTAAAATTCAAATTATTCAATATATGAAGAACTTTTAGATAG
The DNA here is from genome assembly GCA_030674055.1 of Rhabdomys pumilio. NCBI lineage: Eukaryota > Metazoa > Chordata > Mammalia > Rodentia > Muridae > Rhabdomys > Rhabdomys pumilio. Next base: position 27,649,935 of record JANHMN010000021.1, read on the forward strand.
TGTTTGTGTTGCTTTTGATAAATAAGGTCACTCTTCTACAGAATTTTCCTAGTTCACTTTGCTGTTTTCATTAGTTGCGGATCTATTATTTGCATTAATCAGCATAATTCAATCAAATCAATAATGAGTTTTCAATTCTTTTACCCACCTCCAAATACAAACAATAAGTTAGTGATTGGCAGATTTCCTTGTTATAATCAATAAGATATAACCAATAATCAAATTTTTTACATTTAATTTTTCATCTACATTTAATTTTTCATTTAACTTTATTTTCATTTATATTTATTGTTTTCCTTCATTCTCCCAAATTTGGGGATAGAATTCAGAGCCTTTGTACACTTAACAAACAGTATACCACTAACAGATAATCTGATTCCTAATTTATCTTCTTAAACACTTTTGTTTCTATTAAAATCTCATGTACTGCCAGTCAGAGATAGAAAATATTTACACATAATAATTTGATTATTGGTTATATCTTACTGTGTATAACAAGACATTCTATGCCAATTACTGACTAACTTTTTGCTCATAGTTGGATGGGTGCTAAGAAGTCCTTACTAATTTGATTGCATTAATCAATGCAAATAGTAGATCCACAACTAATGGTAGATAATCTTTTCACATGTTACTCTCTGCACTGTATCAGAGCACTATGGCCCATATTGATATTAGTCCATGAATCTGTCAAATTGTTCTATTAAACTGAATATCAGGCTACCTAGGGTACTCTTCTAGGGATAAGTAATTTATGACAAATAAGCCTCAATTTCCATGTCTGCGTTGTGGAGCCAAAGATTAGATAAATTTAATATGCATGGGTTATGAGTTAGTATTGGTACATAATTTACACCTTTAGACTGTGTTTATGAATATAAATGATAATACCAATACCATAATTGAATAATCAAAGACCTAAAACTACACCTGATGAGTGTGAATCATGTAAATTTTCAATTGTTGTTGATAAAAGTGGGAATGAAATGGAGGCACAAAATTATTAAAATGAATTTCTCAGAGGAATAACCAAAATAATACATGAAATTGTAAAGTCATTTAATCAGTTTGAACACTTATAGATATATGTTATCTAATTTGTACATTCCAACATTTCAAATATAATCATGTGATGTCTATAGTAACTTTGAATATGTGCCACACAGGACTCACTTCCTGTTGTTTGTACTTCATTATTTGGTATGGTTTTTAAAAGGACCGCTTCCTAAACTATCAGACTACAGTAACAGAAAAGTAGCTGAGGTATATTACAATATGTCAGTTCCTTTAATAAACAAAACAAGCCACCCAACAGCTTTATAAACACAAACTGTGAGGCTATGCAATTAGGCAGTTATTAATTGAAGGTCTTTTTTTTTTCAGTAAATGCAAACCTGATAGATAATTGACTCACAGTTTATTTAACATAAAGCTTTTCTTCCTAAGTGTGATAGCAGAATGCCTTCTAGGGACTTCAATAGGCTTTTAAAAAATGTTCAGTGTCAAAATATTCTAAAGTAACTATGTTTTTATTATTAATTAATTTTTAATTATTTTTTTATTTTGGGGATTATAGTAATTACATCATTTCCCCCACTTTCCATTCTAAACCTTCTTCCCATATGCCCCTCCTGGCCTTCTTCCAATTCAGTGACTCTTTTTTCAACAATTGTCCGATACATATACTTATATACATATATTCCTAAACATATAAATAAAACCTGCTCAGTCTGTACAATGGTATTTGTATGTTTTTAGGGCTGACCACTTGGTATTTGATAACTAATTGGAGTATCCTTTCCCAAGGAAGACTATTTTTCTCATGCTTGGCAATCCCGAGTGACCTGTACATTTCTGTCTAGAGCTGAGGCTTCCTATGATTTCCCCTGTTCATCTTAGCATGTCTATTATTGATTTTTTTTTGTTCAGTTCATGTTTAGGCAATCATGTTAGTGAAACGTTATGGGTGCAGTTCTGACATTACTGGGGATATAACCTCACAGCAACCTGGCTAAGGTCCACAACTCTGTATTTTGACTGGTTGTGGTTTTTGCAATGCTCTCTCTATCTGCTGCCAAGAAACATTTCCTTGTTGAGGGTTGGGGGGCTACATTTATCTGTGGATATAAGAACAAATGATTAGAATCCTTACTTAAGGATTATGTTGGTTTAATAAGGTATAGGTTGTAGATTCTCCTTCAAAACACATGATTTCACTAGACCAGAGTTGTTGGTTAGGTTTCCAGTACCAAGTATGGTAATCCTCTGGTTGAGTAGACCTTACACCAAATTAGTTAGAGTTCTGTTGGTCATTGCCCATGTATGTATGCCCCTAGTGTATCTTTAGTGTTATAGTCCCGTGCTATTTTTTGTTATGGTTCATAAGCATCATGGTTGTGTAGGGCTGTTAGTTTCTTCTTTCTTTGGAAACCTGTTTGGCGCCATCTGGTACCATGCAAGCTAATCTCATAGAGGAAGCTTTCAAATCAGTTCTAGCTCAGGAGTTTCTGGCCCTGTGTCTGAAGCACATAGCATTTTCAGCAAAATGGGCTTACCTTCCACCTCTTTGGGAACAACTAAGGGCAATAGCATCAGTCTGTAATTTGGGGGGAAGATTTTGGTCAACCTGACATACAGCTCAAAAAACAAAAAAGATTTCTCGTGTTGGTGGTAGGGTTTTTGTTAGGTGATCTTTGACTAGAAAATTTTTATTTAAACTATAAGTATAACTTATACACATACTTATGTGTATTACAGGATTTTTAAGCTAAAAACGTAATAGTGTGATTTCTTATGCCTTTTCCAAGCGTTTTTAACTGTTATTTTGGCTACTCTCCTTCTGTATTTTTCTCTTTCTGCCTCCTTAGAGCTCTTCCATTATTCTAATTTTCTTCAACAGATCCTGTGTACCTTGCTATTCCCCTGTTTATTGCTTTTCTTCCTCAACCCTCACATTGGCAGGGGTCCTTCTCTCATTCTTGGTCTCTAAAGTTACTGCAGTACCTAATTTCATAACTCATAAATATGGTGATGTGTAAAGAGTATCAGCCACCTCAACCTCCCACCCATGTGTTACTTTCTTAATTGGTTGCACAGTTGAATAGGTCAACAATATGCAAATTGAGGAAAGTAGTTTGCAATTATATGGCTTCAACACTGAACACAGAAACCACTGCATCATGAAATTATTGTTCTGAAAAACTTTAGGTCAACACTGAGAGAGATAAAAATAAAATTATCACCCTGCATTTCTTTAGTCTAAGACTTAGTTTCAAATACTTCAAAAAATATTTTTAAAGCATATAAAGTAATGTATTACTGTGAGGTGTTTTCATAAAAACATCTCATTGTACATCTTTTTCCTTATTTGTCCTCTTCCCCTCTGTCCTCTAGCTGATTCCCTTCCTCTCAAAGTAGCTCCCTCTTCTGTGTTTATGTCACACTCATTTCCTAACTCTCTCATTTCCCCTTCCCTCAGAATTGATCCTGTTTAAAGGAAATATGGAGCAGAGACTGAGGAAAGACCATCCAGAGACTGCCTCACTGGGGGATCCATCCCATATACAGACACCAAACCCAGACACTATTGTGGATGCCAAGAAGTGTATGCTGACAGGAGCCTGATATACCTGTTTCCTGAGAGGCTCTGCCAGAGCTTGACAAATACAGATGTGATGCTTGCAGCCAACCATCGGACTGAGCACAGGGTCTCCAATGGAGGAGTTAGTGGAAGGACTGAAGGAGCTGAAGGAGTTTATTACCCCATACGAAAAACAACAATATCAACCAACCAGACCCCTACACACACCACGCTGAGAGCTTCCAGGGAAGAAACCACCAACCAAAGAATACACATGGAGAGACCTCATGATTCCAGCTGCATATGTAGCAAAGGATGACCTTGTCTAGCATCAGGGGGAGACGTGATCCTTGGTCATGTGAAGGCTCGATGACCCGGTGTAGGAGAATGCTAGGGCGGTGAGGTGGGTGGTGGGGGAGCCCCCTCATAGAAGCAGGGACAAGGGGAATGGGATAGGAGGTTTCCAGAGGGGAAACCTGGAAAGGGGATAACATTTGAAATGTAAATAAAGACAATATTCAATAAAAAAATAATTTTAAAAAAATCCTGTTTTGTTTGCTCTCATGAAACTCCTTCAATATTCATGTCACACACACTCAAAAAATATTTGTATCTAAATTCCACATGGGTCATTTATCTTTCTGAGCATAACTAATTTTACATGGTACAATGACTTCTAGTTCCACCCATTTTCCCACAACTGGTATGATTTTGTCCTTTAGAGCTATATGAAATCCTGTTATATATTTGTACCACACTTTCTTTATTTATCAGATGTCCAATGATGCTTGTTCCAATTTCTAGCAATTGTCAATTGTGGGAGAATAAGAAAAGCAAATACACATGATACGTTTATTTAAGTGTTCTTGTAAATGCACACTTTTTAAAGAAAATGCCAAATATTTCTGTTTTCTTGTTTGTTTGTTTGTTTCGTTGTCCTTTGTTTTTTCCCTTTAAGTGGTAGATTAAAAGGGCTAATTTTTTCTAATAGATGGGCAAGGAAGAGGATAGGATAGCAGCTGGAGAATTCACAGACTGATGTTTAGCATTTTTTTCAAATACCAGGAATGTTGTCTGGCTTTTTTTTTTAAATGCTTCCATCCAAGTAACAAAACCAAGTGGCATATTTAAGTGAAGAATGATTGAAAATAAAACACTGTATGTGTGAAAGATATAGTCAAAGTATCAATATACCCTAGCATCTTTCATGTTCTTTGGGTCTCTTTGCTCCATTCACATATTTCCCTATCAAATTCATCTTGGCTTTTGTAGTGCCTATTGTCAATTCTTTGATGTGTTCACTCTAAAGATTTCTCTTTTCTTATCATTATATTTTCTCCCAACAACCCTTTTTCTTATATACAAATGCATCAATAAGAGAGTGCCAGGTAGATCTGTGGTCCCTAGAAAGTATGCCGCTAAGAGACAGAAACAGAGACAGAAAGGTTGAGTTTGTGCATTTAGTACTGTGTGTGTGTGTCTATGTGGTACTTTAAACCCTTCATGTGCTGATGCCCACACCATGTGTAAGTGCAGAGAATAGAAGAGGAACATTGGTTAGCCTGATCTATTTTTGATTTATCCTCTTGAGAAAAGACTTCATGCTTGGTGCTCGTCATATTATATGGGTTCAAGGATATGAACTCAGGTCTGTGTGCTTGCCACAAGAACTATTACCCACTGATCTGCCTCACCAATTCAAATGTCTCATGCCTGTTTTAATCTATCAGTAATGTTTATATTTCTATTAACTCTTGATGTATTTGAAACTAGCTTTACAAAAAATGCATTCTCCCCTTATCCAATCAAGGAAAAATATACTTTTTTTCTTCAAAAGTAAAGGAAAAAAATTTTTTTACTTTAATTCATAGAGTGATGGCAAAAACATGCAAGTCAAAATAGTTGGAATTTTAATTTATTTTGGGATGTGGGAATTTATGTAGGATGTGGGAAGTTATTGGAGAAATTAGTGAGAGTTCGGAGAGTGTGTATGCACAAACAAGAATACTCTTCCTGAACTGTGTGTTAAATGCTCTCTGCTATGTGTTAAACACCAGTTCACCCATCATATGTAAATTACCTTGATTCTTTCCTTCCTGTTAGGTAAATATCTCTAAAAGCTTATGATAGTAGCAGTAACGTTTATTCTTTACATCATCAAATTGCCCATTTCATACACTGTTCTACTCCTTTATTAGATACAATTTTGTGCCTATAAAGCCTATGTGAATGGGTTTTTTTCCCCCAAAAACACAACCAAGAAGATTTGCATAAATTTAACACAAAGCTACAAACACATGAGAAGTTTTCCCGATGGCTATTGTCTTGCTTGTCTAATGATAGAAAGACTTATTAAAATATACCATAATATTGAAATGCTGTCACGTTGGTATCCAGTTGTTTGAGTTCCCAGGAGATGTATGCATCCATCACTGGTTAATTAGATCATAAACTGCTGTCTGCTGCTCTGTAGGAAAGGGCCAGTTGGGAAATTGCTCCAGGTTTAGCAGGGAGAGATCACAAGTGCCTCAGTTAAAGAAGCTGTGGGAACAGTGGAAGGAGGTGCCTAGGAATAAACATTTGGCCCGCGAAGGTATCTCCTGTAGATGCTTCAATAATCTGCTTTCAATTCTTTCTGTGCATGCATATAGGTTTTATGAGACACACTGAACACTGTTATCAAACCAATAAATGACTTTTTAATCATTTCTTGTGAATCGTTCAAATGCAGAAAAGAATCCTCTTTTCTACTATGTTTTAAATTTTTTTCAGTTAAACAGGAATTGGTTTTTTTTTTTTTTTTTTTTTTTGAGTATAAAGACCTCTCCAAATATAGTATCTGGGCAAAACAAGGCTAAACTAGGGAAGTAAATGTAACAGACAAGACAGAACACAGCTTTTCTTCTTGCAAAGACAACCTTTGTGTTTTCCACTAAACATTGCTATATAGCTCACAATTCTCCGTGAATCCAATATTACAGCACAAACTTTAACCCTTCTAAAGGCAGGTTAAGCTAAAGGCCTCATTTCCAGGGGGTAATCAAAGGTTTCTAAGTCTCAGATCAGAGGTGATCTCATGATATTCAAATACTTCTAAATCTCTAGTTTGTTCTCATGTAAATTGTAGGGAACATTCACTTCCTAGTGTATCATTTTTCAATTTTCCTCTAGTGATATACCAAAGAGCATAATGTACTGGTCAGTCGGTGTAATTATCTTGTCACTTTCTGAATCCGACCATGATTTTCATGGTCATGTAGCATGGTTTTTTTTTTTTTTTAATCAAATAGCTATACCTATTTCATATGGAGATACAAAAATAGCATTAAAAATACTGAAGGGTAGAAGTTATTTTGAAATTTAATCAAAATTCTCTCATAGCTAATGAGGGTTATCCCAAAAGAAACGCACATCATTTCCACATTATTTTTTTTTTTAAAAAAAGCTTAAATTCAAGACTAATGTGCAAAACATCAACAGTCTATATTTCATCAGTGTTTGAAATTGCTTGCACTTTAAAACATGACATTTCAGAGAAAATACTTCTGATAAATTCAGTGATTTTAATTCTATGCAATACATATGCCCTGCAGCTCTGCCTGTTTCCTATTTACTAAAAAAATTATTTGGATAAAAGAGCCAACTCCTTACAGGAGATGCAGCTGTCCTGCAGTAAATAGAGTGTCTAAATAAATCAAGGAGGTATAAAAGTATATTTTCTTTTTTCTTGACTGAGTAGAGTATATTTTAGTGTTAGACAATTTTTAGAGCTTTAAAAATATACCTTTCTTACTTTAACTTTTGCATTTAGAGTACATAAAAAGTACTTAAATGAAATATTGTCTGTTTTTTTTTTCTTGGAGCCTAACTTTTTGAGTTCTTTATATATTTTGAATATTAGCCCTCTATTAGATGTCAGGTTAATAAAGATCTTTTCCCAATTTTTAAGTGGCCATTTGGTCCTATTGATAGTGTCCTTTGCCTTACAGAAGCTTTTCAGTTTCATGAGGTCCCATGTGTCAATTTTTGATCTTGCTGGGGGGTGGAGGTGAGATGGAGGGGTGAACTGGGAGGTGTGAGAGGGAGGAGGGTGGGCAGGTGGGGAATCACACTCTCAGAGGCAAAGGAGAGGTAGGAGTGGGGTGAAGAACTCAGGAAAGAGAGTCAAAATTTGGAATATAAATAAATAAAATAATTTAATAAAGAAGACCCAGAAACTAAACCACCTACCAAAGTACACATGGAGTGACCCATGGCTCCAGCCACATATGCAGCAGAGAATGGCCTTGTTGAGCATCAATGGGAGGAGAGGCCCTTGGTCCTGTGAAGGCTTGGTGCCCCATTGTAGGGGAATGCTAGGGCTGGGAGGCAGGAGTGGGTAGGTGGGTGAGGGAAAACACTCATAGAAGCAGGGGGAGGGGGATGAAATGGTTTTGAGGGGGAACCAGGAAAGGGGATAACATTTGAAATGTAAATAAACAAAATATCCAATTTTTAAGAAGGAAAATGTTAACATAGAACACACTCTTAGATGGTTGAAATTACTATCCTGCCTACAAAGTTTGCCAGTTACAGAAATATTTAGTTGCTTATTTGGAAATTCTCAGTTTTAAGCTAATTCATCTCTTGTACCATACCTGTTGTTTGTCAGTTTCTAACATCCACAACTTCAGGGAGTTGTATATCATGAGAAATTAAATCAATGGCATGAAGCAATGATTTTTATAAACACAGGAACAATGGCCTCTGTGCTAGCTTCTCTCTGATCATTAATTGTTCTGCTCATATCATACAGTGGGACCACACTTCTTTAATGACTCTCTAGCCTTTAACCTTTTCTTATGATTCACTCTAATTGTTTTCTATGTAAACTATTACTTGTTCTTCTTATTTAGCTTTTTCTAAGTAGGTTTATTAAGGTATTTAGGTTTATTAAGGTTTCTCTCTCTTAAAACTGACAGTATTCTCAGGCATGTAATAGTTTTAATCTCTGCGACTCTCTGAGTCCATGTGGAACCTCCACATGGGTAGGTAAAAATCCTTAACATCTTAGCAATTTCTTGTCATCAAAACTAATAAATGTTTAAGGATTTTACAGGTGATTTTTGGAGGTATAACCATCCAATTCTGTCTTATTCTTTTCATACTGTTTTGTTGTATACGCTTAAAAGCATGCCAATGTCTCCTATATTTTATAGACTCTTGATGAGAAATACTGCCACATTGTTTTGTCTATAATGAAGATAAACACACACATATATGCAGCATTCAGGGACTTGATGACTAGAGAAACAAATCAGAAGAGGTTAATCCAGATATCACTAAACAAATGAAATCAAGACAATCACTGTGTGTTTGGAATATTGTCTAAACAGGGTTGTTGTTTTTTTTTTTTAATCTGGTCTTGTTTTAGAAAGAGCTAAACAACAAGAAGTTTGATATTTGTAGTAAAGGACCATGGATACTCATTCATTCATTCATTAAATGGAGTCGTCATATTTTAGACACCATAGGAAAGACAGAAAATCTGTCCTTCGAATTCTTCATTCTTAATGTGCCAAGGATCCTTAAAATGCTTACCATGTTTTAGTAACATGTTTTAATATGTTTGATAAATAATTTTGATTATTAAATTTATAACAAATTAATAAATTATTTTATTTATTTATTGTCAATTTCTTGCTTGTAAACAATGCACTGTGATAGTATTCACCTTCCCAGTACTAACTCACTTCTGCTGCTTTCCATTCCTACTGATAACCTTCTTCTTCACAATATCCCCCCTTCTATGCCCATGTCCCTCCTTTCCTTTCCTTTAGTTTTCCTTCCTCCTTTCTGCCATGTATTTTTTGTAAGTATGTGTGTACGTGTGCGTGTGCGTATGCATGTGTGTGTGTGTGTGTGTGTGTGTGTGTGTGTTGTGCACCCTGTGCTGGTGCTCATAGCTGTCACAAGTTAGTGATTACTTTGGTCATGTCATATCCAGAAGACTGCTCTTCACTTTACTATTCCCCCATCTTGGGTTCTCATTCTCCACCCACCTTCTCTTTCTAGATGATCCTTGGGATCTGAGGGAGTGACATACATTTCCCATTTAGAACTGAGTACTTATGTCCACAAAGAATTTAATTTCCTCAAGCATGAACAGATACATGGCTCAATAGTAATGAGCTCTAAACCAGGAAAGCTAGTTTTGGTTTGTTCTGATTCCTCAGTTGAGATCACTTCTCACCATAAAGTCTGGATGCAATTGTAAGGACCCCATGAAAGGAGGACTTCACCCAAGTCTCAGGAATTTGTGGCCACCCATTAACTCACAAGACATTGAACTTGATGTAATCAGCAAGAGGTATATTTCGATCAACATGTTGAGGTCAAGACCCATGACTCATGCAGGGGCAGTGGGGTCCAACCCCGGGCTTTTGAAGGCAGAGAAAATGTAAAGGCCAAAACCACAACCCAGGGGGGAAACCACAACCCAGGGAGAGTGAAAAGGAGGGTTATTGGAGAGTACTTGTGTAAAGTTCTAGCCCATTATTCAGTTTGTGACAGGGTCCAAGGAACAGTCATGGGGAACATTTTGTATAGACTATTCTTTAAGAGCCTATTCGTAACCAACCATCTATCTTGTGGTCAGCCAAGTTCCTGAAACACAGAGCTCACAACCAAGATGACCTGCACTCCTGGTTCTGTCCAGCCTGCTAGGAAATTTTGAAAAATTTTAACCCTTTCACAATGTGCACAAGACTGTGTGGTGAGAAGATGTATATGAAGCCTTCATCATTACATCCTCAGAGTCCAGACCATGGTCTTGTGTATTACATATGCAGAGTAGCTATTAAATAAATAAATTAGAGGCCTTTCTCTAAAGACATTATATGTTGAACAAGGTCAGTAATAGACACTTTTATAAAGTATTGTGGGAAAGCTCAGAGTGATGGATTTAACTTTGCCTGAAAGAATCAGGCCAGGTTTTTGAAGCAGTCACATGTGAGTGGCATTAAAAGATATTCTCTGCAAGAGGATCCCCGCTGTGCAGAACAGCACTTGCAAAAGCTCAGAGCCTTGGTGTGAATGAGTTTCTACTCCTAGATATTAGTAGAATAAAGAGGGAATGAAAAAAATATACAGACCATCTGGGTAGGGCAATGGAGATGGTATATGTCAATCTCAAGAGACTGCATTTATTGCTGCAGTAAAGGGAAGAACTTTGATTTCTTCACTTCCCAGTCTCAATGGACAGAAGGCTCTCCTTGCCACAGGAGACAAAATGTTTAGCTAGTATAATCCTACTTATACCACATTGTTTCTTGCATATGAATATCTATGGTTCTGTTTAGTTTATAACTGGGCAACAGTAAGAGATTAAAACACTAATAATAAAATATAGGAATTAATTCTAATAATATATTAGAATAAATGTTATTTAAAATATACACATAATTGGCCCAGGTAGCTCAAACACTGGAACACAAAATTAAGGCTCAGGGAAGGTCATGGAAGAGCTTTCAAGTATATCAGTTCATGAGTAGTACACAGCTATTCGTATGGCTTCTGTCAAGAATTTCTCAGCTGATCTTAGCCTTTCAGCATTGTACTGGCTGGTTTTATGTCAACTTGACACAATCTAGAGACATCAGAGAGGAAGAAGCCTCAGTTGAAAAAATTGCCTTCATAAAATCTGTCTCTAAGGCATTTTCTTAGTGATGGATGGAGGAGGGCTCAGTACATGTTGGGAGATTCCATCCCTGGACAGTGGTTCTGGATTGTATAAGAAAGCAGACTGAGCATTCCATGGGAAGCAAGGTAGTAAGCAACCCTGCTCCATGACCTCTGCATTAGCTCCTGCCTTCAGGTTCCTGCCCTGTTTGAGTTCCTAATCACATTTTCTTTGGTATGTATATGTAAAATAGGTACAGTGATAATGAACCTGTAAGCCAAATAAACTCATTCTTCAACAAGTTGCAGTGTTTTGTTGCAGCAATAGAAACCCTAAGATAGTCATTAAACCTCTACATTTCAGATGTCAAAATGGTACAAGAAAATATTAATCAAATCTCCTCACAGCCAAAAAAATATGACCACAAATGTTACTATTTATTAGAAAAAAGCAATAACACTTTCAGAGGACAAACATTCAAAGCAGCCCTATGACTTTCCTTACAGTGTGTAGCATACAGTGAAAAGTTTTATTTTCAAAGAAGGAAGAAAATATGACTTGTTGTCAATCAAGATTAAATGTAATTTTCAAAGCTCCAAGGTGGCCGCAGTGTTTGAAATGTCAGATGAAGGATCCACAGAAGTTACTAGGCATAGTTTCAATGTGTCTAACAACAGACTAGAGAGAAGAGAAGAGAATAACAGATAACAACGGAAATTATGCTATCTGTATATAGGAAGTAGTCTTAGGACAAATTGAAATGAATTAATTAACAAATAAACTAATGGAAAATGGAAACAGATGAGGTCTTGGTGAATGGTAATAAATATTAAATCTGACATACATGAAACTAGAATTCTAGAAAAGAAGGTATGAACAATAACAGAGACAAGCTTTGAAAGCCATATGATAACTTTGGTGCAAAAACAAAGGGTAATTCAACACATATTTATATAAAGATGACACAGTTAATAGCAGCATAATTAAATCACCAATGACTATGAAAGGCAAGTAAGTGAATTGTTTTTTTTTTTTGTTGTTGTTGTTGGTTGGTTGGTTGGGGTATTTTGGTTTTTTTTTTTTTTTTTTGGTTTATTTGAGACAGGATTTTCCTGTGTAGTCCTGGCTGTCCTAGAACTCACTCTGTAGAACAGACTGGCCTCGAACACAGAAATCCCCCTGCCTCTGCCCCCCAAGTGCTGGGATTAAAGGTGTGCGCCACCACTGCCTAGCTGTGAATTGTTTTAGAAGTGAGAAGATACCTTACATTCAAAGTAATAGCAACTCAGGATAGGGTGATACCAAGGGCACCCTGCCCTTCAGAGGAGAAGGAGAGGATGGGGGAGTGTCTTTGTGATCAGAGAATGAGAGGAGTCAGCCTTTGAGATATAAATAATTATAAATAAATAAAAAAGTAACAGGAAAATGAATTTTTCTGTAGTGCTTTCACATCAAATTGGAATATGGAAAAAAGGGGAATAATATATCTAATACAATAAATAGCTAAAAATATTATGTTAAATATATGGGAACTAAATAATTAACCACTAAAGAAATAAGTTAATCAATAAGACTACAAATTAAACATTTTCCAAATGAAAAATTGTTAAAGATCAGTAGATATATATATTCAATAATTTAAGCCACTGGAAAAACACACATCAAAAGTACAGTGAAATTTTATTACATCCATTAGACAGCAGCAATCATCAAGAAGAAATCAACAACAAATTTGGCAAGTGTTGATAGGGAAAGGAACACACAGCAATGAAACAATGTAAGTTTGTTAAGGTTTTTGTTTTCTCTTGTTTTGTTTTTGATAAATTAAAACAACTACTATGGAAATAAATATTTTATTTTCTAAAAATAAGAAACATAAAAATATTACTATCATTTGATTCCCCCATACCAATCCTGATATACAGTCAATGACAGCAAAGTCAGTATATGATTGAGATCCCTATAGTTTATTATTACACTATTTATAATAGACAAGCCATGAAATCGACCTGGATGTTCATCAACAAATGAACGGATGAATAAAACACAGCACATGTAAAGATGAGGTACTGTTCAATCATTAAAAGGACACCATTGTATAATTAGGACAAAATGTATTAAATTGGAGATCATTGTGTTAAATGACATAAGGTAGGAACAGAAAGACCTGTATGGAGATGTCTTTTATGTATGGTGTTAACATGTCATGGAAGGTGTCTTAGTCAGGGATACTATTCCTGCACAAATATCATGACCAAGATGCAAGTTGAGGAGAAAAGGGTTTATTCAGCTTATACTTCCACACTGCTGTTCATCACCAAAGGAAGCCAGGACTGAAACTCAAGCAGGTCAAGAATCAGGAGCTGATGCAGAGGCCATAGAGGGATTTTACTTGTTTGCTTCCTCTGGCTTGCTCACTCTGTTTTCTTTTTTATTAGATATTTTATTTATTTACAATACTGATGTCATCCCCTTTCCCTATTTCCCCTCCCTAGGACCCCCTATCCCATCCCCCCTCCTCCTTTATGCTTTTATACCATTTTGATTACATGTATGTATTAAGGCCAGTTCTAGGTTGAGTGTCTAGCAATACAAAAGATGCAAATAGTCAAGGAACAAGCAATACAATAAACACAAATAGTCATGGGTAAGATTCTTCACAGAGCCTTACCAACCTAAGACAGAAGTGCATTGCTTTTGACAATGCATATTCCATGACAGGTAAGGAAGGCATTCTTGTCAGAATTACCTAAGACAGGCTCAGTCTTGTTAATGAGATAAAAAAGGGGGAGAGATGGAGAGCCTTTGGGACTGCTTGGCAAGAATCTGACATGGGCCAAGGACAAGGATATGGGCTGCTTGGCAGGTATATGACATTGACCAAGAAAAGGGGAGTAGGCTTCAGGCAGGAATCTGACATTAGGCTAGAACAAAGAAGTAAATTCAGGTAGAAATCTAAATCTTAGGCTAGAACAAAGACATAATCTCAGGCAGGAACCAAAATCTTGGGTAAGCATAAAGAAGTAATTTCAGACAGGAATCTAAATTTTAGGCTAGAACAAGGAAGTAGGCTTCAGACATGAAAATGACCTTGGGTTAGGACAGGGAAGTAGTCTCAGATACTTTGGTCATCCTGTTAAGCCCTTAGAAACAGTGATCACAGGAGAATTCAGCCTACTTTCTTACAGAACCCAAGACTATCCCGCCCAGGGATGGTACCACCCACAAGGAACTCTCCCTTCTTGATCACTAATTGACAAAATGCCTTACAGTTGGATCTCATAGAATGTTTTCCTCTACTGAAGCTCTTTTCTCTGTGCTAGCTCCAGCTTGTGTCAAGTTGACACAAAAACGAGCCAGGACTGGAAGAGAATTGAAATCATTATGGAATAGTAAAGACAGAGGGACAAGAAGGCAGACAATGCAAGCTAAATATAACCATGGATCCTTAGGGAAGCCCATTTATTTTGCAGAGTTCAAATTCACCAATGTATATTAATATTGGTGTATATTCAGAAGAATACAGGATTACAGCCATCTATGAGTTATGTCCTGTTAATCACATAGATAAGCACACATGCTCTGAGTACTTTCTCCTCATTCTCTCTTCTGGGATTGTACTGAAACTATCAGTCCACAATGGTCTCCACTTTACTGTTAACAGGGTTTGCACCTAAGCAGTGGAGTGGCTTGCATTCTGTGTGTACTAGATTTCAAATTAATATCACACACCTCCCAAGTCAACACAAATATATTCAAAGTCTCTGTGAGGCTTCATTTTCCTCCTAGTTCATTAGTTTCTAAGCACTTAATAACACCATAAATAAAATTTAAATATGAGTGTATTGAAATAAATTTTCTATGATACACTGATATCAACATATATCATGGTATCAGTCTATTCTTAACTGTGAATAACTACAGATATGCAGCTTGTCAATAAATTGTAAAGTTATTATTTTTATGATCTTTAAGATTATCCTCTGAGTCATTAGCTTTGACTAACAGCCTGGCTACACCATGTACTTTAGCATATATATATATATATATATATATATGCTTTTTATAGCATCTTCTTAATACTAAAGCTAATGTCAAATTAAATTTTCTCATCATGTATTCTATTTTAGGTTAATTAATGTTTAGATATCCTGAGCCTATTTAATATAAGATTAAAAATTAAATGGAATTATGCAGAGGGAATTGCACTGTCAAGAGTAGGTGGACTGCATGATGATTTACAGAGTATTGATAAAAATAATATGAGTCTGAAAAAAATTACAATGAGTTATTTCAAGGTTTTCAATTTTTAGCATCCTAAGGAAATCACTGTAATGATCTGCAGTTTTACCAGGTTTTGGACTTTCATTCATATGACATCCAGAACTACTCTGGGGTTCTTTTTATGAGTCTAATAGAGTTAATTTATTTGTAGTCAAATCAAAATTTTAATCTTGGACTCTATTAAGCTTCAAATAGAAAAATGCTTCAAATAAAAATTGAGCAAGGAAATAAATGTTTTAGAATTTCTCTCTTTAAACAAAGTCTGTTCTATAGTATATGGTGGGATGCAATTTACAACTCCCTTGGTTTCATGCCGTACATGCTGGGATTACAGAGAGGTACCTGAGTGCCCTATTTTAGTATATATCTTAAGGAAATGAAACATGATCAAAGTTCAAATTTTTGTGATTTTGGCTTTAAATAAAGGCACCTGTGTTATACACACAAACACACACACATACCAACACACACACATACACACCACAGCACATACCACACACACATAATTCTTTAACCTCTGGCCTTTTATGGGTGAAATCTTGATTCATCATTGCTGTGTAGTCTCTGTTCCAGTTAGCCTCTTATTAAATTCAAGAAGATTCTAGGTGATACATTTATATGAATAATGATTGTCTTATGGTTCATGCACATTTCAAATGATTACACACCATTACCCTGAAAAGTTGTTTCCTTGTTTTGTTTTGAGTAGTATATATAGGGTGCATTTTTACCATACCATATGTTTACCATGAATTCCTGGGCCTCCTTCTTTAGTGGTTTTCGTTCCGACATCCTACTGTTATTTCCTTAGCAAATGTCACATGAAATTAACTTAGGAGAATTAACAATATTTTTGACAAGGTGTTAAAATAATATTATAATTATCCTGCTAATATTTGTATAATGCTAAAAGTGCCTCATTTTGATGTAATTTAACTGCCAACCCACAGTTACTCATTTCTCTGTTGAAACTAGTAATGAGTTGTGATTGTTTTGCCCCATTGCATTTATTGCCTTTTATATACCATTCTGGTGCATGTGCCTATTATCTGCCTCACATCTGGGAGGAGGGAGAAGCATCATGAAGCTTTATGACCTAATGGATATTGTCTGTCTTTGCTGATGCTCTAGCAACTGATACTAGATTTCCTTCAATACATTAGATTCTTATTAAAAGTTTATGGAATAAACAGGAAACAAAACCTAAAGTGAGATGGACATTAAAGAATAAAATGTTTACAAAATATCAGGAGGGATCAAATTGCAATAAAAAATATTTTGGGTAAAATATTTCTGTTGTGTTAAGTAATATAACATTCAAATTAATTTACTAACAGAAGGAGGATTTGGGGGCAGTTATTTGGTTTTATTTTATTACAATTTTCTATAGTCCCCTTTAATATATACAGTTTTATCAAGCTACATTTGAAAAAAAATTTGAAACAGAAGAATGATGCAGACCTCAGTATACTGGATTCATATGTGCAGATATTTGATTATTAGTCTAACGATGAGATGAGGATTAGCTAGGAAGTATGAGAGTTTGAGGAAGTTAGAATGGTGAATGAGATGTGCTAACAATAAACTACTAGTTTCTCTCAGATGCACTCCCCCATTCAGTCACCCTCACTGTGACTCATTTCTCAGCACCATGAGTATTCTACAGAAAAACAATGTGACACTTTGCTCCTATTGATTTTCTGATTGTCTGACACACATAGTACTGGAGAAATAAAGGCTGCACGTACAGCCAGAGTTCTTCCAGCTAAAGTCCATCTTGGTGTCTAATGAAGCAAAGCACTCTATAACTTAATAGGTGGGGGCATCAGTACCAAAGCAGCTGGAGTCATATCTCATTTTGGCACTTATGACTGTTACAGATAAAGAAAGTAGCTATGTGCCAGGTGGAGATAAGTCACTTAGCCAGCTGATTACATCAAATTGCTTGCAATATAATCATTGGGGACACATTTACCAAATTGGCATTTTCAAATCATTGTACAGAAGTTGAATTAATCACCCAGGTATATGACTTAATATTATGTGTTCAGAATGTTCTCTTAGAAGGCACTTAATAAAAGCTCATTATAATATATAGACAGTAAAATTAACCAACAAAATCACAGCTGATTTTTGTAATGTTTGATTTATCCTTACTTTACAAATTGAACTTTGATCCAATCGAATACTATTTTACCTCCCAATGAATTCTTAAATAGGTTAAAATTTATACTGATACATCAGATGAGAAGCACACAGAAAATTAGACTAGAATGTGGAGTATTTCACACCTGATTTTCTCTGTGCAGTTTCCCATTGTGAGTCAATCAGAATTAGATTAAAACCCATTTTTAAATTTTCTTCATTCTCCATTTCTATGTGTTTGTCATCCCTGGAGTCAGAATTCAGCTGTGTTGTGTCAGGCATACATTTTTCTTAATTAAGAGATTCTGTTGGTTGGTGTGATGAGGTTTTATCATAGTCCCTTGATCCTACAGAGTTCATTTAAACTAGCTTGCTATGTTCACATTTAATTACATGGGAAATATGAAAGGCGAGCAGGGTAGCAGGACAGTGTACACAATTTCCCAATCTTTGAAGCCTAGGACATGACAAATGGAGATAAAAATATGTTGTATATCTTAACATAGTTGCACTGAAATTAACATAAATGGTGGCATTCTGTGACTGTCTTCCTCTTCAATTAAAAGAAAAAAAAGGACAAATGTTGAATACTCTTGCCTATGTACTGTAACAAAGACGATGCCTGCTGTTTGTTTAAGCTATTCTAAGAACTAAATGATTCCTTTTCTTAAGAACTTTCAGGCTCCGGCAACATCAAAATTAGAGTTTCTGCTTATCATGGTGCCTATTGTTAACGATTCTATGTTGTGCCCTGCAAAAAAAAAAAAAAAAAAATTAAAGATGGTTGATTTTATGTTATGTGTTCTTACCAAAATAAAAACAAACAAAAATGTTGTCTTCCTTTCCTCATATATTTTTCTTGCATTTGTACAATTTATTTATTTTGACTTCTACAAAATAAAACTCATAGCTCGATAGGGCTTAGGAAGATGAATTAGAAATCAAGAACACTTTCTATTCTTCTAAAGGACCTCAGTTAAATTCCCAGCATGCAAGTCTGTTGTTCATAACCTCCTGTAATTATGATTCCAGGAAATCCAATACTATCTTCTCCATGGGTACCAGCATATAAATCACACACACACACACACACTAATCTTTTAAAAATTAGTCTCTGTTTAAATAACAACTAACAAGATGTTTTCTTTACAATGTCAAAGTTGGCCAGGCCAGCTTGAAAAATATCACTTCCAGTACAGAGAAACACATCAAAATACTAACAACACATTGTGTGTGTGTGTGTGTGTGTGTGTGGTTGCATGCATGTGTGTGTACATAAGTGTTTTTGTGTATGTAGGGGCTAGATATCAATATGAGACATGTTCCATGGTCACTTTCCATCTTATTTATTGAAGCAAGGTCTTTTATTGAGCAATTGTCTAGACTAACACTGCCATGGCCTTCCATGATTCTGTCTTGCTTTTCAGCACGAGGATTACAAGAAGGGCATTATAAAGCCAAGTTTTTTGTGTGGGTGCTGGGAATCTGAAGTCAGATGCACATACTTGAGCAGTTTACTCCTGGAACCATACTGCCTTGCTTAATGATACTTTTTCTTTATGTAACTTATTATAATCAACCAGAAATGAAAAAGAAACAAAAACTATACAAAAAGATCAATGTGAGAGTTGGTTCATTGAAAAGATAAACAAGATATACAGACTCTTAGTCCAATTAATCAAAAATTTAAAAAAAAAAAGGAACCTCAAATCAGCAGAAGCAGAGACAAATAGGGAAACGCCACACCCCATCACACCATACAAATTCAAATACAGATGTTTCACATATACTGTGAAAACCTTTATTCTACTAAGTTAGCCTAGGAGAAATTAATATCTAAATTCATCCAAACCACCAAAGATAACCCAAGAAGAAATCCACAACTTACATAGACCCATAGCAATTAAGGATATTAAAGCAGTAATAGCCTTCCAACTGAAAGAAACTCATGTCTAGATAGAGTCATAGCAGGATTCTACCAGTCTTTCAAAGAAGATCTGTAATCAGCACTTTTCATGGTTGTTTTGTTGTTGCTGCTGTTGTTGTTTTATCTGTTCATTTTTATTTTGAGACAGGTACTCAATATGTGACTCCAGCTGTGTTCTTGAGCACACGGAGTAGGCCAAGCTGGCCTGCAACTCACAGAGCCCCACCTGCCTCTTCTTTTAGAATGGTGGGATTAAAGATGTGTTGCCACTGCACCTAGCCCACAATCAATATTCATCAAATTATTTTAAAAAGAAACAGAGGAAGAGCTAATGAAAGATGTACACTTCCGAACTTTGTCTACAAAGTCAGTATTACTCTTATACACAAATCAGACAAAGATGCATTTTAAAAACCCTACAAGCCAATATCCTAGATGAACACAGACTCAAAAATTCTCAATAAATACTTGAAAACCTAATACACACATATATCAAAATGATCATCTACCATGTTCTTATTTGATTTTTCCAAGAGATTAATTAATCTACTCGGTGTCCTTTTAAGACAACCCAGCATTTACACTATAGTATTACAGTAACCAACTACAAAGTGATTTCTCCCACACTAATATTGAGAACTAGAGTTAAAAGCAGAGAAGAAACACTTTGAGAAACTTGAACCTCATGTCAGAAAAGTCCATGTAAAACTGAGATTGCAGACCAATGGTTCTAAAAAATATTGTTGTCACTCACTAAAAGCAAACAAATACTTTGCATCAGAAGGAGTAAAGGGTATCTCGTGAGTTTCTCAAGAATATGAGTCAGATTGAACCCATTGCAGGTTCAGTGGTATGAAAGAGTAAATTCACTTGAAAGACTATCCCATGAGAGAAGAATGCTGCTTGGAAACCTTTTCGAAGGAATCTGTCTACAGCTTCATTTCTTTAGGGTCTCAGAGGGCCCTGGGTCATATTTCATTCTATGTTCAAGATAGGAACAGACATTAACAAGAACCAAATAACTCTTGTTTATCAGGTATGCAAAATTTAAAAGTTGTAAGTTTATAGACACTTCACTTAGACTTCAAAAGAAAGACTACGGGGTCAGGAAATGTGCTTGAAAGCCACTATCCGAGCACACAGTCTTTGAGATGGTGACTAACTAAGATGTAATAGTGAAGCAAAAGATACATCGAAGACCCTAAGAAACTAGAGAAGATGTCACAAATGTGGGACAGTCCACCAAAGGAAGACACAGACAAGTAGACCCAACTGCAGAAGGAGACCTTATGGGCTATAAATGGCAAACCCGTAAGAAGAGCTGTCCATGACATTCAGGCCTCATATCATGCCACTGTGTGCTCTGAATACCAAACATGGATCTACAAATTTGAAGGTCTTCCTGGCCTTCAATCTTACTTGGGTCTCATTCCTCATTTCTATGCTCTCTGTGGAGAGGGTAATGTGTACTCTGAGCTTTTGTTTATTTTCAAGTTCCTTTTTTCCCTAATGGGAAAATGGATAATATATTAATATATATTTGTATAATACATATATATATATACACACACATATATGTTACTGTCTAGTAATCAACATTTTTAAATTTTAAAATAATTCATAATTAAATTTGCCTTAAAGAGTCCTGGCGCCAAACATTTGAACACTGTTAGAATCCTACTTGAGCTACAGGAAATAGACAAAGTGCATTGTGTATTATGAAATATGAGTTATGTTTTGAGGGTGCAAAATATATGCTAGGATTTGGATATAATGTGTTCCTCATAGTCTCATTCATTGTATTAGTACAGGATAGTATTTTAGACTCACAAAGCCTTGTGTGTCAGAAAGCCTGGTCCCCAGATGGAGCTGCACCTTTGACAGGTCCTAGAAAACAAACTGTAGGAATTGGATCTTATCTGGAGATAAAAGATTATTGACAGCATTGGCCTTGAGTGATATATCTTGGCCTTAGAGCTTAGAGTCTCTTGCTGTCTCTCTCTGTCTCTCAGTCTCTGTCTCTGTCTCTGTCTTTCTCTCTCTCTTGTTCCTATCTACCATGAGCAAAATAATTCTACTAATGTCAAAATGACCTTCCTCACTATAGAGCCAAGGACTATGGACCAAAATCATAAGCTGAAATAAATCCATTCTGCATTGGGAAATGGAGACTTTGTTGTTGTTGTTGTTACAGAGTTGAAATTCTAACTAAAGCAGAAACTTGTGTGAAGAATTTCAGAACTTTAACAAATGTTATCCGAAAATGTGAGGGGATGAATATAAATGAAAGCAGATGCCAAGCATATTTAACAACGTAGAAAGTAATGAACTTTAAAAATGATATCACTATAAGCACGCATCCCAGAGATTCACAGTTCAATACATTAGCTCAATCACTGGCCTTAATTACTTGCTTCTCAGTATGCACTTGTTATTATTCATCCATGTAACTGCTCCCTGGAGAAAGATTTGTCCAGAACTTTAGGGCATTGATATGCTAAACCATCATAAATTCCTAGTTTCTCAAAGTTATGTCAATCTGAAATGAAAGGTGACTGCAGTTTGGTAAGTTGATTACAAATTAGTAGGTTTCAACCCAAGCTTGCCTTTTGATTGACCCAAAGGAAGCCGGTTCACAAGAGTATTATTTCACATGTTTCTAGAATACTTCTTCCAATTTTATCTGTACTAAAGCAAACCAGAGTCCATTTCTCTCCTTTGCAACAGAAGGTACTTTCTATAATCCAGCTGATACAAATTTATGATCCATAATAATGTCTTTTACTTATTGGAAAGGGTAATTAATACAGAAAGATCCACCATCTTCCATATCAACTTGGAAGTTAGTAATTGTGACTTTTAAAAGTTGTCCGTTTACGTGTAAAGTTTGGCTATCTGGCTATCATTTAGATCGCTTCCAGGTTATTATTACATATTGTGAGGTTTTTACATTTTATGTGAATTTATCATGTGCATGTGCACATATCACAAAGCAAGTACGGAAGGGAGAGTCCAACTTTAAAATGAGACTCTCTACCATCTGGGTTCTGGGAAGAGAACTTCCTTAGGCTTTGTGACAAGTGCCTTTCCTGGCTAAGCCATCTGAAAGCCAAACACAGCTTAAACTTCTAGATGATTTACTTCAAAATTAATGTGTACATAATAAATGACTCCAAGTAAATTTGATTTCTCACTTCATTGTTTGACAGTCCTTAACTGAAATACCTGCATGACCAGAAATACTCTTAAATCCTGCTCTAAGTCTGATGACTTGGATTCACCCGATCCATTGAGATTCTGAAACAGAAAGATGACATTCTCCACTATCTCTCCTGAAAAAATAAAAGTGCTGCTTCACTATCCCTTTATACCCCATGTGGCTATAATCTCGCATAGTTAGCTTACAGGAATTATGACTAAGTCAACTCCCCTGTTCTATTATATAACACAATCTCCATCCCAAAGAAGATGGTTACCATTAAATGAAAAGTTTCGGAAATGCACAGTGACTGTGCTAAGTCCCTCAGAGTACGATAGAAAGTGAAGAGAAGGCTAATGAGGCAGTTGGAGGATAACTGCCTTGGAAGGAAACAGTGGGTTCTTAAGAGGTAGCTAATGAGGAAAAGCCAATCATACTAAGACTGGTAGCATTGGTTACAGGGCAGAAGTCCAGTTAGCGTACGTAATGAAGGTCAACATGAAATGCAAGGCAATATGCGACATGCTCACCTGCTGACACTCATTAATATTTCCCTCTCAAGGTTGTGAAGTTGAAAAACCTTCCACTGTCCCACTCTCACCCCACAACGCTGTCAAATAAACGTTCATGTTACTCAGGAAGACACTAGCGAAGAGACAAATAAATGCCTTCAGGTTGCTTCAAATACCAAGACAGATGTAAAATTCTGCTTTAGAAGTATAGAGGTTTTTGTTCTCCGAGCTGACTCCATCTTCTCCTAAATGAAGACAATAAAGGTTTCTTTCTGAAGGAAATAAATCCAGAGTTTTTATGAACCAGAAGATTCCCAGAAAACTACTATCAACAAAGCCGAAAGTAGATTTTATTTTAGGGTACTGTCCTCGTTTTCTTTGCCACTTTAGTTTAATTTAAGTCCTGGGTATGAGTTTATTTTCACAAAGGTATTTATAGAGAGGAGAAGAGAGAGAACCTTAGATCTAAATTTTTTCAATGCCTTGAAGCAATTAGACCTTTCTACAAGGAGCAGAGTGCAATCCTTTCATGGTATAAGATTCCTGAGGATGCAGAACTAGCTAGTAGGTCCCCTGCTTAGGATGACTGGGCAGGGGTACTAATTTGTATCATTTTTGTGTCCCTTTGAATGGACACATAAATTGCCTAAGCCTCAACCTGTCAGTCAGTAAAATGTGAACAGTAGTTAAGTGTAAATGAGACACACAAAATACATACATGAAATGCTTGGTGCAATGCCTAGCCAATACGTGCTCCATCAGTCTTAGCTGTCAACTTAGCCAATGTCTGTGCCTTAGAGGACGAGAGCAATGTGTTTGCAAAGATCCAGAGGAAGTTTGTGTATTCATGTGTTCCAATTTACAAAAAAACTTATACACATCTATGTAATCCACTTAAGTCATTTCATTCATTTTTGTGAGATTATAATTACATCATTTCTCTTGTACATTCCTTCCCCCCTAAACTCTCCCATATACCCCTCCTCCATCCACTTTCATATTCATTGCCTTTTTCTGTGTTACACACACACACACACACACACACACACACAGAGAGAGAGAGAGAGAGAGAGAGAGAGAGTCCTAAATATAAACTTTTCAATCAGTATAATACTAGTTGTATGTATGTTTTGGGGGCTGACCATTTGATATTGGATAACCAATCAGTGTGCTCTTCCTGAGGGATGACTATCTATCCCTCCTGTTGTCAGCATTGATTAGCTGCCTGTAGTTCTTGTATAAGGTTGACACTCCCTGTGATTTCCTCCTGTGGTCTTAGCATTTCTATTAGTGACTTGTGTCATCCTTGCCCAGCTTCTGTTCAGCCAGTGTTTGTGAGACTTCATGGGTGTAGCTTCTGATGTTACTAGGAGACACAATGTCCTAGCAGAATCTTTGTTCCTCTGGCTCTTATAATACTCCTACCCTTTCTCCCGAGTGGTATTTTCTTCTTGTTGAGTGGGTTTTAGGTTGAATTAAAGAACTGTTGTCTAACCACTTTCTTATTGATTGTATCTCTTTAGACTAACCTTTAGTTTATTTCAAACAACAACAATGAAGTGAGCAGCACTTAAATCTTTCAGGAAAATGGAGAGTTGAGGTATCTTTCTGGAAGATTCTCCTTTAACATGCTTTCTAGCTCCATCCCAGCTTCACTGTTTGAGTGGATGCAATACCTGTCTTATATAATTAAAAATGAGTGAAGTCTCCAGAACTCTTGAACACAAATGTGTTTTCATCACATTCAAACTCTGTGATGTCCACAAGTTCCTTTCCTTAGGCCTCTGTGGGTATAATTTATGACAGTATCTTTTCCAAGGAGTTTGAGTTGTGGTGAGGTTTAAATTATAGTCCCCTTGAATTTTCAAGAACAGTCTAGTCCTGTGTACATGCTTAAGAAATATTGATTCGATGCATTTATGCTGCAAAGCTTTGTTTGTTGAACATTCGTGTGTGTGTGTGTGTGTGTGTGTGTGTGTGTGTGCACCCGCGCATGCGCATGTATGCTTGTGCAGTCCTATGTGTATGAAGTCCCATGTGCAAGTGGAGGCCAGAGGTCAACCTAAGATTTTGTTCCCAATGATTCATCCTTGTGCGTTGTGAATCTCCCATTAGGCTCAGCTTGCTGACTCTTGAGTCCCAGAAATCATCCTCTCCCACAACCCTGGGTCAAATGTTATAACAGTATTCCACTATATCTGGCCTTTTTTGGGTGCTTTCTGGGGATTGAAATCAGGTCTTCATATTCATACATCAAGTATTTTACTGCCAGAGCCATTTCCCCACCCTAGAGTATAGGATTTTGATGATATTTTCCATGAATCTGCTATCTCATTTTTCATCCTGTTATGCCTGGGTAAAGGAGTTTCTCAGTGCCAAGGGCTGATCTATCAATTTTTATTTAAAAGGAATATTTACCAATTTTTTGTTTTAAAAGCTAGTCTATCAGTTTTTATTTAAAATACACAGCTAAATTTGGTGCTGTTGCCAAATTTTCAGAATTGTTTGCAGTAATATTGTGATCTTACTTACAATTTAAGAAGAAAACTACACCAGTATCCATTACAATGAGAAGTTTCCCTGATCAAGATTTAAAGCAGCACCAGTCTATGGAAATAAACATATATTTAGAAGAAAATTTGACAAACACAATTATTTAACAAAGCAACAGCAATTAAATCTTCCCAAGGACTTATGTCCTCAACATCCATGGGTTTTGACAACTCTTAGAT
The DNA here is from genome assembly GCA_030674055.1 of Rhabdomys pumilio. Lineage (NCBI taxonomy): Eukaryota > Metazoa > Chordata > Mammalia > Rodentia > Muridae > Rhabdomys > Rhabdomys pumilio. Next base: position 27,675,974 of record JANHMN010000021.1, read on the forward strand.
TGCCAGACATGAATTCTGGCCGGTAGAGCAGACTGCAAATCCAAGCATGAAACACTTGGTTAGCCCCATACTCCTGATACTATTATACCACTCTGAACAACAATATATGATCAGGACATGCAGCATACATACATACATACATACATACATACATACATACATACATACATGAAGTTTTCAAAGAATAAGAAAAACCTATTATATTTACAAGGAAAGAAAAATTTGACTGAAAAGACATAAGTGGACATTTAATATTTTAAACAGAAACAAACTGAGCCAAGAGCTATTTGAGTAGGGATGGAGCATGAGCCTCCAAACACAGAGCTCATTCTTTCTTAGTTTCATTAGCTGCTATGAGAAGCCCAGTATTGTTACAGCATCAGAGGAATTGTCTTCCTTCCATGATCACCAAAGCAGCAAGAGAATAATTCCCAGGGCTTTTGGTTACAAAAGAATCAAAATCTGTTGAAACCCACAAGGATTCACTCCTGGACAGAGAATAACAGTTTCTTCTTGTCTTTGACCTTTCAAAGCTTTTGGCCTATGTTTAGTAGATTCTAAACCAGAAAGCTGCTGGCAAGCATTCTGGATAATGTGTTTCTTAGGCCTCCAGTCACTGTGAAATGGAGACGGCCAGAAAAAGAAACCACAGTACACGCTAATTATTCTCTGGAATATATCGTGTAATGTATTCACTACTGTGGCTATTGAGAACTTATACACAGCAATAAAACAGCATCCTCAAATCTAGCCCATTGAAACTATTTCTTATTAATGTAGAGAGGGGGTCTACAAAAAAAACCTAAATTCTATCAGCTACTTAAATCAAGGTGATGTTTAGAAATAACACATTTTCACACACATTCACAGAAGATATTGGGTTGTTTCCTATCAAATTAATGAATACAAAATTATATATGCTAGTGTATACAAATGAGGTTATAGCTGGGTATTACAGTTATTCCTGAACTGGATTAGGCAGCAATAATTGATACTAAATACCTTTCTTGTTTCTTCTGGAAAGCTGTGTGTTTTCTCACTCATGCTCAGTAGGTATCTTCACTGCTATGGGCCTTTACTAGGTGGGGTGTCCAGACCAGAGAACTTTATCTTCATCGAAATGCTGAAGTCTCCTGTCAGCATCTCCCACAACAGAAAGAGAAAAGAAAGGTTTTCTAGAAATGTTCCCCTTATTTTATGTCTCTTACGATTGCATAACAGCGACCTCATTTACTTTTAATAATCAGAATCATTCACCCCAAACTGTTCAGTAAGACCTTTCTTGGACCATGGGCTCATTACCATGAGCCATTAAGGATGCAAACTTAATTTCTAGCTTCATAAGAATGTTGCTTTATCTTCACTTAGAAACCAGCAGGCATTGAGAGAAGATGGGCTATTCTGCTCATTTTCTCAAATCTAGTTCCTTACGTTTCCACTGTGCTTCTAGGGAGTAGAATCCCTAGGAAGATCAGTAGATCTCATGGATATTAGTTTAATCTCTCGTTTGTCTCAGAATCCGTGGGATTCTCGGTCAGGTACGGTACTCAGGGTTCTACAACAATGATTTGTCCTCTTGCTAGCTCAATGTCAAGTTTGTTGACAGATTAAGGAAATGAAAAGAGAAAGATGCTCATAGTCTACAACTAAGAGCTCAGAGAACTCCATTTGATCTGACAGAGAATCCTCACTCCTACCTTCTGGTAACTGATGTCACTCCAAGAGGACTAGGATACTTCCTACCAGATCCAAAGATTATCATCAAAGTAGTGAACTGAAAGTCTTGATGAGAGCCAATGTGTGTGTGTGTGTGTGTGTGTGTGTGTGTGTGTGTGTGTATCCTGATAGGAGGAAACAAACTGCCACTATCTTTTAAAATTTGTTTCTCACGAATGACAAATTAATGGAGTCATTCTTTCTGTCACAATTACCTTCACTTTTAAAACAGAAAAAATTTCAAAGGAAAAATATCTAAATGATCATTTATTAATTATTGATGAACAAGAAAATAATATTTTTACGATGTTGATGGTAAGAAATTCAGACATTTACTTTGAAAGATAAGTGTGCAAAATAACTATATATTTAACACCCAAATATACAGGTTCTTTTATTTGCACTAAGAGTAATCATTATTCTGGGATACCAAAACAGTTCTGTGGAATAATTCTCATTATTCTCTGCTGGTGCAGTTAGTCACACCCACACCACTGTTTGTAGTGGGAAAACTATTACTTGTTTTAGAAGCAACACTCTAACACAAACTAAGTCGAAGAAAAATGTTTTTCTCTAAATTCTCTACGAGTTAGTCTTTTTACTAAGTTCTTTTGCATCTTCAAATTTGCATCTTATGACCTTATTTTATGATATTTTACCTGTGTTTATTTTATAGCTCATTTTTTATGGTATCTTTTTATAGTACATGTTTATAGTGCATATTTTATGTAAATGTAGTGGAATTTTTAAAATTTAGAATCCTCTTCCAGGGCCTTAACTTCACTAGGTCTAAGTATTAGCATTTTATGTTGTTAGAAAAACAATGGGCAGGTGAAAGAAGAATCATTAAAAGTATGTGTCAGGCATCCTCAGAATATTGATCCTACATTGATTACAGCACAAAGAATACACAATCCTTTTTCTGTGTAAATCTGGCACTTATTACATTCATATGCATTATATATATTATTCAATGTATAAAACAGTCTAAATCATCCTCATTTTACACACCTATGAATAAATTATTTTAATATCTTTTTATCAGTGTGTTGTATTTTCTTTATTTCTCAACTTAGATATTCAATGATAATTTGCTAATATAAGGTAAATCAGTAGAATTCTATTCTGAGAATCTTTCACTTTTCAGTACACCATTTTTTTGGAAGACAGTCTTCACTGAACTATTATTTATATAGCTTAAAATTCAATCAATTAAAGGGTGTAGTTCACAGTATTCAGCATATTTACTACTGTTTAGTTTTTAGAAAAAATATTCTTCCTTGTCTTAGGTATGGTTTTATTGCTATGAAGAGATACCATGACCATGGCAACTTTTATAAAAGAAAACATTCCATTGGGGCTGGCTTACAGTTTCAGAGATTCAGTCTATTATCATCATGGAAGGAAGTACAGAAGTGTACAGATGTGGAGAAGAAGAAGGAGCCAAGAGTTCTACATCGACCTGTAGAGCAGGAAAAAAAAAAACCCTCTGTACCACAATGGCATAGTTTGAATGTATATTACTTCAAATTCCACCTCCACAGTGACACACTTCCTTGAACAAGGCCATATCTGCTGCAAAACAGCCATAACTCCTAACAATGCCATTCTATATGGTCAAACATTCAAGCATATGAGTCTATGGGGGCCATTCCTATCAATCCACTATACTCCCCAAAGAAATCTCACATCACTAATTGTCCTCCCACCACCCTTCACTAGACACCACTATGTAATTTCCTTCTGTATGTTTTTACCCATTCTAGACATTTCATAAAAGTGGACTCATATACCTTACAGACGTGCATATGATTTCACTCAAACATGACAATGTTCAAGGTTTGTTTATATGAAATACGCCAAAGTATATTTCAAACTCGAATTCTTTTTTAATGAAGAAATAATGCAGTATACATTAACCTTATATGATTTAGCACTACATCAATTGGTTGATGCTGGGGTTGACTCAGGAACAGAACTGTAATAATCATCTATATATACATCTTATAAATACATGTTTCCTGTTATCTTGACTGTGCAGAAAGACAAAGAATCGCTGTTTCATGCAATAATTCTATTTTGACATTTGGAAAAATGCTATTATACTTCTGAAATCAGTTAAAGCTTTTCACGGCAACACCAGCAGTGCGTGAGGATGTGTTTCTCTCCACTCTGAGCAGCACTTGGCATTGTCTTCTATTCCTTTCAGTCATGCTAGGATGTGTGAAGCAGTATTATTTTTCTTTGTGATTTGGGTTTACATTTCCTTTCTAATGGACAAAGATTAAACCTATTTTCACATGCATATGTATATGTTTTCATTTTCTTTGGAGATATGTTTATTTAAATCCCTTGCCTACTTTCCATTTAGATCAATGGCAATTTAATGCTGAATTGCTAAGAGTTTTTATATGTTCTAGATACAAGTTACAAGTCCTTTATTAGATACAATCTATAATTTGCTTGTTCCCATTGTAATGATTTGACTTCATGAATGCTGCCATTTGAAGATAACAGTTTTCCTTTTGATTGACTTATGTTGGCTTATGAAGCTTGTATCTCTTTTCTCATATTTAAGAAGATATGGAATAATCTAAAGCCAAAAAAGTTTTTTTTTTTTTCTGACAATGGTGGGGGTTTGATCTAAATTGGTGTCTCACCATTTTAGTTCAATTCTGTTATGATATAATGTTTTGGTTCAGCGTTATTCATCGGCATGTGACTGTCCAACTGATCTCCAACATTTGTTGCAAAGATTGTACTAGCTATTAACATCAGTGAGAAGCATTTCTGTTTATTGCTCATCTATGGAACATGCATGTTGTTTGGTCTCAGACCTGGGACAAGGAACTGAAGTGAATATTTTACATACAGAAGCAGACCTGGCCTCCAGGTTCTCCCAGTATCCCTTAGTCCCTGCTTGGCATACCCTGCCCCCAACTCTTAATTTTCAGCCCAGGTGCTTGTCTACCAATCTCCCAGAGACTCTTTCCAGTATAACCCAAACATTTTGTTCTCCAGTCTTTTTCCTTGTGTCTCTTCTCTCTCTGTCTCCGCTTCCCCCTCTCCCTCCCCCTAGCCTCCTCCCTCTTTCTGTTTATGTTCTTTCTCTTCCTCCTCCCCTCTTCTTCCCTCCTCATGGCAATAAACGTGTCTTTATATATTTTAATCTGACTTGAATTGGCTCACTTCACTGGCACTGACATAACTTAGCACATACATTTAATACTGGCAAATGTGTTTAAAGCACACAAATCAATAGAAAATGTTACACTATTCATTGTTTTAAAGTCCCTGGGTAAAATTTTTATGATTGTTGTAAGACAGTAGTAGCAAATATATATATACATACATATGTATGTACATATATATTCATAAAGATAAAAATTCGGTTTTATCAGATTACCTAGAACTTAGTAGCATTCTTCAATCTTATTTTCTGTCTTTTTCCCCCTTGTCTAGATGATACTACCCCAGATTCACCAATAAGAGTCATTCGAGTCACTCATGCAAGAAATGAGAAGCAGAAAAAAGGCTAAAAATGTCTCTAGCTCTTGGGGCTACAGTGGGATAGTGTGAGTTAAAGCTGATGTGAAGTTTTGCAACTGCCTCTGGGAATACTTCAGAAAATACCTGCCCTGGACCTACAGACAGCTATAAACAGAAATAGTGGATCTGTGTATGCTTTGCCACACTGTTGAGAAAGCTGGTGGGAAACGTTCCGATTATAGAGGCATTTTCTGATTTTTGTTTTGTTTCGTTTGTTTCTTGTTTTTGTGTAGTTACAAAAGTCTTACTCTATCTAGCCCAGGCTGGCTTCTAACTCAAGGATGTGATCTTGCAGAGATGCTGTCCTCTTCTTTACTCTGTCTGTCAAATGAGTTTCCAATTTCTTAAGTCCTTGAAGTAAAGTATTTTTTTTGCATCCTTTTTATTGCTTATTCCTGAAGCCCAATTGATATGTGTATGTTGGATTATATGCCATGTTCATTTTTGTGTATTATGGGATTAGAATCTTATTTACGCATGTGATATTTTGAAAGGTAACTTTTATAGGAAGATGTCCGTATATCTTTTTTTTTTCCTCATGACACCATCTTCCATGCCTTGATGTTGTTATTGCTTTCTGTGCCAACTTTAACGTGAAAGAACTGTTCATTTGAGTTCGTTACAAGACCAGCAATGTGTCAAGCTGTACTCCAGATCCATGGTTCACACAGTATTCCTCTTGCTTTCTCCGGATTGTTCTTTATCGATAATGTATGATAATTTCATTGATATTTTTTAATGGGAGAAAAAATAATTTGCAAAGGTTATTTATTATTCAGATTGTTTTCAGTCTGGTATTTGAATACTTTCTTTACAATATACTCTGCTGCTGTGACTGAACTAAAAATATCAATCAGGTTGATAGATAAAGATGTTGATATCTATATTAAAAAATGCTACAATTTCCTGAAGGCACACTGGTCTGTTGAATATTTATGGCCCCTATAGACTCATGTATTTGAATGCTTGCCCCACGGGGAGTTCCACTATTAGGACGTGTTGCCTTGTTGGAGGAAGTGTGTCACTGTGGGGGTGAGCCTTAAGGTATCCTATGCTCAAGCTCTGCCCAGTTTAGAGTCTAGGCTCTGTTGCCTTCAGGTCAAGATGTAGAACTGTCATCTCCTTCTCTAGCACAATGTCTGCCTGGACCTGCCCATGCTTTTCCACCATGATGATAATAAACTTGAACCTCTGAAACTGTAAACAAACCACAATTAAATGTTTTCTTTTATGAGTTGCCTTGGTCATGGCGTCTCTTGGCAGCAATAAAACCTAAGACACAAGTTGGTACCATGTGTGGGGTATTGCTGTTATAGGCCTTACCATGCTTTTATTTAGAGGAATATAGTTATATGGTCTTTGATTTAAGAAAGCTGTGGGATATTTAAGCAGGGTTCAATGGGCATACAAGTAGGGGCATGGAAGACAGTTATTCAGAGGATGATTTGATCTGTGGGAATCCTACTCAAGAGGTTTTAGAGGAGAATACTATATTGACTAGAAACTGTTCTTGTGATATTTTGGTGAAGAATGAGGGATTTTTTTACCCTCATACTCTTATGAAGAGAAATTTTTGAAAACTCAGCAAGGAAAACTAGAAAATATATGGCTCAAGGATTAAAGGAGCACCAGGAAGTTGAATGGAGCTAAATCTTGAGTTCAAGGAGATAAACAGATTAAATATACTAAATGTTATAAAGGGAGTGGTACCATACATGCAAGATCCCACCCAACCAAGCTTCTATTTTGTGAAAAGGAATTAAAGAAACATTTAGGTCTAAGCACAGCGGTACAAGCCTTCAATCTCAACACTCAGAAGGCAGAGACATGGAGATCTCTGAGTGTAAGATCAGTCTACAAAGCAAGTTCCAGGACAGCCAAACTTAGCATTCTTGGTGAAGGAAATCATCAAAAACAGAAATCGGTGGAGATGTTGTAGAACAATTGGGCCATGTTCCAGCCCCAGCAAGCAGCAGAACTTGGCAGTTTCAGCCATGTGGCTCTGGCTGTTGAGTCAAGAATTAAAAAAAGAAAAGAAGAGGAGAGGAGAGGAGAGGAGAGGAGAGGAGAGGAGAGGAGAGGAGAGGAGAGGAGAGGAGAGAAGAGAAGAGAAGAGAAGAGAAGAGAAGAGAAGAGAAGAGAAG
>JANHMN010000021.1:27683392-27685892 GCA_030674055.1 Rhabdomys pumilio
AGAGAAGAGAAGAGAAGAGAAGAGAAGAGAAGAGAAGAGAAGAGAAGAGAAGAGAAGAGAAGAGAAAAGGAGTTATAGAATCTTCCTCCTTGACAAAGGCAAGTCTTTGAGACCAGTATGTGGCAGAGGTGTCCCTGTATGGAAGCCCAGAGAGGTCATTGTGTGAAGATTTGAAAGACCATTGTGGGAAGCTGTGAAGGTAAAACCTGGATTGCCTCTAGAGACTCAAAGCAGTTAGAGATGCCAGAACCATGAGATACTTGCTAAGGAAAACTGAAATAGGGAGTGGAATCAGCCCAAGAGAAAGAAGTGTGTTGTATACAACAATGCAAAAAAAGAGTTGGAGACCTGAAGAACATTTGACATCAGACATGGAGATACAGTTTGGAGTTTGCCTATCAAGTTTTGGGGCTTGCTTTGGTCCAGTATTTATTTTCTCACTATGCTCCTTCCCCTATGTTTTGGAACTGTACTGTATATCCTGTGCCATGGAATATTGGAAGTATTTTATTTGATTAAAAATTGTCATTTTATAAGGTTTACAGTTAAGAGATTGCATGAATCTCAGATGAGACGTTGAACTTTGGACTTTTAAACATTGTTGAGACTGTGATAGACGATGATAACTTTTGAAGTTGGAATAAAGGCATCTTGCATTACATTATAGATATAAACCTATGGGGGGCAGGGATAAGAATGTGATGGTTTGAATAGGTATCACCTCTATAGACTGGTGTGTTTGAATGTTTGGTCCCTGAAGAGTATCGTTATTAGGAGTTGTTGCCTGGGGGCAGACATTGAAGTTTCCAATGGTCAAGAGCCACCCACTGTGGAGTCCAAGTCTCCTTCTGTTGCCCTCAGATCAAGATATAGAACTCTCAGCTTCTTCTCAAACACCATGTCTGCCTGAACCCTGCCATGCTTCCCACCATGATGTAAGCTAGTCCCAATTAAAAATTTTCCTTTATGAGAGTTTTCTTAGTCATGGTGTCTCTTCACAGCAATGAAACCCTAAAACACATGCTATGTATCTAATACTATCTGAAGCATTTTCACAATAATGATAGTTGATGAGTTCAAATACAGAGCACGTCCCAGGTTCTTGTCTAATAATTTTATGACCAGTATTTTTTAATTACCAAGTGTTTCCATAGGATAAGGGCTGCTATTGTTGTCATTTTACTACTAGAAAACCAATCTTTAAGATGTTATACAGTTGCTGGACAGTGGTGGTGCACGCCTTTAATCCCAGCACTTGGGAGGCAGAGGCAGGCGGATTTCTGAGTTTGAGGCCAGCCTGGTCTACAGAGTGAGTTCCAGGACAGCCAGGACTACACAGAGAAACCCTGTCTCGAAAAACAAAAACAAAAACAAAAACAAAAACAAAAACAAAACAACCCTCCCCCCAAAAAAGATGTTATACAGTGTTCTCATGCTTACAAGGTTATTATGCTAAAACTTGCTTCAATCCCACCCTGTGTGGCTTTGAACCTATGGTTTTCGCATTAGCAGATTCTGTAACGTACCTTTATACAATATGTTTAGAACTTTACTTTCCTTCTGTATGATGGCAATTAATCTTTTATTGCCATGAGTATACTTAACAAGCAAGTATCAGAAAGCAACATATTGCCCAGAATTGTCCTATGGTTTCCCAAAACTTACTCTGCAAACTTAAGACTCAAAAGAAAAAAGTCTAAAAGTGTGCCTTGTAATTCTTTCCTTCTGACTGAGTCAGATTCCTATGCTTCCCCTGCTTATCCTACTTTTATGCATTTTTGTTCTACCTAGAATGTATGGTTGGAAATGTCAAAATACCACTGGGCATTCGCACTCAACGCTTGCCTTTCTCAGTGAAGATTGTATAATTCGATTTCTTCAGGAAGAGTTCTGCAGAAGAACTTTATCTCTGTTGTAATTGCTTCTTGAGCATTTATAAAAAAAAATACTCTACTACTTCTGAGATAAAAGGCATAGTCCTGTCTCTAGCTCTAATAAAAGCTATTTTCTATCTTGCTTCTCCATGTTTTACTTTAGGAATGATGACAGACTGTATGCATCAAGATTCCTGTGAAGATTAAATAAGACTCTTTAATCAAAAGACTGTCACACGGGGAATGTTTCTAACTCATCCATTGCTGTATTCTATTATTAAGTCTATTTTAATTCTAATATATATCACTTTTTAATGTTTTTATTATTTTATGACTTTCATTTATATGCCTCTGGATTTTATACTTTAAAACTCTTTTATGTAATATTTATGCTTATGACCACAGAAAACCCTAGAGGCACTCCTTACAGGGCTTATTAACTAATATTCACCTCATATTAAGGCTGAGATCGCCAAACCAAATTTGAAAAATAATTTAGCCTTCAATATTAAAATAATTTGCCACAATAATGAGCATATATATGCACTTGTACTTAAATAATTGTGCTTGATTAGGAAGAAATAAAGTAATTATGCAAGCATCTCTCGTCACAGAAAACTCTACTT
>JANHMN010000021.1:27688392-27698507 GCA_030674055.1 Rhabdomys pumilio
GAGTTGGGGTTGTTCCATGCTGTATACATGTATGAAATTATCAAAAATATTAAAAGATGGAATGAGAAATGACTACACCATTTTTTTCTTTGACCTTCCTTCACATGCGTACCTTGGCACCTATGTGTGTGCACACACAGACACACAGTACACACACACATGTATACACACACATGTATACACACACATGTACAAGTACACACATACACATATGCACACATACACACAATTATATGTGTGCGGGGGTGGGCCCAGTTTTCTATATATTAAGCGATCTAAACTCACAGGAACAGCAGATAAGAAACAAGAAATCAAAAGAAAACCAAGTAAACTTGAGAATGTCAAAAGGTAATCAGATGAAATGAAGGGTTATACATGGCTTGGGAGAAGGGGTTCGTTTTTAGATTACCAGTTGAGAGGACAATCTTCATGTCATTAGCATGCTATAGGTACACCTATGACAATATAACCTCCTCTGAACTACATCTGTGTTACACAGAATAAGGAAACTTAATAAACAACAGTAGCAAAGGAGAGAAACTGCTTTCAAAAGACTGTTATTGGGAGTAAAAACAATTAGCGAGCCACTTTGGCTCCAGACAGAGAATCTGGTTGGCCCTTCTAAGGGTTCTTCCCACCACGAACTTGTCCCTTCTCCAGTATTCAGTCTTGCTGCAAACCCAATTAGGATGCTTTCCATGATAAGAACAACAGGGGTTTCTCGGGATGATGTGAATCACACTGCCGTCTGATTCTCTGCTTTCGGCTCTGAGCAGTGTTCCAGGCACAGAGATGAACAAAGTCAACTCACTTCAGCTTGAAAATGTCATCAGTCTGACATTCACCGAACACCATCATTCTTACCACAGAGTTTTTGCTGACTGATCAAAGGGTAATTTATTCTTATCAAAACTCGATTTAAAGTGTCAACCAGATGAAGCCCAAGTAAGTACCTTATAGCATCAAAGGTACACTGTTCTATGCTAATGGCCAATGGAACAGCTATTTGGAGATGCTAAATACAAGGCAAATATCACAACAATTCTCAAATACAGTGGTTTGAGCTTCTTGTCTGTGCTAGGGAGGGCTGTTTTTGAGCCACACTGCACAGGAAACTAAGCATGGTCGTTCTTCATCTCTCTTACTCGTTAAAACAAACTAAGGCTCCCACACTACCTGTAAAATCGAAAGGAGGAGAGGGAAGGTAGCCAGATTTCTTTAAAACCTTAGATGTGCTCCTCAGATAAGATGCTGGATAGTTCTCATTCCCATACCCTTCAGTGTCAGAAAGACATAATTATTGGAGCATTGGGCTCTGTCCTTCTACGGCGCCTCAGATCATGTTCTTAGTCATTCTGCGGTGTTTGCCTGGACACAGACATGGAGGCTCCACGACAAAGCTGAGCAGTTAATCAGTACAAGAAAGCAGTCTGCAGACTCAGGCAAGACAGTTAAGTGCCTCTTGTGCTTCATCTTTAACTAGTCACAACCCAAGCACTGTATTGAGAGGGACGGTCAATTTTTAACTATGTGTGAATTACACATATATGTGCTCTTCTTTAAAAGAGCTCAAGCAGTAAATAAACAAAGGACTTTTGCCACTATTCACTTAGAATCAAAAAAAAAAAACACAAAACAACAACAAAACCAGTGTCAGTAAAGGAAATGGTGTATTAATGCTGACAAGGGAGGAAGAGAAAAAGAAAATGTCTGGGCATGAGTTGAAAGCCTCTTAGGGACCCCCTTAGGCAAGGACATAAATTACACTGTTCCCCAAGGCCAGCATTCAGAGATCAGTCATTCTATTAACAAAGGATTTTTGAGGTTCGTTATTTATCATCTAGGGTTTTGTGTGTGTGTGTGTGTGTTGTTGTTGTTGTTGTTGTTATTGTTGTTGTTGTTGCTGTTTTTGCTACTAAAATATATTGGACTCTCCCCTCTCCCACCTTTTGATTTGAACCAAGGTTATAAAAGTAATTTGAATTGTATATGAGCCGTTTTACATCCTCGTGAAACCTTTCAGTATGACACATTTGAAAGTGAGTGATTACTGAGAGATGTTCAGAAGAATAAAGCCTTACCAGGAAACCTGAATTGCATGGCTGACATTTACCCATAAACGAATTACTCGCATGGTCATGCATATGCAGAAATGATTGAAACTCCTTCATTAGTTAATTATCGATCAACATTTTATTAGAATTTGGGTACATATCATTCAGGCATTATTTTCTTAGGTGACTGTATCGTGTAAAATAAAATGCGTCTCTAGAGTAACTAAAAAAAAAAAAGCCAGTACGTTTTACAATTATCAGATAAGGCATAGGGCAATAAACACTACCTTTACAACAGCTGGGAAGCCATTATTTCTAAAAAAAAAAAAAATAAACTGTAAACTAAGCATGATTTCATTTTGCAGGGCTTTAAAGCTACGAATCAATTTATGGTTGCCTCTGTTCCTATAAGCTATTGTTTTTCACATCTCACCTTTCTAAGGAATTGATACATAAAACCTCACTGTGGCTTCTCGCCCATTGTGAAGGCAGTGTGTTAATATATATGAGTACACTTTGAAATACTTGGAAGTGTGTGTATTTGTGTGTGTGTGTGTGTGTGTGTGTGTGTGTGTGTGTGTGTGTGTAGGCACACTTATATATTTGTGTAAGTTGGACTGACATTATGGATTTGATGAACTACAGAACACATGATGAGCTGTTTCCCTCTTACTTAAATACAATGCCATAAATGTTTTTAATAATGAAATCAGTGAACTATTGTACCTTATGATTCAGTTTATTTGGGAATATTTCTGACTTTTTTCCCCTCCCAAGTTCATTATTTTTTTCTTTTTTTCTCTTTCTTTTTTTCTTTCTTCACCTCTCTTTCCCTTCTCTTTCTCCCTCTCACTTCAACCCCACTTGTTCTTTCCCAAAGGTTTATTATATGTAAGTACACTGTAGCTGTTTTCAAACACCCCAGATGAGGGCATCAGATCCCATTACAGATGGTTGTGAGCCACCATGTGGTTGCTGGAATTTGAACTCAGGACCTCTGGAAGAGCAGTTAGTGCTCTAAACCACTGAGCCATCTCTCCAGCCCCCTCATTATTTTGTTTTAAGTTAATTTATTACATCATCAAGAACCATGATACACTGGCATGTGCTTGGAAGTCTTGGGCCTAAGCTCAGAAATACCATGTCTTATTCTACTTAAGTCAACAGCTGTCCAGAGCTAACAAACTACATTCTTAGCATTAATTTCTAAAAGCCATTCTGTTTGTTCAATCTTAACTGTGCTGTTCAATTCCCCATTTTATCCCTAAACAAAGAGGAGCAGTGATGTAAGTTATCAGAAACCGCAGACAATCCATTGATCCCTCCATCAGAATAAGCAGTTGAGCGCTGTACAGACAGTGGTGAGGGTTACAGACACATGGCTGTAACTGAGTTGAGTTTTTCTCCCCTTGTAGTTTTAGCACATTATTGAAGGGGAGGTTCCAGCTGAGATCAACTCCCAAGTTGAATTGTGTCTATTCATGGTTCCAAGGCCATCAGTAGTCAGAAAGCGAATGCAGATTAATGTAGGGAATTGAATTTAATTCTCATTACCCTGGAGAAATAGCTCTGAATGGATGCTGTGCCCATTTGTCTAATAGTCCCTTCTGTGCTCCTCATGCTCCTTATCTACAGTAATAGTCTCACCGAGGCAAGTAAATAATCCAGAAAACGACATTTCATTGTAAAAAACCACAAGCGTAGATAGTGCGTTTTTTACCGTCAGCGAGTAAAATAATAGCTGGAATGGAACAGATGTGGTTTAAAATTTGCTTTTACAAATGAATTGCCTAGAAAAACATCTTACATTAACCCTTTCAAGTGATCGGTTTTGAAGAAAAAAAAAAGATAGAATTAGAAGGTGGAGCTTGGAAAGGAACTGAGGTTAACGTGTGTAATGCAGACCATAGGTCAGAGCTTGTTTGACTGGGAAATGAGACTTTATAGGTATTTAGTTATACACAAATAAAGAAAGGATGCTGCCTCTTCTTCTCTCTTGTGGGAAACCCTGTGTGCCTTTTAGTTAAGAACTTTATTTTTTGCATCTTCCTTTTGGTCCAAATGCATCTCCCCTACCCCATCTTTCTATCCAGCAGCACTTTCTTAAGGTGGAGTGAGTATTCCTGTTTCATCAGTTGCTCCTGAAATAAAGGACCTGGTCTCAGTTACACACACTTCCTAGAGCGTTCTCTGAGCTCCACTTGGGAATCCACTTGTGGGCCCTCTGCATTTCATAATCACTAAACAAAGCCCAGGAAGAGCTCCTTTCAACTTTGTCCTTCATTTGAAGAGAATTGTCATTAAGCTTCCTTAGAAGATTGAATGATGCCGTGCTTTAAAAAGTAGAGGGTTGCCTTATCCAGCCTTGATGTCATAGTGTATGCCTGGTCCTACTGTGGCATTATTATGTTGTGTTTGGTTGATGTTCTTGGGGGAGTGGGGTATCTGGAGGAGTTGAGAGGTAGAGGGGAAACATAGCAAATAGTTGAGCAAGGAGAAACTGAGGACAGGGTATACTATATAAAAAAGAAAGAGAGGAATACAAAAATTAAAAATTAATAAAAAAATAAAAGATACAGACTGTGTGGTAAAAGGTGAGACACGTGATAAACAAACCTACCAGTTCCCTTCCCTCAGGTATGCAATAAAGTTTGATGATATTGGGTTATTTTTTTGTTAATAACAATAGCACCGAGTATTGTCTTGCTTTCAGTTATTTCAAAGACACTTTTAAAATGTCGCACAAGTGGAAGTCAGAAACATGAAATATTAAATTTGCTCTTCAGTATAGATTAGATATTATCCAGCATGATACTCATTAATGAAAGCAAAAGACATGCAAAATAAACAGAATTACATACACTTTGTATGAAAATATAGCACATCTATCAATGTTTTCTCTTGATTACTTGTTTATATGACATCCTAGGTATGTTGACAGAATAAAGAACATTAAGATTAACTCTAGCTTTTATTTTGCTGCTTTGAACTGTGAAAAATAAAAACCTTCCAAATGCAGTATATGTCACAAATTTCTACTAGATGGTTCTTTCTATGCTTAACACAAAGATGATACCAAATGTTCTCAGAGGAACCTTGCTGGACAGCAAATAGCAGATGTGTGATTTAATTCAAAGATATAAAAGACTCTCAAGAGCAAGCGTATAAAATATCAGTGTGTGGCATACATACACACACACACACACACACACACACATATATATATATATATATATATATATATATATATATATATATATATATTTCAGAACTACTACAAAAATTAGCATTTGTTATTCTATGTATAGGTTCTTGTTGAACTGCTACAAAGAAAATAAAAACAAAAACACATGACTTTACTATGCCAATGGTAAAAAGAATATGCTTGTGTATGTGTGTGTGTGTGTGTGTGTGTGTGTGTGTGTGTGTGTGTGTCTGTCTGTCTGTCTGTCTGTCTGTCTGTCTGTCTGTCTGTGTGCTACGTTCACGTCTGTGTATATGTGTATATGGGTCTACATACCGAAGTGTGGAGGCCAGCAGTTAATAATCAGTGCCTTCCCATAATGTTCTCCAGGTTATCTTTAGAGACAGGTTATCACACAGAACCTAAGGCTTAGCAGTGCAACTACACCAGCTAGCCAGTAAGCTGCAGAAGCTTGCCTGACATCCCAACCCCCATGCAGCACTGGCAAACAACCTGTGTGCTGATTTTATGAGATTATCCAGGTTTAATGTGAGAACTAGGGATCCAGACTCAGGTCCGCATAACAAGGTCTTTATTCATAGAAACATCTTTCCAGCCCTGAAAATGGTTTTTGAAATATTAAAACAAATATCAAATGGCATCTTCTAGCCATTCTCAGACAAAGTATAGAAGTGTCAATTGAGTGCTACCAAAATTAGATACACAAAGGGGGTTAAGAAAACAATAGAAGTTTCTCAAAGATGAAGGTTAAGCCACACTCTCAACTCAAAAGATGCTGAGGAAGCTGATACTTGGACTATTTACTCTGCCTTATAAATGATTTGTGGAGTCTCTGAATTCTGTGTTAAAAATTGAACCAAACTATGGTCTCGCAAAACATTTTCCATATGTTTTCCTGGGGAAGTTCTAACTCACTGAGACTCTGTCATAAGAACACAATTCTCCTTTGACCAGTTCTGTGACAGATCTGAGAATCTTATGGAATGTGTTCAAGTATAGAATTGTACCTTTAAAATTAGATAAAAAATGGTTTTATAGATATGTTGGAACTTGGAAGTTTCAATATTTATCAATCTTGAGTATGTTTGGAGCCTGCAGCCAGTAAACACATGGTGCTTTTTCAAGGTGACTATAATAACAGTCAAGGAAGAGGTATTCGAGGAATTTCATTTGGCTGTAATCTCAGTTTGCAGCATGTATGAAGTTGTACCATATGTAGACTATATTTGTAGGTCTCCAGGCTGCATAGACAGTAGATATAATGTTTATGTTGAGGTATGTTTAGAAGGGGAAAGGACATGAGGTTTTCACCAGTCATTTGTAGAAGCTAGATAGGGGAAATACAGTTTCCTAAAAGGAAGGACTATAACTCATCCAAACAAAGAAAGGTGCCGTGTTCAAGATAAAACTTTAATAAGAGATTGCACAAAAGGTCAAACTGGTTCAACATATTATAAGGAGGACAAAGATATGTATACTCAAAGGAAGATAAAAGTTCTGAGAACAATGCTAAATTAAATACCAAACCCTTTAATGTCCTCTAGTACCAAGACCATGAAGAGTGACCTTTGGGGTTATTTTCTCTCTCTCTCTCTCTCTCTCTCTCTCTCTCTCTCTCTCTCTCACACACACACACACACACACACACACAGAATCATTTGCATCTCAACTGGACAAAAATCATTTGCAGTCTAACAGTTTTCTAAAGGTTAAACTTAATTATACAGTCTGCAGTATTATGAGTAGTTAATATAGATCAAACCAAACAGAAGCTTCTTAGAGAATTGGATAAGCTTAGACGAGGGCGGGTATACGCTCATCATCTTCTTGCACTGCCAAAGTTTGGATGTTTCATTTGTTGTAGAAGAAATAAAATAAGATCTGGAAATCCCATCTCAATTTTGAATGAAAAGACGTTCTTGCTGACTAGAGCATGCATCGCCAGCAAGGATAGTGACAGACACAGACTCAGAGTCATTCCATGTAGGTAGCCATCAACTGGTCCCAGCTATTTAGGGGAAGGCCAGAAACTAAGTCTGAATGAACACTCAAGAATGGATTTTTGTTTTCCCTAAATCTGACTAAATTATGGCCAGGTATTTATAACTTCTTTACTGGTGTCTTATAAAATTAAAGCAAGGGACTGCTCCATTTGGGGATGAGGTATCTGGGGATTTGTATTTGTCATGAGCATAAGAAAAGTGGAACAGTGATTCTTTTGGAATATAGTTCCATATAATAGAAACATAAGGGAAGGTGCCTAGGAGAATTAAGCAAATATGGAATTATTTAACTTTGTTGTTGGATACTCAAAGCAGAAACACCATCTGGATCCAGCTTGGCTACTAAGAGGCAAATGAAGGTCATAAATGAGATATCTAGGCAGATGCATATCAAAAAATATTGGGTGGATAAACTTACAGAGTTTAAGTGTATGCTGAATTACAGACTATTTTTTAAAAGATGAACGCTACATTCATGTTGTCCTGTGTTTAAGTCCTAGCTCTACATCTTTGTAGTTATGGGAATTGAGTCAAGTAAAACCGTTTATGCTTCAGTTTCCCAATGATTAAAATATGGACTAAAGCATTTCTGCCATAAAGCTTGTGGTGAAAATTGAATATCATCTGTCTTCCTGGTGGGCTATCAGTTTATATCTGCCACATGTCTTCAAATCCTTAAAAGAGAAATAGTTCAAATACCTTAGCACATTTTGTCATTTTTTTCCTCTAGTTATCAGTTCTGTGTCTTCCTTTTTATGATCTCCTTTAAGTCACAGGCATGATGGTTTGCAGACTGCATAGCATTTATGACTTGCTCTGAGATTGGAAAGAAGAAGGGTAAATGGTACCATTACCCACTTCTCTTGCGAAGTCAATTGGCAGATGTAATATCAGTATGGATGTCCTGGGTCTCACATGCTTCTGTGATACTACTATCACATGGACGGAGTCTTCAGGAAGCTCAGAGCAAAACAGGACTAAGCCTTGATAATACCAGCTCGGACCAATAGTTGATTCTATTTTCTTTTGTAACTAATTCCTCACAGCAGATCACCCTACAGTTGAAATGCTTAGTTTCTGTTGTTCAAACTGCACACAACAGCTTCCACTGTTGTTAATATCCATTGCAGCAGTGTTGTTACATCCCGCAGAAATACTTACTAGGAATGGAAATATCTCTCAGCATAACCTTCCTATATGGCTTTTACGATTTATTTCTCCCATTCTATTCCACCGAAAATGTCCTTAACCTAGAAGTGTGCACAGTGGGTAATTAATAGTTATATGAGCTCATGCTTCATTTAACATTCCTGAAGGTTTATTTTCGTCTCCCATCAATGGTCTAATGGGAAGAGAGATTTAGTTTATTTAAAATAAGTCTATGATCACTGGCATTTTGGAGTACAGATTATTGGACAATTAGAAAAATGTATAATCAATAATAGAAGGGTCCTTCCGTGCTACAAGGCAAGCTTGTCTAAAAATATTGTGTGATTTACCTTTAGCACATTATCTTTTCAGCTCTTTATTGATTAGTCATGACTTATAACCATTTGAAAGGAGGAAATATATACTCCACAGATAAGGCTCTCTCACAGCAAAGCAAAGATAATTTGTTTCTTAACAGCTGGTCTGTCTGGGTAAAAGGCACATGGGTCAATGTATTAAATATCCAAAACTATACATTCATGCAAGATTTTTCATTGTGAGAACTTACAACTAAATAAAAAAAAATAGTTCAGATAATATTCCAGAAAAGTCAATATTGAGTAGACAGAGTGTATTTGTCACAGCAATGAATTTAATCAACAATTGTGATTGCAGTGATCAGTCTATTTGTTAAATTTTCTTTGATTCTCATTCTCCTCTTTCTTTAAGGGTTTCATTTTGTCTTTAAATTGTCATGTTCATCAGTCTCCATTGTCTTTCCACGTTAGGCTTTGGAGAGCACAATTGCTGAACCTGTCACCTTCAATGCTGGCTTGCGCTTCCAGACAACAGGCTCCTTGTTATGCAGTTCGACCTATAAATAGCTGAGCACTGAACCTGTTAGCTAGAAGATGTCTGTATTGAACAGTTTTATTTTTTTCAGAAACATTTTTAGGAAATACGCTTTTGGGTAGGTTTATCATTTTGTTAGTGAACTAGAGCATATAACTGCACATTAATATAAATAAAGAAGGTTTGATAATCAAGTATAGCATGTAGAATTACAGTCATTGTCAGAGTTTCACCTCTTAGAATATGAGATTAGTATATACTCGAGATAGTCTATTACTAAAAAGTAAATACATTTAGCTCTTGGATGTAATTGGAAGAGTCGTTGATATGGAGAGAGCAAAATAACAGTGCTAGTTCTAAAACGAGAGCACCTGAATTCAACCCATAACTCTTAATTCTCCATCCCTTCTCTCCCTCCCACGCTGTCCTCTTCTTCTCCTTTCATTTTTCTCTGCTCTCATTCTCATCTTAATCCTTCTAATAGGCCCCATCATGCACACGCAGAGAAGCCACAGAAAAGTGTCAGGAAAGCACATGGTGGAATGGGAATCAAACGAACCCTGCTATTGATTTAGTAATGAAAATGTTATTGGAACGTAGTCACGTCCATTTGTTTGCATATTAAACTCTGGATGTTTCTGCTCCTTCTAAAGTTGTTTCGTCATGGAGACAGAAGCCACAGGGCTACATATTCTATGATAATTAGCATCTGGTACTTTACAGGAAACATTGGCTGACCTCTGATACAGATTATGCTAGAAACTATGGATGTATTTATTTATTTACTTGGCTTGAAATAGACGATGCAGTACCTGACACCAGATTTTTGCTAGCAGCATGAACAAAAAAGGA
>JANHMN010000021.1:27698517-27725993 GCA_030674055.1 Rhabdomys pumilio
AGGCATTCTCAGATTACCTTTAATAAACATCTGGGCAGATGTGGGCAGGAAGTGGAAGGTGGGACTTCCTGGGGTGGAGAAAAAAACTGTGGGAAGAAGAGGAACGCCCCTTTCACAGGTAAACATGAGGGATGTTGGACATGACTAAAGACCTGAAAGGTATAGCTAGCCATGTGGCAGGATGAGCTAGGTGGTCAGGTTAGATGAGCTAGTTGAGTGTCTGTCCAGATAAGGCTTAAGCTTTGAAATTGTGCTTATTTGGGGAAATAGCTGGTTAAGGAATAACGGCCACCATATTAATTTCCAGCGTTAATATATACAGGATATTATTCATCATTTTCCAACCTAGCTGTAAGCTCCTGTCAAAAAGTAAAGAGCATGCCACAAAACAAGAGAAAAAATATTTTGCAAATATAAATATAGGCATATCAAGAAGACAAAAGAGGCCGATTATGATTTTCTTTTTTTATTGGATATTTATTTATATTTCAGATGTTATCTCCTTACTCCATATCCCCCCCTGCCCAGGAACTCTCATTCCATCCCCCCTCCTGCTTCTATGAGGATGTGCCGCCACCTACCCCCACTACTCCCACCTCCCCACCCTCAAATTCCCCCATACTCGGCCTCTAGCCTTCATGGGACCAAGGATCTTCTCTCCCACCTATACCCAACAAGGCTATCCTCCCCTACATATACAGCTAGAGCCATGGGTCCCTCCCTATGTGCTCCCAGGCTGGTGGTTTAGATCCTGGGGAACTCTGGTTGGTTGGTATTGTTGTTCTCCTCATGGGGCCACAAACCCTTTCAGCTCCTTCAGCTCC
Source organism: Rhabdomys pumilio (assembly GCA_030674055.1). NCBI lineage: Eukaryota > Metazoa > Chordata > Mammalia > Rodentia > Muridae > Rhabdomys > Rhabdomys pumilio. The sequence goes on from JANHMN010000021.1 coordinate 27,699,342, forward strand.
TTCTCTCTAACTTCTCCATTAGGAACCCCAATGGTAAGCTGTGAGCATCCACCTCTGAATATATCAGACTCTGGCAGACCTCTAAGGAGACAGTTATATCAGTATCAGTATGCGCTTCCTGACATCCACGTCAGTGTTTACCTTTGGTGACTGCACATGGGATGGATACCCAGGTGGAATGGTCTCCAGACAGTCCCTCCTTCAGTTTCTGTTCCACGCTTTGTCTCCATATTTGCTCCCTTGAGTATTTTGTTACTTCTTCTAAGAATGACCGAAGCACCCACACTTGGTCTTCCTTCTTCCTGAACTTCATGTGGTCTTTGATTATGATTTTCAAAGTGGTCAAAGCTGGACCAAGCTGAGAAAGGTAAGAAATGCATAGGACCTTAGATATTGGATTCTAACTCAAAATATGAATATATCTTTATGAGCCTCCTGTGAGGTTCCCATCCCCTTCAGGGCCCTTCCCTCAGTTCTTCCTTAAGAGTCCCCAACCTCTGTCCAATATTTGCGTGTGGCTATCTGCATCAGTTTCAGTTAGCTTCTGGGTAAAGCCACTCAGAGGACAGTTAATGTTAGGGTCCTATCTGTAAGCATAGCAGAGTATCATTACTAATTTCAGAAGTTGGTGTTTGTCCATAGAATGGGTTTCAAGTTGGGCCAGTTATTGAATATAAAGAAATGGCTGAATAAAGAAATAATGGAGATACCAGCAGAAATCTGATATCATTTATATAGCCCATCTAACTTCCTGAAGGGGAATCATCACTGTCTACTTCTATCTGAACTGTGCATGGTCATCTATTTAGAATTAGTAAAGCAGGATGGAAAAAGCAATAACTTTGCAGTCCAAGAATCCAACAGACACTACCTCGGCCAGGCAATTAAGGCTAACATTAGGCTGACAATAACACGTAAATTTGACATAAGGCAAAACTTAGGTTGACAGTACCTACCCTTGAAACAATGATTGAGATAACTACTTTATTTTGTGGTCTTTCTCCCATTCTCCTCTGGGAGTGTGCCCCACCTCCGGGTACCCTCCCATCCTCCCACTCTGATGTATCAAGTTTCTGCCAGGGTAGGTAAGTCCTTTCTCACTGAGGCCAGAGGAGACAACCCAGTTAGAAAACGGATACCACAATCAGGCTACACCTTTAGATAGAGCCTCTGCTCCAGTTGTTGGGGTCCCCAAATGGAGGCTGAGGTGCACATCTGCTACATGTGTGCCTGTGCTCTCATTTGTGCCTATGTGTGTTCTTCAGTTTGTGACTCAGATTCTGAGAGCTCCCCTCTGAGAGCTTGGGTTACAAGTTGGACCAGTTATTGGCTGGTCATACCTCCAGTCTCTGATCCATCTTTGTCCCTGCATTTCTTTTAGACAGAACAAGTTTTGGGTTGAAAATTTTGTGAGTGGGTTGGTTTCATTATCCCTCTACTGGGGATATATCTCAATGGCAAATTGTTTGCCTATGATGCAAGAGGTCCTGGATTCAAATACTAGTAAGGCCCTAAAAAAGGAAAACCAATTATACCATAATCCAGTTTTACTCAACAGAAAAACATTGTATAAATCCTAATTGAAAAACTGTAGAATACCTGCCTATTACTGTTATAGCTTGAATCTGTGGTCTCCCAGTGACTCATCTACTACAGACTTGTCCTCTGGCAGGAGGTGTTGTTAGGAGGCAGGGCCTGAAGGAAGGATACAGGTCACTGGGAACATTCATCCAAAAGGTATTTTCTCCCTGGGTAGTTTCCCCATTCTCTTGCTTTACCCTTCTTGGTTGTCAACAAGTGAGTGGTTCACAACCCTATTCTCTTCGCTGATATTTCTGTCTCACTAAGGCTATGTGCTTTTATAAAAATGAACAAAATCCCTGAAATGATGAAGCACAGAAAAGCAAATATTTGTTTCTTTGATTTCTCCCATTTTGGAATTTTTTTTTTAATGGAAAACTAACAATTCAAGTACTCCTCGAACCTATCAAAGTAATTCAAAGCTAGTAAAAGTATCTGAAATCTAGCATTATGGAATACAAGGATGGAACAGTTTTATTATGGTAAGTGTGAACACTGGACATCATTGGCACCTGGGTTCTCTGACGGCAGTTTTAAAATACATATTTTTTAAATTACATATTTACTTATTATATATAATTTTAAATCAAATAGTTAATGGTATTGATTAATGTGACTTTCAATATTGTTCTATTATTCTAGAGAAGGTATTTGATAGTTCAGATCTCAGGTTAACTATATTCTATAGCTATATTTGTTTAAAACCAAAGTGATTTAGTGATTTAATATAATTCTAAGCCAAAGTAAGGCATTCTGGTCATCTTTTTGAAGTAGAAACTTATACTTCATGACTGCTCTGTCAGTTTCCATTGTCATCAAAGACAAGCTAAGAGATCACTAACTCAGCCTGATTTCTTGTGTGGAAATCATTGGGGAGTCATTATCTAAAAAATGATAGCAAAATTTTAATAAACAAATTTTAGATAATGGCACCATAACAATATTTTATCTTGTTAATTGTAACAAATATACCAAACAAATATTAAAAATTCTAATAAGGAAAAATGGCTGTGAGGTAGATCTAAACTATTATTTTTTGTAATTTAAATTTGATAATCTCAACCTGTCAGTAAATCTAAAACGTTTAGATTTTAAATTAATTAAATTAAAATAAATTAATAAAATAATTTAATTAAATTAAAATTTTAATGTTTGGCAGAAGACACCTGAAATGTATTCTCCCAGACACCTGTGTCTTTTGTGTTATGAGGTAATGAATGGCGTTACTTTAATAAAGCAAGATGAGGTGGCTGAAAAGTTAGTAAACATTTCACTAGAAAACATTTGCCATCTTCCTATTTATTACTCGTGGGCTCCTATCCTAAAAGTGCAAGAAAAATGTGGCAGTCTATTTCAAGAAAAAAACAAAAGGAGAGGGAATTTTCAGTCATGCTCTGGCTGCACTGGAGTCCTTCAGAAGCTCCCCATGATAACAGTATCAAAAGAGGAGAGGCTGTGGGTAAAGGGCATAGTCTACTGGGGACACAGTTAATTCAAAGACTGTGTTTTGGAAATAACTGAAAAGCAACAAAAGTCTAAGTACAACCTCCTGGACACTACAGTGAGCAATACAGCGATCCAACAGCTCATTTGTATTTTGGAAGGAAATCAGCATAAGAAGGAGAAAATTCCTGCATTTAACGAGGGAAAAACATTTTAAAGTACAGTGCATTTCCGAAGAAATATTTACTGCCTGGTAGAAAATGTGTGGCTCATAAAACAAGGACATTTCTATGCCAAGAAGAGATCTAAAATCGACATATAGTTCAACCTAAGCATTGGTGAAATTCAAAAGCTTTCAAAACTTAAGTGAAGGCATACAAAAACTGCCACTCATTATAACATATGTAAAGTATCGATTTTGAGCCGACAAAGCATACTGATAACTGTTTGAGGGGTGGGTCAAGTTCTGTCCCTCAGGACAGGGTATCATTGGCATCTCAACCCTCTACTGTCAGATACAAAAAGATGGATCCTCATTCAACCCTCAGGAAATCCCATTTTCAATCTACAGAAGCATAAGTAAGCAATCTAAGTGACTCGTTGTTATGAATATTGTTAACCAACGATCAATACTTTCAAACCTTCTCCAGCATAATAGTACGCAAAAGTCACCCTGAATTTGATGTAAAAATATATTTAAAGAACACTGTTAGTCTTTACATGGCTCATCATTTAAAAAATATAGTGGTTTCATCTGTGTATTTTATAATACTAGATCTGAGATATATGTTAAATAGAAAGCATTCATTAGTTGTTTTTGTATTATACATTAGCAATTAAACAGAAAATCAGTATGATACGTAATTGTACTGTAACTGACAAAGTAATTCTCAAAATGAGGTTATGTTGCTTGAGCACACAACTTCATTATATGTGCCTCTGCCTGATGCCATTGTTTGAAGTGAACAATGAAAAGAACTGCTCCTGATATGTCGGTCAATAGGGAGAAAAATGCCAATGGAAAACTAAGCAAACAGACGATTTCCATTGATTTATTATGCTTGTCTCGGGATAGCCTGGGCACAGTTCAATTAACGACATCCTAATTTTGCAAATACTCAATGACCTTTACATTTGCACCAGACTTCATTCAAACATTTTGAGGCCAGAACTGTCATGAAAACCAGTCTGCATCCTCACAGAACTAATTGGTATTAATTAAATAATCATCCGAACCAAGGTGAAATTGCTTAAAATAATAATCTAGAAGAGGTACACGGATGCTTATCTTTCTCTTAAAAAAATAGGAAGGCATTGAAAAAAAAAGGACCAGTGTGTGTGTGTGTGTGTGTGTGTGTGTGTGTGTGTGTGTGTGTTTCATGAAGCTCCCAGGGTCTACAGTGTGTCTAAATGGTAGAATAGGCTGGTGCAGGTGCAGTCAGGTTACAAGGTTAGTAAAGGTGAGGGGAGGCAAATAATGAGAACTTCAAAGAGACTGTTTTCTCTGAGGATACCGAAAAGTGGGGAAACGTGAGGATCATGTAGAGAATAATTTGTGCATAGTGATAGGTTGAACAAAAGGGAAGAGAAATAAAGACAAACAAATGAAAAAGTTGCCTCAGGAATTTTGGCTACTGAAGCATAAACATTGTCACTATCCTTTGATGTAGACTAGAAAAATCGATATGATATAAACTCTGACAATGTAGAATAGAGTGCATCTATTTTAGAAGGTGAACATACCACTGAAACAAGAGTGAGGGCACAACAGGAGGTCAGAATAAAACAAAACAAAACAAAAACAGAAACCCAAAACTCAGAAATCATGCACTGAAGAAATGGTGAGAATACAAGCCATTAACTAAATTAGCTACTTTAAAACTTAGAAAACCGAAAAAATCTTAGAGCTGCATGGAGAAGAATAATGGCTGAAAAGTCCACAAAGACAATGAGCATTTTGTCTCACACTCCACTCCCTCCATCATTGTCTTTCTAATTCCATAACCTCTCTGATGGTCAGCAAGTTCACAGTGATGTCACTGGAACAGACAGTATAGCAGCAGACAAGAAAGAGAGCAAGTGGGTTTGGAGAGGATTCTAAACACCCCATTCAGGAAACACATTTCAATTTTATCTTTCTAGCAGATCCCAATTAAAGGTTAGTCTCAGGGCTTGCCTTTATTTGATACAAAGACAGAATTCTCCCTCTATGGCTCTTACCTTAGGAGAAAACAGTCAGTGAAAATGCTACTTTATTGCAAGTGGCTGAAACAATAAAGGCATGAATAGCAAACAGGAAATTTACTAAAACTTGACAATGGGAATGAGTTGGTCTCTGGGGAATTAGAAAGATACAACATATCACTGAAAGTTGCATTACATTTTAGTGACAGGCTGTATATATGCCCAGGAATGACTTTAGAAGACCCCAGTCTCTCATTCCTGATCTATACTGCTCTTCTCAAACAAGGAATTAAAACCCAGGACATTTGAATGTGCTAGAAGCCTGAAAGTATACACCCCATGGAACAATAGCAAAGATTTGGCTTATTGCTTTAAGACTGGTAAAAAAAAATGTCTGTTTAATTACTAAGCTAACAAAGAATAAATTTCATAGGTGAACAGAACAAACTTACAAGTTGAGGTAAGAAAGATATTAAATAGGCAAAGAGCAACTGTAGCAATGTTTTTTTTTTAAAGTCAACACATAACAAAAGTAAAGGCAAAGTTATGAATATTCTTTCAAATTTAAAGTGTTGCTAAATTATATTATTTTACATGTCTAGTTTTATCAGAAAAAAATGGAACCAGAAGAAGAAGAGGAGGAGGAGGAGGAGGAACGGAATGAAAAGGATGTTAGCATAAAATACAGTCAATAGAAACTTCTATATCATGTACTGACCCATAAATGTACCTCAAGAGCATCTCTATTGCAGGATTGACTGATGATGCTCTGGGAGAAGGCAAAAGCTATAGTAGCTCAAATAAAGAAAGCAAAGTCATTCTGGATACTATGTCCCTGAAAAGTCTGGTTGGACCTGGGCTATTTTCTCTCTTACTTTTTATTGCAGGTTACTAGAATGCAAACAGTCTACTCTACCACTTTCTTCCCTGGCACGATTTTTCTGCCTTTCCATCGGCTACAAGTCACTAGGTTCATGCCTGGACTTAGACCACTTAAAGTGTAAGCTAAAATAAAACTTCGTTAAATTATATTCATTTTCTTTCGTTGTGTTATACATATGTGTAGGCATGCATGCATGTGTGCTACAGCATGTATGTGGAAATAAGAGAACCACTTTGAGAAGCTGGTTCTTGCCCTCTACCTTGTTGGGGTAAGGTCTCTGTTCTTGTCTCTCTTATTTTTAGCTAGTTGGCTTGAAAGCTTTCAGGCAATGGATCTATCTTTGCTTCCTATCTAGAGGTAACAGTACTGGGAACACAGGTGTACACAACCACATCTGAACTTTTATGTGGATTTCACAAATCCAACTCAGGTCACAAGGCATACATGGTTACTACTTTTCCCCACTAATCTATTCTACTGCCCTCCCCCCAAAATCTATAAATATATTTAGTTGGGGTATTTTGTCACAGTAATAGAATGGCAATTAATGCAGAACAATAATGATGATAATAATGATAACACCATGCCATATGATCCAAATTTCTTCTAACTTATTTGCAAGAGGAGTTTGGAAAAGCATGGATAGGAAGACTGGGGGGAGCTTAGAGTTTTACAATAAAGAATATGCCAGTTTAATGGATAGCCATGGTCTGAGTTTAAACCAGAATGATGAAGACTGTGCTCATGAACTTCTAGATTGAAATGAGGCCATGCACTGGGCACCTTGAACAGAAGCCATCTGTTCTATGTTCTGAAGTAGAAAGAGCTAAATATGTTCATGCCTTCAGTCTTTAAAGAGTTAAGTTTAAGGTGACAGCTAGTTACTATGATGGAAGGTATGTCAGGGCCACACAGTACTCAAGAGGTGCCCCAGAAATGATAGGCTCCTTTCTGTTAGACCTAGGATAAGAATCAAGAGTAAAAACCCCTGAGTGGAAAATTTTGAGAATCTTTTTCTTTGTCTAGAAGAGGATTTCTTTTAAAGTTGGAGCCAAGGAAGATGTGGTTTCTAAATATCAGTGTCACCAGAAAGAAGCCAGTTCTGTAACTTAAGCTACTAAGTGGCTGAGGCAAAATGATCACTAGTTAAAGACCTTCTTTGGCTACATAGCAAGAAAGCCAGAACAGCATAATGGGGTCTTGCTTCAAAGCAGAAAGTGAAAAGGAGCCTGGGTAGGTAGGTCAAGAGCAGAACACTTGGGTGAAATGCTCAGAGTGGGCCCTCATTTTAGAAAATCCCAAGCAATTTTCATCTTGAGAACAGCTTTTAAATCAGAAAGTCCCCACCTATCTTAGGTTTAGTGCTATCAAAATGTAGACCTTTCAGTTTCAATCTGAGAGAAGGACTTTTGGACGCTCTGCTACAATGGCACCACACAGGGAGATGGTTCCTCAAGATTTGTTTCTCTATGTTCAACTATTGAATGGACTCTGAGGATGCTAAGACCTGCAAACCCACCATGGCTTCCCTGCCAGAAATGAAGAGATTTGAAAAACATACTTGTGCCCACACACCTAATTTGCAGAGTTTTGAAACAATAGATAATAAGAAGTTGAAAATTTCCCAATAATCTTACCCTATAAGAAGAAAAAAGCTAAAGCCTGTTGCCAGGCAGAGGGAAAATTTGTCTTCCCAAGAGAAGACATTGCACAATTCTGATAATTTTTCAGGTGACTTTGTAGGACAAACTGAGCAGGAGACAATGGTGGGTCAATGAAGATTGGAACTGCACCTTAAATAGGACTGTTTAACCATTGAAAGCTATTTAAACCTAAATCTTATAACACTACAGGTATTAGGGGAGGAGTCAGTGGGGAGGAATTATTTTCTTCTTGTTGTGGCTACCGTGATTAAATCTTTTTTGTAACTGCCATACTGAGGATGGAGGGCTGAGCCCAGCTGAACAGGGATGCTAAAACAAAGCTATGACTCCAGCATCTCCGGGGACAGCATTGCTCATGTGATAGTGCTTTCACAAACATGAATCCTGGAAGAATTACAGTGTCACACACACTTCCACTGATGTTTCAAACACAGACAAGGACGCAGCAGCAGTTGGGGCTGGGTCAGAATCCCTGACACGGGCACTGAGTGGGCAGTAGCTGTAACAGTACAAGTGAAGCTGGCGTTAGAGGGAAGACTCCTTGAAACCAGACAGGCCAGTAACATCAAGTCCTTGCCGTAGCTAGCAGTGATACTGCAGCAGTAACTCCATAAAGGCAGGGATAGCCATATACTTTGAGTGGCACTTTAAATATATTAGTAGCAGTGAGGCCATATTAAATATATTAATAATGAACTCAGTCACCAATTATGCACTAGGGTCACGTTAAGGAAAGAAATCAAAGTACTTCCCTTTTGTGTCATTTAACAAAGGTGGAAGGAGCCTGGATTTAAATTCTCTACTTTGCATTCCTTGTTTTCCACCCTCCATGTATGCCTGTTGTACGAATCTAAATCTGTGACTGCCTGAAGTCATGCAAATCTGTCCCTGTTTTTCTCTGTGTGTCTATGCCTGTTACTCTCTGTCTGAACATAGTTCTCTCTTTTTATTAAACAGCACATAAGACAGCAAATGGGGAAGAAAGGGGGTATTTTGTAGAATTTTACAAGGATTAAGCCACTGACTACAACTGATCCCAACTGACCCCAACTGACACAGATAACAAGCAGTACAACAAATATCAGTGTTTATCAAACAATATCCATATGTGTCCCTACCACTTATAGTGTATATTCATTTATAAGATTGCTTTCAACCTATATTTGATATTTGTCACTTTCAGTCATGATTGTCATGCACATTATAGTTAGATCAGGGGCATAGAAAATGTATAATTTAAAGTTACACGTATGTATCAGTACAGGTCATAAATGTTGGTTAAATGGGATACCAGTAGACAAGTAAGATTGGTTGTTACATTGTTCTTTTAAAGGCAGGTTAAACAAACAGGCTCAGTGCAGGATAGGATTGCAATCTTAATTGACCTCAGTCTATGTCATTTACTCTACCTGGGAGCTCCATCAAAACTTCAAGCTTCTTTGAATGCAAACGATAGCTTTATCATATTGCATGGACATGGCTTTGGACTGCCAATAATATTGCGATCACTATGTAATTCATCCTGGTGTCAGAAAGGGACTTGAATCTTTAATATTTATACATTTGTTTCTTGGTTTGATCAGATTCCTTGATGCTGTTTGTTTTTTTGAAATAGGGATATTTACTTTGCAAAATTATATCGTGGAATGCTTTGTTTTCATGCGATCTCACAGATAGGTTTGCCTTGTGTCTCAGAGGAGAGGTTGAGTAGAATTTTTGGCACAAGGCTAGACATAACATCACGAGAGATCTTGAAGCTGGATTGGGTGCAGTTTCAAGTGATGAGGCAGACATGATCCTCTGGGGAGAATGATGGAGTATGGTGATTTAGATTTAAATGTCTCCAAAAGCTCACATGTTGAAGGACTGGTACACAGGAAATGCATATCTTGAGAGGCAGTTGGACGCTTTAGTGGTGAGCACTCACTGTGAGGAGCTAAGTATATATATGGTGTATATATGGAGTATATATATGGTGTATATATACTCTAGAGTATATATATATACATATATATGTATAAATGTATATATGTATATATGGTGTGTGTAAATATAATTAATAAAAAGAGGACATATATATGAAAGAGAGAATCTATATCTATATCATATATAATCTAGATCTAGATATATAGAGATATAGATATAGATTTATATCCTGTTCAGTCTTTTCAGTGTAGGACAGACAAAAAACTTATGAGACCAGGATGCAAGCAGTCATTACTAGCCTGATACATGTTTAAAAGATTTCAAACTAAAACTAATCAGAAGGGATAAAAAGAGGCATTTTATCCTAATCAAGAAAACAAGAAACAGTTAAAACTAAAAATATATTAGTATCATAAACATATATGTAACAAAATCTAGAGTGTGCAATTTTATAAAAATAAAATTCTACTACTCAATTTGAAGACATCAGTTAGCATCTATTCATTATTAGGAGCTGATTTCAATACCCCATTTTCTCTAATTAAAAGCCATCTGAGATGTCAGAATAAATTGACATCATACGTCAAATGGATTACACAAGCATTTACAGGAAACTGGGTATTTTTTTTTAAATTGATTTATCTCAGGTACTTTGCTGCAGTAACAGAGAGATTAGCACAGTCTCTAGACAAGTGTCCTTAAGTAAATTATTATAATACTATCCCAAGAGCCAAAAGAAACTATGTTTCAATAATGAAACAAAAATATGAGGACACTTGAACTGGATGTATTATCAACAAAAAGCAGAAAACATTTAAAAGAATGAAATTCCAGAGTTGGGAAACACAGGGTTTCCAATATCCAACCTTCAACAATGGATAATGTAACCAGACAAGGGGAAGGCAAGGAACTAGATAAAGCACTAAATGGAACAGCTTTAGAAAGAAGATAGAAATGTAAACCTCTTTGTCTGGTGGAGACACGTGAACATCTGCCTCCATGCCCCCCTCTCTTTCTCTCTCTTTCTCTCTTTCTCTCTCTCATCACCTTGCTTCTCCTCTCCTTCATCTTCTCCTCTCCTTACTCCATCTCTTCCTCTCGGTGCTCCTTCCCCCTTAGCTCATCCTCCATATCACCCTTCCTGTTAAAATAAGACTTTTCTCTCAAAATACAATTAGAGCATAATTATTCCTATTTGTACCAGTGAGGTACAAGATAATCCTAATACCCAGTCCATCATTTTGTCGACTAACCAGAACCTCTGTCGTCTCTCCTAACTAAAACATTTAGTTTTGAACCTGGCTGTTTTTCTTGGCTTTAGAATGAATGTCAGCTGAAAACCATCCACTCAGATCTTTTCTCTCAAAGTAAAATGCTCTGATTGAGCATTACCAAACTTATAAAGCCTTTGACTGACATTTAAAAAAACATTGTATAAAAGAAAAAAGGAAAAGGGGGCATGGGATAGAGGTTTTCTCTAGGGAGGGGAAATGGGGAAAGGGGATGGCATCTGAAATGATGCAAATAAAATATAAAAAATAAAATAAAATAAAATAATAAAATAAAAGTTAAGAAAAGAAAAAAAGAAATGTAAACCTCAAACCAAGAGAAGACTCAAAAATGATGACAAAATATTGGACTTAATGGACACATAGACTACTTCAAGTAATAGCACAATATACATTTATTTCAAGTAAAAACCAGACTTCCATCAGTATAGATTATATGTTAGACTATCAAATAATTCCCTGTATATTTATGGATTGAAGTCATATAGATTTTGCATATCTACTGGCATGTAGTTTAAAAGCAAGAGAAAAACTACAAACAAATGAGGAAATGTACAGTTAAAAATGTTAAATAGGACACTCCTCAGCAACAACTGATGCAAAAGAAATCCCAAAGGAAGTTATTTTGAGACATCACAAAACAAAACAACACATGTATGAGATTCAGGCAACATGTTGTTCAGTGCTACATTTGCGTTTGTAAAATCTATGTCTGAAAAGAACAAAGGTCTCAGGTGAAGAGCCTATCTTTTTCCTTTGAGAAATAATGTAGAAGGTTGAAACCAAAATAACCAGGAAAACAAACCTACAAAATGGAAATTAAGATTGGAAACTCAGGAGACAATAGAAAAGCAATACTCCAAACCAATGAAGGAAATAGTTGGTTCTTTGAAACTATCAACAAAATATGTAACGTTAGCCAGATTAACTAGAATCCTGAAGAGTCAAATGGCTGAAATCAGAATTAACAAGGAGCATTCTACCACTTTCCTCTCAGAAATAAAAATAAATAAATAAATAAATAACATTGAAAGCATTGAGGGATTAAACTAAACAATATACATGTAATTGAAAAATTATTAAAATAGAATAATATGAGATAAAAATAATTATAAAATAAAATAGAAAATATGATTGGACATGTAGTGACCCAAACAAACAAACAAAAGAACTGAATTAAGCATAATATTCATTTACACTAGTAAAGATCGACCAAGTGTAACCAACATCTTGGTATTGCAACATGACTCAATTCTTTTGTTATGACTGTAATAAAATACCCTGAAGGGAAAAAACTTTAAAACAGAGTTTAATAATCTTACGCCTTCAGGTAACAGTCCATCGTTAAAAATAAGTCAAGAAGGAACCCGCAACAGATAGTCACATCCATACACAAAAGCACAGAGAGAATAAGTGTGTGTGCACCTATCAGTCAGCTTACTCTCTCTAGTCTTATAGGATGCTGAACTCAGTTTCAGGGAAAGATGCTGCTCACATTTTTAGGCTAAGGCTTTCATGTCAATTAAAGTCATAATCCCTCACAGACATTCCCATAGCCCAATTTGATCCTTGTTCCACAATCCGTCACCAAGACTCACATCATAGGTGATCGAGACCCTGTCAAGTTGACAATTAAAACCAGCATCATACAGTATGATTTTTGTCACCTACATCTGTGCTAGGTTTCACTTGGTAATGGTTCTGAGACACCTGAGGCCTGCCATAGACTACAGTTTGGACTTATCTGGTAAAGCTAGGCAATTTTACTTACAAGTTATGAATGCAAAGACATGCAAAAATACATAGTAACGAATCCTGAAGCCCTTCACTATTAAGTGTCAGTAGCCTCCTGAAAGCTCTCTCATTAGCACCGCCACCTCATCTGAAGGGTTTAACAAAGGACCCTAACATCCATACTGAAATACAGAGGGTTAGGAAAAGTGAAAACAGTCTTGAAAAAGAATAAAGTTGAACATATTGCACTTCTTGGCTTCAAAATTTACTACAAAACTGTGGTAATCAAATGCCGGGATGCTTTTTATAAAAACAGAAATACAGGTAAGTGGAGTAGAAATTCCAGCAGGAAAAAGGAAACTTTGGACTTATGTTCAATTTACTTTCAATAAGAGTGGTAGGCCAATTCAATTCAAAGAAACTTTTTTTTTTGAACAAATAGTGCTTGAAAGCTCAGCATCCAATCTTTTCTGTCTACCACAGTGACAACTACAAAGGTACATTAATAAGTGCAGGTATTGGAATCCTGTATGTTGCAAGGGAGAAATTAAAGTGACCTTGAAATAGTTCCTCAATGCTTTAAAATATTTGGCGTAGAGGTCATACAGGAAACCAAAAATAATGTGAAAAAAAACTTCTCCAATCACCTCAGTATCACACATAAGGATTCTTAAACCATAGTCCTCTATGTGACAACGGAACTTATAAATCTCTTAGAGGAATATTCAGGATTAAATCATTGTGACCCTTAGTTATACAACAGTCTCTTAAACATAATATCAAATGCCTGAACAGAAAAAGAAAGAAATGAAAAGAATTCGTATGGGCTCAGAACACCCCAAGACCAGGTTCTCAGCACAAAGGAGACATTGTCTGCCCTAGAAGGATATAGGACAGGGAATAAGAGAGAAAGACAGGAGATACAGGACAAAGGATAAGGGAAAAGGAACAGGGAGAGAGGGAGAGGGAAGGGTCAGGGGTACTTGTCCTGGAGGGTCAAAGTACTGCCTCTAGATAGAGAGGAGACATATGTAGCCCTAAGAAAAATGGTGGTTTATAATAATAAAAGGGGAAATCCCCATGTTAGGATGAGGTGCTTAATTTTATTTGAGTGTGTTAATTAGGAGAGTCAAAGGGGCTTTCCATGGATGGTCTTCAATATTTAATAACTGGACCTTGGTAGTCAGTCTCAGGAGAAGAAAGTAGCCAAATAAGGGAATACACTTTGGCAGTTAGCTCTAGCAATGTAATCTAAAGGCTTTTAGAAAGGCAGAGGGAGCAGGAGAGAAACACAAGACCTGCCAGGGCCATTTTTGCCATGCTCAGGCTGACAAGAGTTCCTTCTGGAAAAAGAAGAGTAAATTGTCAAAATTAACAATAACAACAACAAAAATGTGTTTCTAAAGCAGCCATGAAGAAAATAAAAAGAGAATTGACTTGAGTGGGGAAAAATAGTATTAGAAAATTCTGTAAGATTATGTTCCCCTCTTCCCCTTCCTGTCTCCTTTCCCACCCAGTTCCCTCCCTCTTTTCCTCCCTCCCTTCCTCCCTCCCTCCCTCCTTCCCTCCCACCCTCCCTCCCTCCCCACTCCTGTGATTGCATTCTTCTCCCTCCATTTGGGATTGAGGCGTCCTCACTTGTGCCCTTCCACATGTTAAAAGTTTTGAATTCTGTGCATTATATCCTGGGTATTCTGTACTTTTTTTGGCTAATATCCACTTATTAGTGAGTACATACCATGCATGTCCTTTTGGGTCTAAGTTACCTCACTCTGAATGATTTTTTCTAGTTCCATCAATTTGCCTGCAAAAAAAAAAAAAAAAAAAAAAAAAACACAGGATGTCCTCATTCTTAATAGCTGAATAGTATTCCACTGTGTAAATGAACCACATTTTCTGTATTCATTCTTTTGTGGAACATGTGAGTTGTCTCCAGCTTCAGGCTGTGACACACAAGGCCACTATGAACATAGTGAAACCCGTGCCCCTGTGGCATTGTGGGGCATCGTTTGAGTATATACCCAAGAGTGGTATAGATGTATCTTCAGGTAGATCTATTTCCAATTTTCTGAGGAATCTCCAGATTGATTTCCAGAGGGAGAAACATGACCAGGTATTGGGTGAGAAAAAAGGACTGAAGCTCTGAGGACCAACAGAAACAATGATAACAGGCAACCTCGGGAGGTAGGAGGTAGGGGTGCTCTCCAGAATGTACCAGGGACCTGGGAGATGAGAGACTCTCAGGACTCAAAGGGAGAGACCTTAGATAAAATGCTCTACAGTAGGGAGAGGGGACTTGTAAAGCCCACCTCCATCAGAAAGACAGGGCATCAAGTGAGGATTGAGTTTGCTATCCCACAGTCAAATATTCTGGCCCAAAGTTGTTCCTGTCTGAAAGAACTTCAGTGACAAAAATGGAGAAGAGCCTGAGGAAAAGGCGGTACAGCAAAAGGCCTTAAGTGGGATCTAGCTCAAGGGGAGGTCCCAAGGCCTGACATTATTACTGAGGCTATGGAGCGCTCATAAAATGGGGCCTATCGTGAATGCCCCTTGAAACAACCAACAAGCAGCTGAAAGAGTCAGATGCAGATATTTAAACCCAACCAATAGACAGAAGCTGCTGACCCCTGTGGGTGAATTAAGGAAAAGCTGGAAGAAGCTGAGGAGGAGGGCAACCCTGTAGAAGGATCAGCAGTCTCAATCAACCTGGACCCCTAAGATCTCCCAGACACTGGACCACCAACCAGGCAGCTTACACCAGCTGATATGAGACCCCCTACACAGAAGAGGACTGCCAGGTCTGGGTTCAGTCAGAGAAGATACACTTAACCCTCAAGAGACTGGACTTCCTTGTTGGAGAGGAGGTTTGGGATATGAAACAGTCAGAAGGTGGACCAGGAGGGGCATGAAATCTGGAGTGTAAAAAAATTAAATAAAATAAAAAATAGAATTAAGACTTTTTTTTTCTTTACAACCCTTTGTATTGGTATTTAGTACAATACAAATAAGGCACAGAAAAAATAAAAGAAAATTCTATAAGAAAATTGTATTTGGATATGTAAAGAAACTCATAAACAACAGAAGATGACATTTAAATTTATAGAAGGTAAAATGAATGGATATATATCCAAAGAAGATACACAAGTGATCAATACACACATGAAAAGATGTCCAACATCACTTGTTACTAAAAAGTACAAACAGGAAGAGCAATGTGGTACCACCCCATCACAACCCAGTGCATACAATAAAAAGATGACAGCACTCACCAGTGCTGGTTAGGAGGTGAAGAACTGGGGTTTTCATATGCTGTTGGTGAGCTATGAAGTGAAACAGCAACTCCTCAAATTGTGTTACCACACAGTGACATCACTCTGTTAATTTCTAAATGTTATTAAGTAGAAATATTCAGAATAAAGTTACAAAGTACAAATTTTCAAAGTTTTAATGAAACAGCGAAGACACAGACAGAGTCCAAGGAAGGACCATAAAAGGAAATGGCTGCAAACAAACTCCTTTGAGATAACTAAGCTCATTCTCTTGTTTTGCACTGGCCTACAGCTATCATTTCAGAGAACAAAAAACAAGCCCAAAGTTTCTTTGAAGCCAGACGAGAGATATTACTGAGATAAAAGGAGCCAGCCAGGATGAAAGCACGTGGTCCTTTGCTATTTCTGAACTTCTCAAACTTTCAAAAAGACATTTGGAAACCAGAACAAAGCTTCGAGACGGAGCACAAAAAACTAAAGGGAACCATTATCTGTAATAGAGATTGCCGAAAATAAAGTGGAAGTAATATGTGAGCCCTTGGGTCCATCCTCTGAGAACTCTTGGAGATTTTTCATGGGATCCTATAGAGGCACAATTTAATGAAAAGGAAGCATCACTTGTCTTCACGTGTGTAGAGTATTCGAACCTTCCCTTGCTTCTTAGAGTAATGACTTATACATGTGAGAACAGCTAAAGAAAATGTTCTTGTTGATTTTCACAGGAAATATAGTGGAACATCGGATAAATCGAACTACGGTGTCAGCAATCTAATTACAGCCTCGTTGTTTCGGTTATATTACTTTGTTGACATCAGAATTTTAGTCCAAATGGTGTTTGTATCCATTCAAAAACTCTTGGCAAGCCTGACCAATCATATCTGGCAAACTAACCAAAAAAGATACGGAAGCGGAGTCAAACAAAGTGGCTTTTGAACTGTGTGTGTTCAAACCTGTATCATCCGTAGTTGTCATTTCACTGAACCTGAATTTAGTTAAGGATGCACCTCTCGATGGGTTGGTGAGCACATTTTCACAAATGATTGATTGAGACAAGGAAGACTTTCCCATCAAATGGCAGCCTTTTCCATCAATAGACCAGACATAAGGAGGACCCCCCACCCAAAAAATCGGAGTGATCTTTCCTTGCTATATTCACTTTATGTGAGCCACTGGCTTTAGGTCTTTTGTTGTTTTTGTTTTGTTTTTCTGTTGCTGTGATAATAACTGCCACCAAAAGTGACATCCTGGTTAGAGTCCAGCAACAAGGGACGCCAGGACGGGACTGGAAATAGAAACCTGGAGGCAGAAACTGAAACAGAAGCATGGAAGAATGGAGTATGTATATTTCATGTACAAGCCAGCAGCAGCTGCTCAGGGATGGCAATGCCCACCGTGGTCTAGGTCCCACTCCATGAATTAGCGATCAGTAATATTCCCCAACTGATATGCTCATTTGTCAATCTCATTGAAAGGATTCGTCAGATAAAGGTTCCCTCTTTCCAGATGTCTCTAGTTTGTATCATGTTGACAAAATAATTAACCCAACTCAGCATCTACTTCTGCTGCTGGTTCCTCCACCATCACTGACATCAGAACCCTGTGTTTTCAACCTCCTAAGAGAGTTTGAAGTCCAGGAGCTCTCCAGGAATCTACAGGTCACTAGTGCCAAGCTGAGACTGGAAAGGTATTCAGCTTCATCAGCTGAGCAAGAACTGAGTTCTTAGACTTGCCGGTGGGAAAATGCTCACCCTTAAGACTACTCGCCCTGCATCCTGTATTTCAATCTAAAAATCATCCCTTTTCACAATATGCACTGACTTGGTTCAGTTATTTTCCTTTAGAGTACTCGGCCTAATACAGTGCACTAGTAGATTTTTAAATGTAATTTTCTAAAAGATGTGATGGTGAGGGATAAGGTAAATGAGTTTTGGGATGTAACTCAGCAGAGAAAGTGCTTCTGTTCCCTGCTCTCGCACAGACCGCCTTTCGTATCTCTACATATCGAATGTTATCACCCTTGCCAGATATGCAAGAATGGTTAAATAAAACAATACTCTGAAACATTCCTTGTGTAGCTGGAACACACAGTAAGTCCTCAGTCACTAGGGTGCTTGTCGTTTCTGTCAATAATGACTTTGACTTTATGAGATAACAATGTAATCCAGGATACCAAAGGAACATTGCTGTGATATTTCAAAGCATTCAAATATGTATTAAGGATTTTAATACTCTTTAGCCAGTATAAGGGTCTTATCTTACTCATTAGCATGAGTAAAAAATATGAGAAAAATAATTTGTGCTTACATATGTAGTGACGGGTCAGCATCTGAGAAACAAGGTTTTCCTCATTATCCTGTTTAAATTATGGAAGAAAGACTGACCCCAGAGTGACCATTTAACAAACTGGGAGAATGCGAAGAACACACCATACTCTTACTGTACTCCCTCCTGCACAGACAGAGGTGGGAAAGGAAACAGTGGTTACTTTTCAAATCGTTGTACTTGTCACACAAATGAGAGTAGTGTACATCCTTCAGTGAACACAGATATTTTATATTTATTTAGGATGTACTCTTTTCTTAACAGTCTACGAAGTAGGTTAGCTTTAGATTCATACCGGTGGCATTTATGACAACAAACTTTCCTTAATATAATTTTAAAATTTCCCTTCCAAATTGTCAATATTATGAAATCGGTGTGTCTTGCTCACCTATTATGTTAAGGCTACTATGTAATCTCTGGAGTTGTGGCACTGAAAGGCATTGGATGGATAAATGAACTACTCAGACTGGTTATGCAGGTAATGTAATACGTGTGCCACTACTCCTTCAGCAGGAAAAGAGAAACCTTACACTTAGAAAAGCAGAGACTGAGAATCTGCTAATGTCTGGTGTCTCTACCACAGACCAGCTCAAAAGTTGTGCTGATTACAAAGCAATAGAAGTGTGAGCAATTAGTGAGACAGGAAGAGTATATCTGTCTGCCTTTCTGCCTTCCTGCCTGTCTATGTCTCTTTATATGTACGCATATATACATATATACATTGATACATATATACATTGATACATATATATTGATTATGTATAGAAATATATGTACATATCATGTAAACATAGATATATGTGTGTATATATACATACATACAAAACCACACATATATGTCACACTCACGTAGACCTTAAGAGCTCCAGAGTGAAACAGGTAGAAGAATCACTCTTTTGGAGATTTTAAATCTATAATATATGACCAGATAGTGTAGGAGCTAAAAAGATTTGCAGTAGGACACCCTGCCGGTATATTTTAATTTTTTGAACTGGATTGAGAATCTAACCTGAATTCAGCTGCATTTCATGCTTAAAACCATGGGACAGGTTCCGGTTCTGTAGGGACTCAAAATAGTACTGAGAGCTTGGAAAGATCAGGTGCCAGCAGCCTAGGGCATCTCTACATTGTTTCTTAGAATAGTGTTCACATCAATATACTCAAGCAAAATTTAAATAAAAACCCAGTAAGCACCCTGTAGTATGTGTTGGGCAATGTTTCCTTTACCTCTTCCCAAGAAACATTATATTTATGTACCTCAAGTTTAGAGTGGCAGTTTACTAAAATAGAATGGAGTAAATTCTTCAGGCATCAGAAACGTTTTAAAATTCTCATCTATCACTTGTCCACTGTTAGAAATTTTATAGACATCATAAAGTTGGGGGGGAATAGCGAACACATTTACTGCGTGGCAAATACTGCTTTGAATCTTTTACATAGATTATCTCATTTGATTCCCCCAGACCAACTTATTCTACAGGTGCAATCACATCCCAGTTTCACAGATGCGGAAACGAAGCAAGAGATATCAAATGGTTTGGCTAATACTCCACAGCCACTAAATTATGGACTAGAGATCAATAAAAACATGCTGATCTCCAACTAAGGACTATTAAAACTGAGTGATGGGTAAATTACTAGCCATGGTTTTGGCTTTGCTTTTACTTAAACTCATTGTAGTGTTTCTGAAATTTTAATGCATTCACAGATTCTCATATAAAGGAATACATGTTCAACTCAAGTTAGATTGGCAGTGTTAGGGATTTCAACAGCAATTTTGCCTTACTAACTGAAGAAATTAAACCTCCTATGAAGCAATCTTACACTAATACACAAAATTGCATGCAAGCTGTAAACCAGCGGTCCTTAACATTGTGCTAGTATATGTTAATCACAGATAAATTACCAACTCATCAGTGGTCAGACGTTTTAGTAACATTAATCTACATAAGGCATATCTGCTCCACTGAGCTATTCATGTTTTCTCTTTCCCATTCCCATTCTTCCACCCTCTCTATTCATTACTCATTCATAACCACGGGCTTTGTTTGTGAACCAAGCAAAACACCACCTGTACATGGCTCTGTTAATGAACACCATACTACATTTTAATGGGTGATAAGCTTTCATACCACTCAACATTAGATTAACTTAAAACAGGTTGAATGCTAAACAATAAAATTTTCTTTATAAAGTTTTGTGTCTGACACGGTTGTGTCTATGTGTGAGGTGTGCACATGTCACCCACATGTGAAGTCAGAAAACTAACTTGAGGGTCAGTCCTTACCTTCCTCGATATTTGATGAAGAGTTCCTTCCATTGATTGTTGATAAGCCCAGGAGATTGCTAGTGTCTTCTTGTCTCTCGCAGTCACACACAACACACACACACACACACACACACACACACACACACACACACACACTTGCATCTAGACACATACACATACAGACACACTTTAAAACAATTCTTACTTAAATCTACAGACAAATTTAAGATACACAAAATTACATATTAGTATTCATATTTTAGAACTTTAATGGGCAAATTCTGGTGTATAGTGAGAATTATAAAAATGTAATTTGAACATTTATCACTGTGGTATTTTCTATTTATGAGTGGATAATAAAGATGATGTGTTTGGTTCTAACACATTTTTATCTGTCATCAACCTTGGGAATCATTTGTGTCTATTTCTCTCCTGTTTTCATATTTTTACACTTTATCTTTCAAGTAAAATTTATTGGGTCTTAACTTTCCAATATTCCAATAGCATAAGTAGAATAAGAAAATGGCTGGTTGCCCAGTTTGTATTTTATCCACATGAAAACATCTGAGTCATGAGTGATGCCATAGCATTCTTAATAAATTGCTGAGGAAGCAAGAAGTTCATGCCAAGAAGATGAAGAAATTTAACCAGGGTGTCTTCTGCAGGCAAACAAAAACATCTGCATTCTCATTGCAATAGTGTGCATCTGAAAAGATTTTGCCTCGTATTGATAATGATACTGCTGGGGTTCAGAAAGACATCTTAACATATTTTAATTGACTTAAATCAGTTTGCATGCAGAAAAATGACCAAATAATCAAACATTCTATAAAGATATAAGAGAGTCTTCAAAATTACCCAATGTGAACTGATCGCTTCAGAGATTTCTGTTTTTATGGCAGTAATGAAACAGAAGCATCATGGTAGCAGGACATGATGGATGAAGGGTTTCATCAGTCAATGACAGTTCGGAAACAGTCATGAAGAAAGGAATGAAGCTGGTACAACCATGCCTTGCATGAACTCATCCCTCGAAGTAGGAACCATCTTCTAGATTTACCTTCAGTGAATAAAGTCACAAATCCGTCACTAGTGCATAATTTGTTGTAAGTGGATTAACCCACAGGTGAGTTTAAAGCATGTTAACTCCATCACCTCCCAAAAGCCAATCAGACAACCACCAAGCCTTTAACACATGTCCCTTGAGGGAGTATCAGATATAAACAATGAGTTTCTCAAATATCAAGAATTTGGAGAGTCAACATTAATGCTGATTACAAATACTCAAGTAAAACCAAGCACGGTTATGGGCCATTTTAAGGAAGGAGACATAAAAGAAAGTGCACAGGCAAAAAGTAAAAGGCAGACTGCTTGAACTTACATAACTGTGAGCTTTCTGAATTAAGAAATTTTTGCAGTAATTTAAAGCTTTGAACACAAGGAGACTTTCAGCCTGGCGTTGGTGTCATGTTAAGGTGTAGAATCTTTGACACACGACTCCTTCATCATTCATCTCTAAATCACACCATAAAGATGAACCTTCCTGAAGAATGGGAAGCTGTGTACCTGAAGTCAGAGTTCTTTCATTACATGGAAGAAACATCCATAATCAAATAGGGAAGTGGGTCGCAAAGGCTGGAAAACTACTAAGAAAGAAAAATGACCTGTCAGGTAATAATTAACATTGCCCACAGGCTTGGTCCTGTTGCTGTCCTATAACCAGAACAGGCAATGGAGACGTCTTGCAGCACACTTCTCCCTGCAAAAGACCAATTTTTCAAGCAGACATGACAATATTTTCCATGGACCTATCTTTCCAACTCTATATGGAAAATGAATAAATGGTATTTTCTTTATTTTTAAGTCATCTGGAAAGAATTTTTCTCATGAACTAAATCCTTTCAAAAGGAAATTCGGGGAGAAAGGGGAGGGAAGTAATATCAAACATGAGAGACAAATAATAGGAACAGAAAAATAAAAGCAATAAAGGGATGAATAAAATTGAAAGGCAGGGATATAAACGCTGCAATTTTATCTCTTATTGTTTTCTTCTGAATGATATTGAATGCAACAATTAACCTGGCACTCACCTCCACCCACACACACGCATCGACTCAGCATGAGTCCCTCACATCACTAGTTATGAGCCACACTTCCAGAAAACTGTTAACCTGCTCATTTGCCATCTTTTTTTTCCCTAAATATTTTATTACATCAACCAGTGTGAAAACCCCACTAACACCAGCTGTAGATGGACCGTCTCAAGAGCGCTAATGTTTGTATACCCTCTGCATAAAAGTGAAACCTAAATGATACACACACACACATATACACACACACAAATATATATACAATATATGTTCAAATACATACATATATTTAAAATATGCTGTATATGTGTATTTAACATATGCCTGTAATTTATATGTCCAATAATCTGAATAAAAATGACAAACATATATACCAAACATGATTCTGGGGGATATCCTTGGTGAACACGTGAAAAGCTTGAGGTGTGGAAGTTAAAGGATTCCTGCTTGACGATATAATTTCTGCAGGTTCAGTGAGGTGCAGGTTCTGTTTTCCCCTGGCTTCCCCTGCGATTATGAAATTGGTGTTAATGGTAATTGCTACAGAACTGATGAATCCTCATAGTCACACTCTTTTCCCCTAGTTCATTTTCCTGCAAACATTTTAACTGAACGATCATATCATTATTTTGAAGTTCATCTTCATTCTGCAGTGAACGCGAAACTATCTTCGTTCATCTGGAACGAAGCAGTCTCTTCACTGTTTTCCCTTATACCTCTATTCCTCACAAAATATCGGCATTTTTGTCTCTGTCCTTTTCTATCTCTACCAGAAATGTTCTATTTCAGTATAAGGACGTAGCTCAGAGGTAGACTACTTTGTTTAGTCTATGTGAAGTTCTAGGTTCAATCCTCAGCAGCACACATACCACCACCACCACCAACAACAACAACATATGTCTTTCAATTTCACTATCATTTTTCAATTTACAGAGCTGTAATCCCTCACTGGTGTCATGTTTCGATATTATCTGGAGATAAAAACAACTACAAAAATCAGAATGACTACGAAGAAGCGCAGAATTATTTCTGGTTGTATACGGAGATGTTTTAGGAAAGTTGAAGGGTGCTTAGAAATCCCGAGTGTCTAGAATTAGACCCAAGCCTCTCCATGATCCTGTGTGCTACTAATTTGATCTACAGATAACAAATATTATTGTGGTTGCCTCTATGTCTGTGGTATTACCCAACAACAGATAGAAAATATGTTTCAAGTATTGAACTTGTATTGATTATGTCATTATTCCCTATAAACACATGATATAGCAATTTATTCATATTGTAGCTATAACCTGGGGATGAGTCAAAGTCTATGGGATAATGAGGATTGCAACCGGATATAGGGGATAGAGAAATCAGTATTTAAATAGTACAAGGATAATATTTACACAGTGCACAGTAACATTATGCTAATTGGGATTGGTTTGAAACATATTCTTTCATGTTCCAAAATATTTATTAAATATCAGTTCTAGGCCAGGTAGTGACTATATGGTGGAAAACCAAGCATTGTCTATCTACATACATAATTTTAAAATCTAGTATATTAGTAAAATAATAGAAGTACACTGTATTGGTTAATACATGGTCTCAGCCCTATTGTGAATTATCCAGGAAAAGATGGGGGTGCTAAAGTGGTTTCTATGGGTTTCATTTTCCATTGTTGGCCAATTTTTGATATTATTTATGATATTTTTGATATATATTTTTTATATATATTTTTGATATATATTTTTGATATATATTGATAATTTTTGATATATGATATAATAGAAAAATCTATTATCTTTTTGTTATAAGGAATTGCTAATTTCATATTCTCTGGATAACTTATCCATACATTCATGCAAGAAATCCTGGGAAGATGTAGAGGAATTTTAATCCAGCAACTTGACTGCTCTAGAAAGGGATCATATCCAAAGACCTTCTAGGTCTATATGATCTGGCTGAAATGCAGATATGTCCTAGATTACAATATAATCTCGCTGGAATACAGAGGTGCCCTTAGTACCTTTAAGACCTAATAATGAAAGTAAGTGTAATTTATAGAAGGAAGCAGCCATGTTTGCAAGTGACGTCTAATTAACAGGCAGACAAAGTGAAGAAACAGATATAGCTTTGATGGAATGAGTCAGAGATAGGATATGCCCAACTATCCTGAGAACAGCACAGAAAAGAGAGACTACTTAGAGAAAAAAGAAAGCAGGGTGTATGTGCATGACAGTTTTGCTGGGACAGTTTTACAGAGAGGGGTGGCAGAAAGAACAAGCTAGACACAGGTGAAAACAGAACAAGCCAGAAAATGTGAATGAGCCAGAAGATTAGACTATATTGTCAAAGTTAGTATGAGGCCAGGCAGAGCAATTCAGTCAGAAGCTGAGAAAAACTAGATTGAATCAGTCAGCTTGGAAGATTAGATTGTATGGAGGGAAGGTACAAATTTCCAAGCCTAGACTTAGGATTAGTTACAACAGAGAAGGAAATGCTCTGGGCTCAGCCCAAGCAGTGTATTTGCACAGCTCATCCCTTCATCTGAGGAAATAAAATCAACATTTACAAGGTATTTTTTTCATATTTTGTCTTCTTTGCTTCTTTCTTGTTTTCAAGTTTTTACCAAGACTTGTCAACAATGACCACCAAACATGTCTGTTATGCATTTCCTTTACCAAATTTCAATTCCATTTTCTTGGTTCAAGACACCAAAATACTCTCACCTGAATTCTTGGATAGCTTTTTCTCTTCAATTTTATACCTATTGCCTGTGGCCCAGTCACTCTACACACTGTGATCAAATGATTCTTTTAAAATATGTTTATTCTATTTACTCTCCTAGGTAGCTTCATTATTGTCTTCTGTTTCTCTTGGGATAAAATCATAAATCCCTAATGTGTTTTTCTGAACACTTTCAATCTTCAGATCAATTTACACACCCATTCCACAAATTACACTAGTGTAAATTACACTATACACATTTCCTGATTTAACAGCATTGGCAACTGTTTCAACTGAGTAATGCTTCCACAAATACCAGAAATGGCACTGGGACACTGACTGTCTGTCTGTAGTATAGTTGAATCTTCATTCCTTCATGAAGTGTGGAATTATTTTAAAATTTTCCCTCCACCCATGACTTTTGTGACTACAAGTGTTAAAATGTTTTCCCATGAATTCATTCATTCCCACCAATGAAGTTCTGGAAGGGAAACTATGCAGGAAGGGAACAGAACAAGGAGTCCATTGTGGTGAGCACAAGGTAAGTTGGTGAATATGCATAGCCATCCATCCTCCTCCTTGGAGGTCTTCACTTGTTTCTATAGCGAAAGAGAAAGCAAACACTTTAACTACTGTCAACATTAATTAGCTGAACTGAAACACATATTGCCTTAAACTTATGGTCTATATCTACCATTTTGTATTTTCTCTTAAGTACATAATTATGTGTGAGTCTGTTTGCTAACTGCATATTTACAGACTCCTCAACTGACTGTACTATAAAAATACAAGGAGTTATTATGCACATCTACAGTATATCTATAGCTACGTTGTATAAATCAATAGAACTTAAAATTCTATGAGCCCTTTGGTACAAACAGAATTCATCACCTCACATAACTACAAACACGACACTGGTTATAGTTGCAATAACGATAAGGCCAGTAGAGAGCAGTGCATGCACTAACTTTTAAAATAGTCTTTGAATTACAATTAACAGAAATCATATCCCTTATTGTTTTAAATCTTATATCTTAGCCATTTAATGAGATGAGCTTCTTTTTCCTTGAAAACTGAAGCACTTCAACACCTTGCGGAAGTTTTCCATGTCCTTTGTGTGCTCCTATGTTATTTCTTTGGGTGTAATAAAATAGTAAACAAAACCAGTATCTAGATAGATGCTGGAGGGTGTAGAGGGCCACAGATAAGTAGAACTCACATTCATATAGCTACAAATAGAAGGATGCTCTCTGAGTGTGTGGGAGAAAGGATGCATGCACCTTTGA
>JANHMN010000021.1:27726003-27758673 GCA_030674055.1 Rhabdomys pumilio
GCGCTCCTGGGGATAGGTGCTAATGTGATCAAACAAGAGGTTCAATATCTCTGAGCCTTAGTTTATTTATCTCTAATATAAAATAAAAATATCTACTTTTCTGGATTGAAAAGTCTGGGAGAATATCAAACACACACCCAATTCTTGAACACATAAGATGATTAATAAGGTATTTATTAATTTAAATTAAGTCTATTGAAAATGTGTTTACCAATAAATTAAACCACTAATTACCTTCTAAGGAAATCATATAGTGACTGGATAACCAAACAGCTAAGACTAAAATGTAATTGCATGTATTTCAACAACTCTAGTAGAAATAAAAAGGAAACAGCACATGAGTAAGTCAAGCCCACTGACTCTGTTGAAACACAAAGCTTAAAACTTCAGTGACCACACAATCATGCATGAGACCTGAGCATGGGCACATATATTCAAGCACAAGAAGAAACTCAAGACACTTTTTTATGTCTCTCCTTGTCTCAGAAAGACAATGACAAATGTTAGTTCTCAAGTAAATTTAATGAAAACAAGTAGTTACACATGCTGACTCAATAATTTTCTACAAGCGTTTAAACATAAGCTTAAGATGCTGAATTTATCAATACTAGAAATAATAACTGATGGCTACCTTGTGAATAATGCTTCCTCTTCTTGTTCTTGAAAAAATAAAAGGAGACAACATGAAAGAAACATGGCAGAGTAAATTTTCAATCAAGACCCTCAAAATGTAAGAAACATGTTATCAAATGTTTCTGATGGAGAGCCTTTGGGAAACAAACAAAAAAATCAAAAATTCTTCCATCATAGACCTCACAATCTGAAGTTCACGTGGAAATGGATACAATTAAAGCTTTTACATAGATGAACCCAATTGCTGATGCACAAATTTTATATCACAAATTATGTTTAAAGTATTACATTAATAGTCATGGGGGGTTGGTAAGTTTTCATTCTCAGTTACTAGATTAGCTTTGATATTTTGTGCAAAACCTTGAAACACACTCTACTATCAAGACAAACAATTGGATTTCTTCTTCCTCTTACCCACTTTAGGGCATATGTATACTGATGCTCACTTAAGAGTTACAGATTCCTTCCCCTGCAATGCTTTCTTTCTACGGCACTTAGGGAACTTGCTACTGTGCAGAATTCTACTATTTGTTCACTGTTTGTCACATAACAAAGACTAAGTAGAAAGAAAGAGGGTAAGTCTTGTCAACTTTTGCATGACAAGTCCCTCGCATAGTCCTTAAAATAATAAATAGGTAATAATATAATAAATATATAATTGGTAGCTTATGCTAATACATTTATAGAGACTACTACTCTAAAAATCATTAAGAGTTATTTTACCATTAATTATGTGCTTGTGAGGGTTTGTTCATGAGAGTGCCAGTGGCTGAGGAGACCAGAGGTGTCAGAGATCCCTGGAGCTGAAGTTAGGAGAACAGAGCTGAAGACATCGATGTAGGCACTGGAAACTGAACTAGCGTCCTCTGAAAGAGCAATATGTGTTCTTAACCATGGTTCCATGTCTGTAGCAAGAAAGAGTATATCCTTTCATTTTATTCTTCTTAATTTTAAAAGTATAATTACATAATTTCCCTCGTTCCTACCTCTAATCTCTGTGTACTAATGTCCCGTTTATCTCATTGTGGTCTCTATTTCTCTAATTGTTTTACAAATACACAGTTTATATGTAATTATAGTGTGCATATATTATATGTAATTTGTCCATATTTTTTTTCCTAAATATATAAATGGTTCTCACCCAGTCCATATAATGTTACTTGTATGTTTATGAACTTGGAGTATATTCTTTTCCATCAAAAGCTCAGAAACAGCAGAGACCTTGCAAGTTGGGATCAGCTTCCTCCTGTTACCTGATCACTTTCCAACTGAATGAAGCTGTTTCCTTGTTTGACAGATGAAGAACCTGGAGATCTACAAGGGACTGCGAGTTTGTCAGATAATAGGAGTGATAAAGAGTTGAATTTCAGGATCAAAGTTCTTAAACTTAAAACTCTCAGAAGATGCGTGTATTGGAATACTACGTTCAGCGTGTCTCTAAGGATCTGTTGAATAGATAGATGGCCAATCATCTTTGACTTTTCAATTACTGCTGAACGCCTGAGGCTTTCCCACTCTTGGTGTCATTAGAAGAATGTAGCATTGGTCTTATGCAAATACTCGTCGAATATTCTGCAACCCAGTGGGTCTACCTCTGAGAGTCTCTGGGTCACAATGATGACTTAGCTGTCACATGGAAAGGCAGCACCGCCATCTCAGCACTGTGACCACTCCTCTCTGTAAAGCCCAGTGGAGGTTTCTCCATGTTTCTTCATGATTTGATAAGGAAATGAGGCTTGGTGAAAATTTAGTGAAAGTTGGGATACAGGGCCCACAGTCAGTATTTGAAGGCTCTAGGAACTGAAACAACTGAAACGTGATCCACTGACTCTGAAATAAGGCCTTTCACATTATCTACCTGTAATTCGGAGGGTGCCGAGACAAAAAAATGAATCTCCAGGTTCAGATGTAATAAATGGTACCAAACATCGATGGCTCAACTCTTGTCGTGCATACTAACTAATCAATAAATAACACCTCTGAATGCAAGTTTCTTCCAGATTAACATGAGAGGGTCTCATATAATACAAGTATATAATAAACCAGACAGAAACTCGTTTTTTTATTTTAAAACCTTTTAAGGAAGTTTGCTTGTAAGGGCAAGTTATTTTCCTAGCTCCTAAATGAAAGCTGACTTGTAGAACCCTGGCCGTCCGTCGGTTACCTTGTACTGTTGAGAGTGGCCATTCTAAACAAAAAGCTTCAACAGAAATTAACCGCAACTACAATGATATAGCAACATCTCCCATAGCTGGTGGTGTTTCCTCTGGAAAAGGATGTGGAAAGGGAGATTGAAATGTTTCTTAATCTGAAAAGAATTCTGTCCCCACCTCTCTACTCCTGTCTCTCCCGTTTCTGCGTCCTTTTCCTCTGTGTTCGAGTGCATTCTGACCATTATGCTTGGGTGGAAAGTTGAAAGACAGCAAACCTGCTTACAGCCAAGCCAGTGCTCCTGATGGGTGGATAAGCAAAGTTCTAAGGCTGAGCGTTCCTTTCTCAGCTCCTGGCCAGGCAGGCGCTCGCGGATACCTGCCCTGCTTGGCGCCGCACTGAAGATTCGCCGCGGCTGAACAGTTGAGTCTCCATCTGGCTACCAACCCACCCAAGCTTTCTTCTCCTCCATCACCACCTTCCTGCCTCCCCCTCCTCCCCCTCCTTTCCGTCTTCCCTCTCCACCCCCGCCCCCAATCTCCTCCTCTTTTTCTCACTACAAGCGGTTGCTGATGCTGAAGCTGAGCGTCACTTCGGCTCCCACGGCAGACATGGCGACATTGACAGTGGTCCAGCCGCTTACTCTGGACAGAGGTAAGGGAGAGGCTAGTCGGTCAGACCACACAGTCCGCACCGCTTTGCCCTCCGCCCTGCCCAGTCCCACAGGGAAGGCAGGATGCGCTCCGGCAGGGGCCGCTGGGGGAGGAGGATCAGCCCAGGAGGGTTTCGCGCCCGGAGCAGGACACTTTCTTCCCCTCTCTCCTCGCCTGGTCTCCGCCGCCCCTTCTTGCTGCGCTCGCCCGGGCGTGGGTGCTTGCCAGGGCTCGGATGCTTCAGCTGCCAGTCTCAGTCCGTCGCCGGGTCGCCTGCGGGCCCCGGCTTTGTTGGAGAGGATGAGCCGGGACCGCTGAGCGCTGGTGACTGGAGGTTGAAGAGGGGCAGAGAAAGCTCTCCCAGCTAGACCTGCTAAGGGACCAGTAGGGGAAGCCAGCTGCCAACTGCCGGCGCGGGGACACGAAGGGAGGAAGTTTGTCCCCGCTCTGGAGACTAGGGGGTCTGTGCAGCTCTGGTGACTGGGAGATCGCCCCGAGGCGGCAGGGCGCTTGGCTGGGTAGCTGGGTGCAAAGCCGCGGGGTTGCCGAGCTAGGGCGCTGCCCTCAGGCGAAAGGGCAGAGCAGAGCCCGGGCACCCTTCACCGGCTCGGGGACCGCATCCCGGAGCTGAGCCGGCTTGGCTCCAGCTTCCCGTCCGGAGCTACTGCTCCGGTCGTGCTACTCCCTCAGCCTGCAGTTCCAGGGAGGTAGCAACTCCTGTCTCCTGCTCCTGCAAACCTTGTTCTTCACCAACCAAGTGCACCTCGGTGCCTGGGCTGCATAAGGCGCGGAGACAAAGCGCTGGCTGGGTAACTGTTTAACTTCTAGCCTGTGACCTGTGCGTCCTACTCTTTGGATGAATGATAAACAACGGTTGCTCAAACCTTCCCAAACCTGGTTACTGGTTTCTCCTCTAGGATCAGGCCCTGCCTAGTGCACCCGAGTAGTACCTGGCTGGGAATGGGAGTTTCATTTCTGCCTCACCAGGTCCAGTTACTAGGGCGCCAGAGTTCCAGCTCTGCAGAGAGAGGGCACCTCTAGCTCTGGGTCTGCAGCGGCAGGGCTTAGGACCCGGTGCAGCCATTTGAAAATGCTGTGCTCAGAAGAAAATGATTTAGTCCTTGTCCCTCTAAAATTTCTCTTTCTGGAGGATTAAACTAGCGGGCCCAGCAAGGCAAAAAGAGCATCCTACTGCGAGCACAGTGGCAACGCTTGTAAACTGTGTTTGAGGTTCTTAATTTGGAGAGATCTCTGGTGACTTTAACTCAATCTGTTGATGCCAGAATGGATATTATGCGGTGCCCATAGCAACCTTACTTAGGGTAAGAGTTGAAAAATAATTGATTTTTATGTTGGGAAATGTTCGCTTACAAGCTTGCAAATTAATAAGAGTAAAGAGCTCAGAAGTCCGCCGTATAATCTATGATTTTAGCCCCAATATCATCCGTACTAAGCAGGATAAATCCATTGCTGGTAAGAGCCAAGCAGATGGCAGGCTATTAAAAACGATGGGTTTCCCAAGTATTTCTATTTTAATGTAATGAGCTCTTCTATTGTCCCATTACTGGATTACAGTCATTAAACATCTCAAATTTAACTATATCAAGCATCCCAAGTTCTAACTATGTTAGAAGCAAACACTCCAAGAAGACCACAGACCCAAGCAAATTTAAATCTTATCACTACTGTTAGGAATACAACCAGTCCACTTTGGGGGAGTTTATCTTAGCGCTTGGACGGCCCAGTCAGCTGTCTCGAGAAGACCAAGATTTAAAGTGTGTTCTTGTTTATATTCAGATGGTATCTCTCCTTCTGTGATTAGATCCCTAGAATAAGTAACACAGGAAGCAAAGCCAGGTTATCTATGTGAACATCTGAATTAATAAACCACTGGCTTTAACTGCTTGGTGTGTAAGAAGACCGTTAAAGTTATCTTCCCTCTACTTCACTGTGATCGTAACTTAATATGATTAGTTAAGTAATTCTATTAGGTTGATGAAACATGGGATTCTAAACTTTGTCCTGGTTTGGCTGGGCGTAAGGAATTAGGGTCTGATTATTGTGAAACTGTGCAACCCTAGCAGTCTGTAATTCAGTTATCCTAACCTAACTTCGGTTTCATCCTTTGGCCACCTACTGGAGATTTTGGGTCACTCCAAGCTTCCAGAAGCGTGCCATTTGATACATTCGCTAGGCGGTGATGACCCATGTTATATACTCTAAATTTGCCCACTCAAAGGCTTTTGGCCCCATCACGGCCTTTATAACACTTCTTTACTTTTGTCTCCCCCAATGTGTAAAGCCCCTTGAGGGATGAAGCCATATCTTAATTCGTCTTTGAATTCCTCATTGCCCCTGACTTGTGATGGAGTATAAAGTTAATGTAGATTAGTGAGAGTGAACTGAAGCCTGGAGTAAATCAAGAGCTGTTAATTATACAGATTTCATAGGGTACAGGAGTACAATTCATGGTGTTACAGCATTTCAGAGCTGGCAAGGATGCTAGAAAGGAGCACGTATGGCAATGGTTATGAACCTTTCCCAGATTCGTTTGGTGAATTTCTACCAGGTACCACTGTTAATCAATGCTGGGCCTTTTGTTTTTCAAGACTGGGTTTCTCTATGTAATCATGGTGTCCTGGGACTTGCTTTGTAAACCAGGCTAGCCTTGAACTCAGAGATCTGCCTGCCTTTGCCTCCTGAGTGCTGGGATTAAAGGCATGTGCCAGCAGGCCCTAAGTAGGATTGTAACAACAGGGAAGAAGGAAATGGGACTTGTGTCAGGCACTACCAAGTGCATCTTACCAAATCAGAAGAGGTATGGTTAAGACTCCTGGTTCTTTTCTAATATTTTCATTTACAGAAAAGAAACATTAATAGATATTTTTAAGGCTGTGCTACCTCTAAGTGGGAGATTTGATTCTCAGTTGATATCCTTTGGAATCAAGAATGTAGGGTCCATTGGGACAGTATATCGGCTGTAGGGAGCTCAATATGAACAGCATAGTATCCATAGGAGTAGAAATAAATTCCATATGTATGGCATATAGTGTATCAAATGGAACTCCAGAAGCTTGGAGCGACCTGAAGTCCCCAGTAGGTGGCCGAACAATGAGACCTAAGTTAGAATACCTGGATTTCAGACTGTTAAAGCTATACAGCTTCATAATGATCAAAGCCAAATTTCTAATCCCAAGTTTTGGAGGAAACAAGTCAAAGCTACAGGGTTGAAATGAAGACTTACTTGCCTCAAATTCAAATGAGATGGATCGCTGAAAGTAAGACTCTTAGAAGTCACACCCACCTTGGTTTTCTGTGTGATAACCAAGTCTTTAAGATCCAGAATGTCCCAAAGGAATAAAGAGGGTGACCCCGTGGCTTTCACATCTCTCGGTGTATTCCCAAACTGTTTTCTAACTGCCATCATGACATTGGAGCAGACAGCATTGCAGACCTCAGGGTAGCTATAAGCAGAGTAGACTTCTATTTATTTTTTTATTGATATTCATTTACTTACTGAGACTCTAATATAAATCACACTTTACTACAGGACTAGTGTATATTAAGAAGCTAGACCAATAAAAATTCTAATTTCTGTCACAAGTAAGAGCCGGTAGGTAAAGTTAGTTGTTTGTTTGTTTGTCTGTTTTTGGCATACAAATAAGTCATTCATCCATTCATTCAACATACATGTATTACCTGTTGCATATTATATACTAGGGCAGCAGTTTTCAACCTGTGGTCCTCGACCCGAACAACCCTTTCACAGGGGTTGCATATCAGATATCCTGCATGTCACAGATTTGCATTCTGAGTCATAACAGTAGCAAAACTATGGTTATGAAGTAACAACAAAAATAATTTTATGGTCACCACAGCTTGAGGAATTGTATTTAAGCGTTAGGAAAGTTAAGAATCATTGTGCTACAGGAATACAAGAAGAAAGGTTTCCTAGTCCCATGAATCAGAAGCATCTACTAGGGAACACAAATGGTAATGAACCGATTGACTCAAACATATTGAGTGTCAGCCTCATCCCAAACACTTCTCTAAGCACTGGGATAGGGCCAGTGAGCAAATAGAGCAACGTGGGCAAAGTCTAATGATGTTCCCATGCTTATGAGAGAGATACGATATGCAAGAATGAGGCCGAGGGAGCAAAACTCAAACTGAACAAATAACAAAGAACCACCATCGTAGGTATCTTAGTGAAGGAAAGACCCCCTTAAAATTGTGACATTTGAGAGGAGCACCGAATAAAGGGAGGAAACAAATTAATGACATTTGGGGGTAAATAGGCTCAGGATGAAGAACTGACAGCCTCCCAGCACATCACGGTAGCTACTGTGCAAAAGCAAGCAAAAGGAGAGCCTTAGAAGAGGAATAGATGAAGATGGTGGCCAGAGGCCAGATGGTATGACTCATAACAATGATGGTAGATTATCTGAGACTGTGTGATGCTCAGAAGCAAACAATCAGAGAAGAGACTAGGTGGGTGAGGTC
Source organism: Rhabdomys pumilio (assembly GCA_030674055.1). Lineage (NCBI taxonomy): Eukaryota > Metazoa > Chordata > Mammalia > Rodentia > Muridae > Rhabdomys > Rhabdomys pumilio. The sequence continues at coordinate 27,733,944 of JANHMN010000021.1, forward strand.
TACTTGGTTCATGTAGCTCAAGGAAGACTCAGTGAGAAAGGAAAATGTACGGTTAACCTTCATCTACTCATACAATCCTGAGGAAAAGCAATCCCAGTGAAGCAGGTATGCATAACTGCAGTTCCAGATGTACTACTTGGTTATCATCTGGCTGAGGCACTGATGGGAAAACAGTCGGAAGATTAAGACAACCGAAGAACTGATTATACCATACGGATACAGCTTAGGTTAAAATTTTGGTTGTCTGGACCAAGGAAATCTACAGATCAGCATTACTCCAGGTTTTATTGCCAAGCTAATATATTATATATGATCATTTGATTTTCAAAGATACACGAAGCACCATAATTTTCATACAGCTGCATGTAAATCTCCATCTTGATCCAGGTGGCCTTTCTTAATATGGGATGGATAGTTATCAGGTTAGACAGCAGTGTGGACAGTAGTACCTAGAATTTACCTTTGAGCCAAAGGAAGATTCTGATGGGAGAAGCGTGAAATTTATCTCTTCCCAGCTTTAAAATGTTCTTAGACCCTATTCCAATTTCCAAAGACTGGCTTACCCAGATTTTAATCTCTAAAACTAGGGGTGACCTTCAGCTAAGCTCAGAGCAACAAGGCAGAGCACAGCTTCTGATACTTAATCCCATCATCTTTATAGAAAAGAGAAATGCTTCCCTGTATTAAACACTGAGTCCTTCTGGGGGCTTCCAGAGGGTACAGTAGCTTCAACTCTCCTTCAAGTCCAATTTCAAGGTCAGAAAGGAAAATATGAAAAAAAAAAAACCATTTAATGTTCATTTTTGCTTATTAACTTTCCCCGCTTAAATGGAAACCAAATTGCTTTTAAAAAAGAAAGAAAGAAAGAAAGAAAGAAAGAAAGAAAGAAAGAAAGAAACTATGACCTATAACGTGAGAATACAAAACATATTGTGAAAAAAATGAATAACTATTTTTCTCCATGGGGCTAGAGAGATAACTCTGCAGTTAAGAGTAAATACTGATCCCAGGAACCAAATTTGTTTCCCTGCATGCATTTCCGGTGATTCATAATACCTGTTACACCTGCTCCAGAAGACCCAATGCTCCTAGCTTTATCAGGAGCATTGCTCATGTGAACATATCTCCACGCGTTAAAACAAATACATACGGGCACAATTAAAAATAAAATGGATATTTTTAAATACGATTCTAGGAGTTGATTAAAATTGCACAATTTAAAATTCTTGGATGTTTGGTGATGCCCTCAACAGCTGACGATCCATTTTAGTTGGCACACAAGGTAAAGTGTTACAGCCTCCATCGTCCACCTTTTCTGTGACTGGACTTCAATTTGGATAAGTTGCAGAGACAGAAATGGAAATCCTTATTTCTTGGCTTCTCTCAGTCATAATTTAAATTATTGATTAAACCAGTCTTAAGTGTATTTCCTCATCTTAACAGATCAAACTTTTGTCCTTTAAAGTTTCTGCTGGGAAACCAAGAAATTTTACATTATGGATCTCAATATTATGGTGTTGGGGTCGTGGGGACCAAAAAAATGGATGTCAGTGAGGATCCCATATTCTCCATGCAGTAACACGTTCTCTTTTCTTCTTACTTTTCAAGGCACACACAGCCTGTTCCTGTATGTATCTTCCAATTTGAGCTCTGGGCAGCCTATAGCTTTTCTAATCAAACGGCATTCACTAGTTTATATGAAATCTGTATTTATCTCAAAATTGTTTTTGCTCACAGTCCAAAGAGGTCCATTCCCTCTCCTGCGCCTCAGTTTTCAGTTTTTGTCTTTATTTGGGGAATTTTTATGACAGAAAAAAACAAGAACTATAATTTTAAATACTGTTTCAAAGGTGTATGCCTGATTATCTTGACAGAGAGACAAAAAGAAGGTGCTGCGGATATGCTATAGCTCATCTGGAGGCTTCACCAACAGCTGCAGCCTGATATGCTTTAGGTCGGGACCATCACGTGGTTGCTCACTTTAAGAAATTATTTTTCTGAGGGCACCAATAAACATTTTACAAACTATTATTGTTGAATGTCTACTTTGGCGTGGTGGTGCCATTCATGATATTAATATTTTTGTTTTGCAGTGTATGTGTGTGTTTGTATGTGTGTGTGTGTTTGTGTGACTGTTTCTGTGTCTGAGTGTATCCCACCACGTGACTGGAAATAATGAGTTACTGCTGTTGAAAGTCATACTTCCATCTCCACTTTCTGCATGGATCCTACTGTTTTAATTGGTGACTGAGCCAAGTATTTAGTCCCATATTCAGACCATGAGGTGTTAATAAGATTTATTTTTTTTTTAAGATTAATTTGTGCGTACGTGTATGTACGTGCGCTCGCTTTGGTGCAAGGGTGCCAGATCCCCTGGAACTAGAGTTACAGAGACTTGTAAGCTAATATGTGGGTGCTAGGAATTGAACCTGGGGCCTCTGGAAGAGCAGCCAGTGCTCTTTTTAACTGCTGGGCATATCTCCAGCCCCAAGAAGACTTTTATAGTGTCAAACGGGGCTGCAGCCTGCCTCAGCCCAGTACACAGAAGCTACTTAGTGTTTTTGTTTTTCATAACCACCAATTAGTGAACGATAAATAGTTTAAGATAGATGTATTTTGAAAACACTCTCTGTTGACAAAAACGTCTTAAAATGTCATAATGATCCTACCAATTCATTACCTCTAAGCAAGAAATTTTTGAGACTGAGTTTTGCTAAGTCATGTGCTAGCTGTACTTGAAGGCTTGCCTATTGGAAGCAAATAAGCTCGAAACCACTTAAAAGCCACGTGGGACTGACTGAAATTTCTTTTGAAGGTGTACTCAGACATCTGTCCCTGTTGCTCAGAAAGCACAGAGCTCCTGGTTTAAACGAATCATCACGTCTAGAAACACTGGAGCTATTTCAAGTCCACCTGGTTTTGCTCTTTTTATTTACTTGCTCAGTGTTGTCATAGTAACATTAATCCTGCATAAGATCTTCTAGCAAAGAATTGCCATTACCAAAAAAGGATAGATTAATGGAAGTCGCAGAATGTTCACGGGATTTTAAACTTCCAGGTTTAATGGGGGAGGGGGATGGGGGAGGGGCGGGGAAGTGAGCATCACGTGATAGCTGGATCTGTTGAACTGCCATGGAATACTGGATGATGTGGCTATGGGACTACTGAAAATGATGCTTGGGGAAAATTAGACAGCAGGAGGTTGAACAAGGAGCCTGGTTTTGAGAAAAATCTGTTTTATGGAATGACAGATTAAACTATCTGATGCTGTCTCCTAGCAGAACGTAAACCATCTTATTAAAATAATAAAATATTGACCATTGGAAAAGAAAGTGGGAGTTCTGCAGCAGGTACATGGGTCGGGGAGGATGGGTGGGTTGGATTTCATAAGCACAGCACAGCTGTGTTCCACACTCAGGATGCTATTCGCTGTGCAAGAGGTCTTGTTGAAAACATGGAGCGACGTGAAGTGGGCTTCGAGTGGCTGAATGCTGCTCTGTGAATGAATGCTTCTCAGTCCTCTGTATCGTTACTGAGACTCCGGCTGAGGGCCATGAATTATATTTTAATCAAATTTATTGGTGACGTGCGGCTTGGGGAAGTCAGAAATAGTCATGCCAACAATATCAGTATTCTAAGATTGTACCTGGCTAAAATAGAAGATTACAATGAAACAGATAAAATTCAATGAAGGGGAGCATGTAGCTCTCATTCATTACCTGGAATCAGGTTAGTATGTGATTAGATTCATATCGATGGCCTTGGCATATGACAGGGACAATCTTATTTAAGAGTGGTTGATTTGAAAAATATTGATCCTTTTATTTAATAAAGTCAAAACAAGTTGTGATTAAATCATCAAAATATTAAATATCCATTTCTTTAAAATGAAAGGTAAAACATGTACCAATACTGTAATAAAATACTACTGCTCCATAATCTATGAGAATTGTTTTACAAATACTAAAAGTTTTCAAAGTTACAAATCAGTCTATGTCAGTGATTCCTGATATTAGTGAGGTTTTTAAAGCACAACAAAAACTATCCCAGCTCAGAAACATTACTCAACTAAGATAGAACGCTCAACAAGAGACATAACAATAGAATTCCTAGAATTCTCAAGGCCTGCTTAAAAGTCACCTTTACTCATCATTGTGTTAACTAAAAGAAACACGAGGTAAATATCTAGATTCCCTCTTGGGAGGAAATATCACGCCACTTAGCTGTGAGCCACAGAGTTCCTAGAAAGTAGTGTGGTTCAATGTTAGAAACTATTTTACTCCAATGCTTTATATATCTGCTAAAAATCTAAGCTTAATATGTGATTTCTACACACACAGGGTTTTTCTTCAACATGATATGGATTAGCTATCAGATGCAATGTTGAATGCTGTATTTTAAACGCTCAGGATGAAACTGTATATTTAAGCTCTAGAACAATACAGGAAAAAAAGATTTAACCAATGCTATAAAATAAATAAATGTAAGCAAAAATAAATGAACACTGAGCTGTCAAAATGGCCTGTTTTCGGAGTGTTTGATTATCAATTGAAAAGCTATTAGAAGGCATAATTGAATTTCCTAGATGTAATCATTAATGCCACAAATCAGTGCTCACATAGCCAAATCGTACTTAAAATAGTAATCCGGCATTCAAATAGCAAGTTTTCAAAAGTCAATGAAAAGATAAAGGGTGGTTACAAAATACAATTAAAAAAAAGGCAGGACTAAAAAGATGATAGATACAGTTTGATTGTCCACTGAGTGACATGCCTGCTATGTATTTGAGAATAGGGAATAGAGAAGAAAAAAGATGGACAAGGTCTCTGTCAGTGATGTACATGCTTTGCAGTTAGTGTAGAAAGACAATTCTAAAGCGAAGAAAAAGCCAGGTTCAAAACTAAGTGTTCTAGTCAAGAGAGACGACAGAGGTTCTGGCTAATCAACAAAAGGATGGACTGGGTATTAAGACTATCTTGTACCTCACTGGTACAAATAGGAATAATTATGCTCTAATTGTATTCTGAAAGAAAAGCTTTATTTTCACAGGAAGGGTAATATGTAGGAGGAGCTAAGGGGAAAGGAGCACCGAGAGGAAAAGATGGAGTAAGGAGAGGAGAAGATGAAGTAGATGAGAAGCTGGGTAATGAGAGAGAAAAAGAGAGAGAAAGAGAGGGGGGGCATGGAGGCAGAAGTTCATGTGTCTCCACTAGTCAAAGATAGTTTACATAGCTAGGTTGGGTATTAGGTTACACTTCTGAATGAGCATTACCATACTTACAAAGCCCTTGATTAACATTTTTAAAAAACTGTATAAAAGCCAAATGGAAAAGGGGGGGCACAGGATAGGGGTTTTCTGGGGAGGGGAAATGGGGAAAGGGATTGCCATCTGAAATGTAAATAAAATATCCAATAAAAAAAAGAAAGAAAAAGAAAAAAAGAAAGACAAAAGATTTAAATAGGTGAGAAACCAGTGGGACCCCATAGAACAATTCATACAGAGAGTAGGACACAGGCAAGCAGGAGCAAAAGCCATGTACACAGCAAGTTCTGGAGGACTATGTGAGGACGTGTCATCAGAGCAGAAGCAGGCATTGTGCAAAGAGGAATATGCAAGTGCAAAAATTATCATTTTGATGAGTAAATGCAAGGCAAAGGAAAAGTCAGGGCACAGTAAAAAGGAGAATAGATGAGAAAGGATGTAGAGTTGCCAGTAGCAATACCTGCTTTAAGGATGCAAGGAGCGACGGCTAGCCAGTGCTGTGTAGATTGTAAATGGGTAATGCAATACCATTTTCCTTCCGTTCCTCTGTTTTCCCCATCATTTCAAGAGTACTAGCTTGCTTAGGAAGCAGCAAAATGCTTAAAACCATGCTGGTCAGAGATGTCCTGCCTATGTTTAATTGCCAGATTTTCTGCTCTCTGCAACATCCACAGAAGTTTCTTAACTCTCTTGAGTTTCAGTTTTCTAATCTGCAAAGTGCAAACTGTAAAGCTAATACAACATCAAAGATGTAGATTTGTTGGTTTTCATATTCTAATATGCATAAAATACTCAGACTAGGTCTGACACTTAGTCATTGCTCAACGGCCGTCATCATTTCTTCCCTGAACCCTGAATATAATATAATCCCAATGCACAGGGCAAGGACAGAAAACACTTCCTTTATTGTGTTAGATGAAGAGGTTGGGATCACACTTAGGTTTGGGATTCAAAAGTCACAGGAAGTTATTGGAAATGAGTAGAGATCCAACCAAAGTGCTTTCTGAATATGCAACTTGGTGCCTACATTGTTCATTTTCTGATAGGTCATCACTCATCTTTGATAATTCTATAAAGACATCTATAAGAGGTGGTTGAAATTATTGTTTTACATAGCTATCACCCTGAATATACATGACTTCAATGTTTTGTGTGTATGGTGAATACGTGTGTGTGTGTGTGTGTGTGTGTGTGTGTGTGTGTGTGTGTGTGTATGTGTAGCTGAGTACCATATCCCATGGTGCTGGTATGGAGGACAGAGACATGCTTGGGTGTCAATCTTTGCCTTCTGCCTAGTTTGAGACAGTCTCCTTCTGTTCTGGCTGCTGATGGTCACTCATCTGCATTCCAGGTTACTTGGCCCACATGTTTCTGAGGTTGTCTTCTGTCTCTGCCTTCCATTTCACCATAGGAATACTGTACACAAAAGTTTCTAATATTGTAATATTTATATTATAAATATTATATAGAAATATATATTATATATATAATTATATAGAAATATAATATAATAATTATGTTTCTAATATAATTTGCCATCATATGCTTTTTGGTATCATAGTAATGTAAATATAAGTTCCCTAATATTTGCTGAATGAGGTATGGTTTTGGCCTGCATAGGTTCAAGGTAGTACAGACAAGCAAGAAAATGAAGGAGACGTGGTAGATTTTTACCAAGGAGAAATATTCCCATATCCGTGTCCTTCAAAATTAGAACTGGTCTCTTCTAAAATTATCAAGCATTTTGTTTGTGCACACTGTCCAGGGAAAAGATGATTAACAAACTTCAATTATTTTTCAAGACAGACTTAAATATTCAGTAATTGCTTTGAGTGTGTGCTCAGTGGTGTTTTTCTAAGTATAAGTTAACCATACACAGATACGAAAAAAGAAAAAGAAAGAAAAGTACCAGGAGTAAAGCAAAAGAGTGGTTTTGTCTTCCCTTATTTTAGAATCATTTAATTTCAAGGCATATTATGATTCCCAGAAGCAAACATGGTAGGTCGGAGAAGGAGGTATGAATCCAGAGGGCTGGTTCCCAGTTTGGTGTCTCCCTTCCCAGTATTAGCCACATTCCTTGACTATGTTTACCATCTATGAATGCTGGTTAGGTTTTGTTAACTTGGCACAAACAAGAGTTGGCTGGGAAGAGGATATGTCCATTGAGGAATTGTTTTCTAGATTGAGCTGTGGACCTGTCTTGGGGCATTTTCTTAATTGACAATTGGCATGGGAAGGTCGAGATAACTTACAGATAGTGCCGCCTTTAATATGTGATCCTGGATTGTATCATTAGAAATAAAAATGAGCAAACCCGTGAAGAGCACGTCAGTAACAGTGTTCCTCCATGGTCTCTGCTTCAGTTCTGGCCTCCAGGTTCCTTCCTTTAATGAATGAACTATAAGCTGTATGTTGAGGTTTGGTCAGTTGCTGTGTATTGTAGTAATGTCAAGTGAGGTCACCCAAGGCCTGGTTTTCCCCAGAGAACAAAGATAGTCTGAGTTGGCAGGTAGATCCAAGTGCCAGACACTATATGACCTTACCCCAGGTTATTTCTGATTGGTGGATAAAAATACCTACAGCCTATAGCTGGGCAGAATTGAGGTAAGCAGGGCTTGGTGTTTCCCGAAGACCACGAGAAGGGAATGAATGGAGAAGAGAGGAGAAAGACACCATGAGTTAGGAGTCAAAAAAGCATGACCCTAATGGCTGGCCAATTAGAGTTAAGAGAAACCTAGATGAAACATAGTAAGTAGTAACTCAGAATTATCTATAAGAAATAAGTTTTAATAGCTTAGAGCGTAGATATCTACCTTCGGGACCATGCTTTCTTGAATCCTAACCCATGGCATCTTTTTCCTCTCTCCCCCTTCTTCTCTTCCTCCTCTGACTGCCAAGCCTGGGAACACCCAGCCCTGCCGACCTCAATTCTGTCCAGCTATAGCATGTAGGTATTTTTACTCAGCAATCAGAAATAACTTGGGCACAAAATTGCATAGGTTCACTTGGGTCTACCTGTAGACTCTCTAGTCTCTGGAACAATCAGGTCTTACCCCAACTCCCACCCCGGCCCTCCATACTTAGCACTACCATACATAGCAACAGATCAAACTTCAACAGCTATAACATGAAATAAATCCTTACCTTTTGGTGCTTATCACAACAGTAGAAAGAAAACAGTAGCACTATGTATCCTTGGTCTGTTTTTGTTGTGATCCTTTTTCCCTCTGTAAAACTAACAATAATGAGTTTCCATCTCATTAAGTTACGGGAAAGGTTAGCTGAGAGACACACACTAACAGGTGTACACATAGAAGAGCTCAAACATCATCCCTATAGGAAATGCTCATTATTGAGGGCTATTCCCCACCTCTGCCTTTAGGCTCATGCTTACCTTCCCAGTGCAATAAAGGCAAAGCACAGAGATTTCAGACATAGGTATGCATTTGGCCAATACCTCTGCTGCTTGCTGTGCACTGGAGCTTTGACTAGTGCCTACGTTCTGCTTGTTTTATGTCCTTTTATCAAAAGCAACGACACCTACTTTGCATGGTCATACATTTCCTTGGTTCCTTTTATTCCTCACTTACTCAGGAAAAAGCAGAAGGAAGCCTCTGATCTGCCAGTTGCCAAAGCAAGAGTTCAATATAGCAGGGACAAGAGGCACTTGGCAAATATCATTTGAGGACACATTTTGAGTCATAATGGCCATAGCTGGTACACACAATCACTGGTTGCATGCCAAACATTATTCTTAGCTCTTTACCTATTTACTGAAATATTTCATTTCAGTCAAAAAAAAAAAATGCCTAAGAGGTAAGTGTAATTGTTATTTTGAAGAGCTGGGAATTGAGGCACAAAAAGAATTTTAGCGCAGGTGGATTGATTCTTAACCCCTGGGTTTAATGGCTATGCTACATTGTCAAGAACAAGTTCAGAGGTCCGTAACATGCACTGAGGAACACGAACTTGTAAGGAAAAATAGAAGCAGCAATGCTTGCAAAAGCTTCAAAGGGAAGACAGGTCAGAGAATCACAGGCGAGCATAGAGCAGCCAGGAGAAAAAAGAGAACAGAGATTTCATCCGTGCTTATGAAAATATATTTATTACTCTGCTAGAAGTGATTCATTTAAATTGTGTATTTTAAAATCGTAACAGGTATAGTTGAAAATAGCTGGTACATGGATGTGCTCATTGTTTAAAATGGTTGTTCTTAGGGTGAAAAAAAAAAGGATCTTTCAAGAGAATTATAGGGATATATCAGCAATATCATGTGTCCTTTTTCTGTGCTATGGCAATGAAGCAAGAAATAGTGGCTGTGGCCTTTTAGATGACCTTTCAGTCATCTTTACTGCACAGAGAAAACTTTATGCTTTGGAATTTTGACAGGTTGTCGAAAGGGTAATAGGGTCTCTGCATTCATTGCCTCCCAACAGGAAAAGCAAAAGGGATTGAGGGATTATAGCATGGCCTGAATTGCATGCTTAAGAAGAAGCTTTGAGTATCTATATTTTCCTGCTTCTAGAGTAGTTCTGGATGTCCTCGGGTGCATAAACACACTCAGCTTACGCATCCTTACCGAAACACAAGCTCTGGAGCTCAGTACAAACATCATTGGCCCAAGTACAACATTAGTACAAGCATCAGATGTGGAAGAGATGTTCTCAGTAAAGTTTAAAGGAAGCTGAAGCTTCATTTCTCTTGTTTCATTTCTTTTGGTTGCTTGCTCTTTCTTGGGTCTTCTGAGACAGGGTCTTATTCTGTAGTCCCAACGTCCCCTGACCCTCACTGTATACACCAGGCTGCTTTCAAACTAGTAGCAGTCGGTTCCCCGGTCCTGAGATCACCTGCTGTATGAGCTTCCACACCCAGGTTTTCCTGTAAGCTAAATGTTTTTATTAATCATTTTATACAACACTTGCAGATTGGCGTTGTTTCCATCCTCGCTATGGTGTATCATTTTTTAATAAATGGAATCTGACTAAGTGAACAGTGGAACAGCAAAGCCGAATATACAGCACCGAAGGAATGTTGAGTTATCTTGAAAGTTCCGAGGGAAGCTCTACATTCCTCCAGCCTCAACATATTTTAGTGAGTTAAGTTCGACAGACATGCTATGGATAAGTGCTGCATTCTGTGTCTGCTCACACATCAATTTTTTTTCTATCGCCAGACATCCAACTCTTGCCACATAGGCATACTAAAGGTTGTCACTGAGGGCATGCACGTGTGTGTGTGTGTGTGTGTGTGTGTGTGTGTGTGTGTGTGTGTGTGTATTACAATGACAGACTCTTACTGACTGAATCGTTTTGTTCCTGAAAATGTACACGTTAATGTTACTCTCCCAGGTAGAAGCACTCGCGGTAGATGAAGATTGAGGGAGATTGTTTGGGTTACATTATGTCAAGAGGGTGGGGTTCCCATTACCGGATAGCTGTGTCTGTACAAGACGAAGACTCTTCCTAGCTCTCTGTCCTACATCTCTCTCTCTTTCTCCCTCTCTCTTTATCTTCCTTCCTTTCTTCTTCACCTTCTCCTTATCTCTCCCACTCGTTCTGCTTCCCCCTCTTCCTTACCTCCTACAAAAGAACTCAACCATGTGAAAATAGACACAGAGCCCTACTGTATAAACTGAGAGGGCCATCACTAGGTCAAATTTGTCACAAGAAAGAACCAAGGCTCTACGGAGAATATGTCTCTGTCTTTAAAGAACTGACTGTGCTGGTGGATTACAATAGTCTGCTTTGGTTCATTCAAGCGGTTACAACACTGCCATAAACTAGCTACTTTATAAACAACCAATGGTCATTTCTCATGGGAAATCTGGAGGCTTTCTGAAGTTCAAGGCCCCAGCAGAGTATTCAGTTCCTACAGATGGCGTTTTCTTTTTATGTCCTTACTCAGCGGAGCACTGACACTCTCTGGAGTCTCTATTTTTATAACACTCATTCTATATATGAGGGCTCTTGTTCTCATGACTTTGTATCCCAAGTCTTACATGTCTTAATACCATTGCACTCACAACTTGTTACAAAAGATGAAGTTTGGAGGTATAAAAGTAGCTCAAATCCCGGAATGGCTAGAGCTAAGATAACATTTTTCTCTTTCTATGACAATTACCTCAGTATTAGTCTTTCCTACATAGCCAATTTAGCTATAAGTGGACAAACTTACATGTGTACACATTAAAATATAAACCTCACCTTCATAGTCTCTTTCTGGTTTTACAAATACCAACATACACACTCTTAACACATTTCGAAAGTTAAAAACTCTTTTTAGACATTTTCCTGGGGACTGGAGATGTAGCTCAGTTGGCAGAACATTTACCTGGTGGGTGCTTGGCCCTGTATTCAAGACCCCTAGTACTATCAAAATAGAAAAGGAAAGAAATAAAGGTTTTACATGAATTTGTTTTGAGATGAATTCTTTTTTTTTTTTTATTTTGTAAGTGGGTAAAATTCTTTAGATGTCAAGTAGTTCTGTCTGATGGATTTTCATATATGAATTGACATTTTCTTGATCTAATATAGTCTTTTGGGTATCCTTTGTATTGGTACCCCTGGAGTCTATTGTTTATAGTATAAATTTATCTAAATTTTTCTTAAGATGATGTTATATATATTGTACTTTCAATCACTTCTTGCCACAAATGACAGCTCTAGACCACAGATATTTGTGACTTATAAATGGTGTCTACATTTTTAATGGTCACAAAACTCAAGAGACTATTTCATGACAAATGAACAAGGATTAAGTTTCCATTTCATTGTCTACATGTAAAGCCTTATTGGAACCCCCTGCTGTGCTTCCCCATTCACATCTACCTATGGCTAATTTCACACTAGAGCTGCCTTGTTGACTAGCTGATATACAGATGATAGACTCTGTAAACCTAAGCTGTTCACTGTATGGTGAGCATGCTTTTAAGGCTGCAAGAGAACAGAGAAGGTGCATTTTTTATTTTTCAATTTAGACGTTTGTAGAGCTTTATTCTCCGCCTCCGTATTCCACCCATGTATTCCCTATCGGCCCGTCCTCTACCTATGTGCAGGAGCAGACAACTGTTGCTTGTTGCTTGACTCTTACTAGCCTTACTTAGTCTAGGCAAGGTTCTGTACATTGGGTCTCACCCTTGGAACTTCCTTAACTCTGCTTCTGTGGCTGCTCAGATACAACTCACCTTCAAACTGCAGAGGGTCTCATGTCGGGTAGTTCTCTGACCCTTCCTCCTGGCATGAGACCTCTCAGCATTGGCATGGCATCCAGGAAGTAGGGCAGTGTTCTGCTTCCTTCCTCCCATCTCACCTCCAGAACCAACTGTTTAATCTCTTTCCTCCTGGGTGCAGGGCATGCTCATCAGTAGCCTTCTCCTGATGTACCTTTTTCTCTCAGGGGATGTTCATGGCATAGAGTCTTTGAAGTCTTGTACTTTCAGAGATGCTATGCTATCAGCTGGCTCACACTTTCGGTTTTTGTTTGTTTGTTGTTTTATATTTTTAAGATGCTGAGTTTTTCTTGCCTAATTTGTATGGCCCCAGAGTCTCATTCTCTCATATTGTGTCATGGTCTTACACTTGGTTCCAATCAATGTCCATAAGGAAGGGGTTGCTGTAGTCTGTAGTACTACCATTTTGAAAACTTAGCCCATCCTACCCATGATTCATCCACAAGTTGTATTGTTAAAATGTGTACTCTTAGATGAGAAGACAGACTGATAGCACTTTTTATCTTGGGGCTTTGTTTCTACAGCTAAGCCACTATTTTGATATGTGGACTATGTTGTCTCTCATATTTTCTCCTTCCTATGCTAAGGGGAGAAAGGAGGAGCTACTCTTAAGGTCCACCTGGCTACCTTGGTTTCTGGCACGTGTGTGTCCTACAACTGGCCATCACCAAAAATGTTCTCACAGCTAAAATATCTATAAAATATCTATACACACGAGGTGGATGGAGAGTCAGTGCCTGGGAAAACAACATACGGATGAGCCTGTGGTACAGACAGAGGCAACAGAAGTTCAGAGCGAAGACTGCTGAAAAATGCAAAGTCAGAGACATAAATATACATATGACTAAAAATACGTACTATCAAAAATAGAAGGTGTAAAGTAAGTACATCAAATTGAGATAATAACAGACAGGATTGTAAAAGGGCACATGAGCCCACATGTCGACACACATGTGCTCTCAAATATGCCAACATGCATACATTCCTCACATACATACACAAAAAGAATGCTTAAAAACTTTTTAGATATGAAATTAATTTTTCTGTTAAACGTTTAGAAATTTCAAGCAGTCTATGGATGACCTGTTACCCAGCACCCTCCCTAGATAGCAAGGCCTTCTTTACCAGAGTTAAGCACCCTTAAGTAAGGCTATGCTTTAGCCTAATTTTTGAAATGACTTGACATTAAACAGAAGCTACTGTGACTTGAGGTTTGAAACAAAGTGAGTTGTGGTCAGTTTTCATTTTTCTGAGACTGGGATTTGTTCATGACATCAGAAACTTCAGTGTCCTCCCAGAATCCACCATTCTTAATGTAGCCATCCTGTGGCCTTTGACTACAGCTGGGTTGGTAGTTCTTTCCACAGCATCCCCTGTCCTCAATTGTTTACACCAGCATTTTTAGTTTCTTTTACTTACAAACATATTCTTCTCTCAATGAATTTGCTATTGTCTTGCTTAGAACATCTTTTCTTCCAAAAATGCCTCATTCTAAGGTTCATTTTGTCTATCCTGAGATGTCATCCCTCCAAAAGTGTTTTCTATCATATGTAAAGCTGTCTCTTCCCCATCATTCCTACTGCCTATTACAGATTAATTTCTTTCTTAAAATATTTATTAATTGATTGTATTAACCTCTCATTTTGTGACAGTATACCTATCAAAAGCAGCTTAAGGAAGTGCAAGTTTATTTTGGCTCTATCTTTGTGATGAATTTATATTAATTAGTAGGAGCATGAGACAGCTGGTGGAGGGGGGATCTTCAATCAGCAAGCAAAGAGCAATGAATGCTTCAGGTCAGCTGATTTTTATTTTATACTCAGTTTAGGGCCCCAGCTCAGAGAATGAAACTACCCACAATTATAATGGTTCTTCCCATATAATGTAACATATTCAAGAGAATCCCTCAGCAATGCCCAGGGCTCACCTAATAGATGAGCCCTTATAGGTATTCCCACAATGCCCATGGCTCACCTAATTTAGATAAACCCTTACAGGTATTCCTGCGAGCTTGTTTTCTAGTTGATTCTAGATCATGTCAAGTTGACGTTCATTAATGATTACATTTTATTCATAGCGAGTCTTTGCTCTCTATTATTTTTATTGCAAATGACTAGACAACCATCTGGCACACTGTGGATGTTTAATAAATATTTATTGAATAAATAAACATGATCTGGACATTGTTATTCTTGTTTAAGGGAAGGGTCCCTCTCCATCCCCACTCTTCCTCATCATTCTCTATTTTATTTGTAGAAAATTTCAACCTGTCTCCTTAGCATTTAGGTTCAGGCTTGTCAAAGAATCGGAACCTTCTGTCCTGTCCTTCCATTGACACTGTATGTGCCTTCTAATACATGCTAGTAAATTCATTCAATCACCATTCAAGAAATAAAGAAATTCCACCATACCTAAGTGCTTGTTTTGGACTGTGGCATTGTAATGGTAAATGCAGTAAGAGCAGTCTTGATTTCTGAACCTGTTTCCTAGTGGAGTGTAGTGAGAGACTGATAGCAATGAATAGCATATTGACACACCTTCTTGAACTTTATCTCTTTATGACTGACCTGAGAGAGTGATAAGAGATGAAGAAAATGAGAGGATGAAGGAGTTGCTGTTGAAGCTAAGGGTTGCTATTTGAAACCCTTTGCATTCTTCTCTCAGATACTGAACCATGAAAGAAACTTTGTGGAAGAATTATACAACACAACTGATGCATGTATAAGCTCACGCTAATGTGTGGGAAATAAGGTCAAGCATAGGCAGAGAAGAAAGTTGGGAGAACTGTGCAGTGTTAGAGATGATGGTAACGGGACCAAGGTAGTAGTAGAAATAACAAGTCGTTGGTTAAATTCATATTCAGTTCAGAAGACTAAGCTAGCATGATTTAAAGGAAGAGTAGATGTAGAATGTAGAAAACAAGATAGTCCCTGGTGCCTCGGCTGTCTAGCATGATAATCTGAAAGAACGAAACCAAAACTTACAGCCTGTAAATAATGTGGGTAGAGAGTAGCTATAGCATTGAGCAGCATGTGTTTTTGACATGCTGAGACATCTATAAAATATCAAATGATGAGTTTATCTTAGCAGATCTACACAGCATTCTGGAACCCAGAGAGACTGTCCAGAGTGAAGATGTAAATATGGGAATTATCAACATGTAGATGACATTTAAAACCATCTGGAGAATGAGAAGATATAACATTTGAGAGTTTATTTCTGAGCAGTTTGAACATGTTTAAGTTGAGAAGACTGGCCAGTGGGAAAACCAAAAGAAATGAAACACATGTTAAAGAGGTGGGGAAGGTCGTACTTGTACAGTGCTAATGGATGAGGAATGATGTCAACCGGGAACTGACCATTGATCTAGCAGGTCATTGTTGGGCCGGACATTTAGTTATGTAGTTGTAACAGTATATAGGGACTTTACTGGTGTGAGCTAACAAGAGTTGGAAACACACACACACACACACACACACACACACACAGAAAGAATAAGCAACTTATTAGAATATGCCCTTTACAAAGATCAAAGAACAAAGACAGCAGTTAGATGAGAAATAATGCTCACCCAGTTTGATATTCCTATCTGTAGTACTGGTAAGAACTATATCGTGTGGTAACAGCTACGTCTGCCTTCTTGACTGTTTTGTAATTAGTCCAACACATGCCCCAAAGCAGTGGAGATTCAATTACATAAACCTGGAGAAATATCGCGTCAGATAAAATTATGACAGAATGATTACCTGTGAGCTAATTTTCTTTACATTTTCATATATAAATATATTCATTAACAGATCACAGACCGTAAGATTTTTCTGTAACTAGTCATCAGTTCTCCATCTGACCCAGCTATATAAATCCTATACACTGCCATTATTTTAGAAAAACATGCAATCAGAAAAATTAATTCAGTAAAGATATTCAAGAAAACTAGCTATTGAAGTATTAAAAATCAGAGATAAGAAAAAGGAGTGTGTTGCTCTTTGGCAGAGTAGGATCTGATGCAAATCTTCACAGCATCTCAACCTGTTCATTAAAACAGCTTGCCCAGAGTTTATAGCCATGTGTAAAAAGTTTCTCCATTATTGGGTGATGATGCAGATTGACTTAACGACGCACATATGTAGTTTGAGCCTGGGAAATTGTAATAAGGCTAAGTATGGCATCTGAGGAGCTGAAGATATGACTGAAATAAGGACAGGCATGGTGAGACATGGGTTAATGGTATATGTGTGTGGTTAACTTTCCTTGAGGGAAATTAGGTGCTACCACATATTGAGCAGGGAGTGAACTGATCATAGATACATATTTACTAGCTAATTTGAACATTACTTACAGAGTAAATTGTGTGTAGAGGATCGATGTCTTACAAAAATTACTCTGGGACATTTTGTTGAAGCAACATCATTGAGCAAAATATCTTTAATAAAATTAATTAGAAAATAATTGTTTTTCTTAAGTCGATAGACATGTTTTTACCCAATGGTGTACTTTTAAGATTTACAGATTTTATTAAATATGCGGACAGTGCAACACTTCCTTTAATGAACTCGCTTATTTTTTGAAACAGCAGTGATTTAGTCCATATTCTTGTGGTATCTGGATGACCTGGCCAGACTTTGAGAAGTTATAAAAATCAGACAGAATGATGAGCTGTTAATGGGATGTGAGACCAACTAATTAATGATGGAAATTGGGACAGGAAAATGTCAAAAGAAACATGTTGGTCCATGAAATTGAGGAGATTAGCTTGGTATTTAGCGAACTTCTTAAAGCTGGGCATCAATTGTAGGGCTTTTTGCATAGCAAAATTAGTCAAGACTGAAATAAAAAGTTAGAACCATAGATAGCACTTAGTATGCGTTGACGAAGAAAAATACCAATATAAAGCTTAACTCAGGGATCTTGAAAAGTAATGGCTCTACATTCGTTAAATACTTAAATGTAAGTATGTAAGTGCTTTGGGTTTCCTGGTCAGATCAATATATATGTATGTATGTATGTATGTATGTATGTATGTATGTATGTGTGTGTGTATAAAATTATATAGCATATATCTATATATCTATATCTATATCTATATCTATATCTATATCTATATCTATATAATGATATATATATCATTATGCCAAGGAAGTGGAATACCTTCCCCTAAACTTGTGGCATGCTGAGTGTAGGTGCATAGTCAGTGTACAGAACTTCTCCCTGTTTAAGCTATCTCTCCCATCCTGAGCTAATTACATGGCAATCCTCTGTGTAAACACCTGAATTACAATTCTAACTCTCCATCTCTCCTCTCCTCTACATTCTCAGGGCTCACCCTCTGCCCACCCCACCCCCCAACAAAAAGCAGCACGTGTTTCTCAGAGCAGTGCTTGTCAGCAACTGCAGGTGTGGGCAAGGGAAGGGTTTATTAGAGTGCCTGAAAGGCTGGCATGCAATCGTCAAAAATTAAATAATTTTAAAATTCAAGGGGAAAAAGAATCCCTGAGATTAAGTAAAATGCACCACCTAATGTCCTTTGCTGTATTCAAATCCAGTGCATAATTATGCCTACCTGCGTCTACGTTCAGAAAGCACACGTAGCAAACCATGCAGACACATTTTCAAGGTCAGAGTATGGAGTTTGGAAGAGAAATATGGAGCCAGACGGTAAGCTCATAGGAAAATTAAGTCAGCCAGCTTTCCCCAGATGGTCACCTTTATACTGTGTTTTGTAGCTTGTAAAGGAGGCACCTGTGTTTTCTTCAGTGCACTCCCTGCCAGGTGAATCCTTGCATTTGTCATTATAATTGCAAATAAAAACAATAAATCCTGGTGCTTCTTTTTCTCCAAGACACTTTTTTCTCCAAAACATTCATGTGCTGTGTTGTTTTTGCTTGGGATGATGTTAATATTTTAGAGTTCCTTAAGTGACTGTTTACATTTTACAGCTTACTGGCTGACTGGATCAAAGCACAGACATAGTGACTAAACCTACATCAGTTGTTTTGTTTTGCCCTTTCAGGACTGGCTTGAGCAACCTGAGACTTTTGCAATTTTACATGTGGTATTTATTTTACTTAGAGTAGATATTTTTTATAGGTTCTATTAAGTGTGATAAGAATAGCTATGTGGACTTCAAGTCTAACAGGTTTAAAAAGTTTTTTTTTGAATGCAGTCATCCAAAGGTTACATTGGGTTTTTCTCCCCTCCTCCATCTCCATGCATGAGAAGAACATACTCCTTTTATATAAACAATATGGTACGCAGTGTGCATTTCTTAGCCTGTCTTTTCAAACTCTTCTGGCATTTGAGTTGGCATTCCATTATTGAAATGTCAGATAAAGACAGGAAGCCACCCCTCCCATCAGAGTTTAATAAACCAGCACAATGACTCCCTATCTTTTGCATTATGTGAATTAATAAGTACCGACACATGACACATGTAGGAAAGAAGAGATTCCTAAAGGAGACATATTCCATGCTTCTTTATCTGTTAGAATTACTCTTAATAACCATATAGCAGGATGATCAATGCACTCAGGACATGTGATGGAGCACATATACGCAAGTGTAGATATTCAGTTTGTGTTCCATTAAAGATAAGATAAGAATAGTAAATTACAACTGGAATTGTTTATATTAATGTCACTTAAAAACAAATGCCTTCCACATGAAATTTGTTTATATATGAGTAATTTGTCTTGTATTTTAAAAATGAATCTAAGTACTGGAATCTTCATTATCTTGTTCAAACGATAAAACAAAGCCAAGCCAATTTTAATCTTCTCCCAGATGGAATCAAACCAAGCTATTTATTGCAAGTTCAAAGCTTCATTGAACGAGTCACTGTAAGCCCATTGCACTTGC
This sequence comes from Rhabdomys pumilio, assembly GCA_030674055.1. Classification (NCBI taxonomy): domain Eukaryota; kingdom Metazoa; phylum Chordata; class Mammalia; order Rodentia; family Muridae; genus Rhabdomys; species Rhabdomys pumilio. The sequence continues at coordinate 27,753,290 of JANHMN010000021.1, forward strand.
CTCTTTCTTTTGAGTGAATTAGAGCCAAATGGCTCATAAATTTGAAAAGTTGCAAATATAATTTTAATGGTATCTAGTGGTTCATAAGTTGAGCTTTACTTCATCAGCTAAAAAAAAAAAAAAAAACAGAAAATTACTTTACAACAGAATAGGAGGCACATGTTTTTACTTTTTAAATGCTTTGTTTATAAAATGTAAAGTTACCTCCTCAATCTTGCTGTCCTCCTAACTTCTAACCATGAATCTCCTGACACTTTCTTAAAATTATATTTATAAATTCTTCCAATACCTTTTCACATATACCAATATTGAGTTATTATTACAGAGTCACAGAAAAATATATCCAACAGCACATGATGATTAGTGCCAGATGAGAAAAATACTCAAAATATTGTTTCCATTCTCTGAACAGGTCTTTTCTTTTTTTAAATCATTTTTTAATAATGTCTTGAAGCTAAGTCATAAAGAAAATTAAAGTGTACTCTCAGTTACTGTTCTCATGGAGTTTAATATCTAGAAGATAGTTATTCATCAAATAATAATGACTGCAAATGTTAAATTACAACAATGACATTATGTGAAAGCAAAAATAAGTGATGTTAGAAGAGAACTATGCACTCAGTGCATTGAATGCATTACACATTCACTGGTAGACTGCTAACTTTAATTGGCTGGATTTATAAAAGTAAAACCAAATCATAGAGATAACATGGGGAATTAGCCCAAGGAAAGACCTGGAAAAAGTATTATCTTTCTTAAGATCTGAAGTATAAGCAATTATTCCGTAGTTAAAAAAAATCATAGGAAAGAATGTTTAAGACAAAATTAAAAATAAAATTATGACCAGATAGTAAAGGCAAAGACCAAGTTGTAAGATGTTAAAGAAGGTCATGGTACCAGAAGAAGCTGAAGTGGCAGATGATGCCTTAAAAGGACTTACTTTATACATTAAAGTTTAGCCTCATTCCAAAGTGGAAATAATAACGGGAGGAAATGATGCTCATAAGACGAATATTTTGTATAGAAGAGAGATTCTAATATGAGCAAAATGAAAATACAAAAGTGAGAAAACTCAATAATACAGGCAAGTGAGAAGGAGTAAGAAAGAAAGAATGAGGAAGCTAAATAGGGACTGGTGGGTTGACAAGCATTCCATTACAATGGTACAATTTATAAGGATTCGATTGAGGCGGGGGCAGTTCATGAAGATACACATTGTATTTCTGACTTTCGTATCTAGCCCTTGATAACAGGTTATTCAAGAGATAAATCTGAAAGTTAAACCAACCAACCAACCAAAAACAAAATCCAAACACCTAACAACAACAAATACCTAAGGGAAAAGTGTGTTCAAGCTTTACAAATTAAATGTTGCTGTAGGTAATATATATGCCTTAGCTAGATATAGATATTGATATCGACATCAACATTGATATCAATATCAATATACATATAGATATAGAATCAACTGATTTTGGACATGCCATGGTCAACAGTTCTCTATATTTTGAACATTAGTAAATTTCTATAATGATCTCCATCTTCAGCATAAAAGAAGTATCTTTGATGAGAGTTAAAAGCAACACTTATCTGTGGAAATAAATATACTAATGCAATTGAGAATTACACTGGTCCAGGGAAGTAGGAATGTGAGGTCCATGACCTCACCAGCCAATGCAGATGGTTATATTTGCAGTACCAGGCATGAATCAGGCCTGAAATCAATTAGTTGAATGTTGGTTGTTCCAAGATACAACTGCCACTTTTACACGTTGGGAATATATTTCCATGTTGCTCATTGTTGTGGTTCATAGGCCACAAATACTAAATATAAGGCTCAGGGAAGATCACAGATGAGGAAGACAAAACATTAAGAGCCAGAGGACCAAGATATCTGCTGCAGCATAACATCATTTGTACATTACATGAAACTGCATGCTTGATAACTCAACTGGATGGTTGCCCAAGCAAGAGCAGCACAATAATGGCACCAGTTGTCATGTCAATGTTGGTAGGAAAAATCTCACAAGGCTTCACTCTTAAGTGAAGAGCTTCAGGCAATTAATATCTCTAAAGAGGTAGAATTAGCCCCTTGATAGATTATCCACTCCCAAGTGGTCAGCCTATGTACATATGAGCAAGACTAAATAGACTCAGCGGGTTGTATTTGATACACACAGAGACACAGACACATACACACAGAGACATATGCACATACATGCACACACACACACACACACACACACACACACTAATAAAGAGTATTGAGAGGAGAATAAGGAGGGAGGTCATAAATTGTGGATGGGAGAGGTTGAGAAGGGATATAGACAGTTGAAGTAATAAAAATTCAATAGGTATAAAATTCTCAAAAAGTATAACTTAACAAGTTGAATTTCAAGTGCAGTTACTGGTTGAAGAACTTTTCCAAGGTTTGCTCTGGTTGTCATTGCAACTTGGATGTTTGCAATGGAATAGCTTTGATATACACAACATGAAAATATTGGCTATAAAAAACCTTCTATAAAACTTAACCTCAGATGACAGGTGATGATCTTTATACAAAAGGCAGAGTGCATCCCAGATAACAGCTTTTGAGGCAATAGAGAGAATTCGGCAGAGTAGTAACAATGGGATGTCACATTAAGAGATTCAGGATAACGAGATAGACAGGTATGAAAAGGTAGAAAGACCTATCCTCACAGGAGATTCTGAACATGCGTTTAAATTGACTAACGTTATACTCTTACCTGTACAGTTCTTCTGTTAGTCAGCTCGCTGTTCCTGTAGAAAAATAATTGAGCTGATAACTCTATATCAAAGTTCATTTGGCTCACAGTTTAAAATGTTTCAGTCATGACTAGTTTTCCCCAATATTTTGAAATTATGTCAGGGTAACATCAGCACGGAAGAGCAGCAGCAGAGGAGGTTCATCCACTGAGAGAAACGGGGCAGAGGAAGAGACTGACCTCCAACATCTGCCTTGAAAACATACTTCCCTTAATATCTTTCACCTGTTACTAAGATCCATGTTCTAAAGACTCTGTCTCCTCCTAAAACTATTAACTAGGGACAGAGAAGTTAACACAAGGCCTTCAAGGGGTGCTTACCAATGCCAATGTTTTTAGAAATAAATATTCACTTAAAATAGCTATATTCACTGTTATACTCAATAGAAAAAACTAAAGAGATGAGAAAAATTAAATTACCCAGAGGAATGAAGGCAGAAGCATAAAAATAGGGGACATTTGAACAAACTTTTGAGAATAACTGGTTATTTAGAGTAAATAAAAGCTGATTTGATAGACACAAAAATGAGGTCTTTATTTTAAAACGTTCATCTCTATACACACAGATGTGTTACTGCTTAATGGTGAATTAGTAAATCCTATTAAATATGTAAGTAACAAGTATTGTCAAGTCAACAAAAAAATCCAAAGTACCACAAGATTCTTCCAACACTTTAATAGTAGAGAGTTACCCTGAGCCTGAAACAAGACAAAATATAATATTAGAAAAAGAAATCAAACTAAGTATTTCCCACGGATATCAATGTACAAATGCTTAATAATATGTTATCATAGAGAACCTAGCACAAACAACATACAGGTGGACACATCTGTGAATAGAAGGTAATATATATCAGGTGAGTCAATCCTAGAAAATTAGACATGCTTTGGCATTTGTCCATCAATTCAAATAACCACTAATACAAAAATATGTAAAAAAAAAAAAAAAAAAAAAAAAAAGGAATTACCAGATTTGGAAAGAATGGAGGATAACGACCATGTATATTATGTATATTCTTCTAGGAGACTGGGGTTCAAGTCGCAGCACCCACATGGCAACCTACAGTCATCTGTAATTCAAGTTTCAGGAGATATAATACCATCTTCTGGCCTCCATTAAGGCCATGCATGGGTGTGATGCACAGACACCCATATATACAAAACATGCATACACGTAAGTGAATGAAATATTTTTAAAAACTTAACAGAAAGTATTTGCCTAAATCCCACAACCATTCATCGTATAGACACTTTGCAAATTAAGAATAAATCTTCTTCAAATTAATAAGAGAATTTCATATAAAACTATACCAGATGTTTTACTTAATAGCAAAGGGCTGAATTCCTCCCTCCTTTGCACAAGTGAACCATATGTGCTCTCATTACATTGGTTCAGCACTCCCCAAGAAGTCTTCCTTAGTGTGGCAAGATACAAACAATGAAATACTGCTATAGTCATAGTCAGTGTCCAGACCAATTGTCATCAGAGAAGCTTCATCCAGCAACTGATAGAAAAACAGATGCATAGACTCGTAGCCAAACATTAGGCAGAGCCCAGGGAATCCTGGGGAAGACAGGAAGGATTAAAGAAACCAGAGGGGTCAAGGATCAAGCCACAGACAATCCACAGAATCAACTAACCTGGGCTCATAGGTGCTCAAAGAAACTGAACTGACAACCAAAGAGACTGCTGGGGTCAGACCTATGGTCTCTGCATGTATTTGTATAGGTTGGTCTTTTTGTGAGACTCCTAACAGTGGTAGTGGGGCTGTCTCTGACTCTTTTATCTACTTTTGTGACCCTTTTCCTCCACTGGATTACCTCATTCAGCCTTAAGAGGAGGGGGAGGTACCTAGTCTTATTGCCACTTGATATGCCATGTTTGGTTATTATCCTTGGGAGCCCTGCCCTTTTCTGAAGAGAAAGGAAGGAGTGGATAGATGGGACAGAGGGGAGGTGGCAGGGGGAGGGAGAGCTAGGAGGGGGAGCCACAGCAGTCAGGAAATAATATGAGAGAAGAATGAATTTAAAATATTAAAAAAGCAGTAAAATATTGATCTGCAGCTTTGAATGGGAGTAAACTTTATACCTGGACAGTGTTTCTCTACATAGAAAATCCTGTAAAAAATCTACCAATAAAACTACAAAAACCTTGCCCCTCCTTAAGGAAAAATCTCTTTGCAACAGACCAAGTCCATTACAGAAAAACCACAGCCAAACAAATTACAGAGTTGTGAAGCCCAGTCCCGATTGGTTCATGTATAACACAACTGCCCAAAGGGTTTGGGGAACCTTATAGAAAAACAGAGAGGATGTTAGAGCAATAAGATCCAGGAGATTGCTATGAGCTTGTCTCTCCTGGGAAGCTGCATCCATGATGTCACACAAACATAACTGCCTAAACACGAACTGAACAAGGCCACACCAACAGACATGCTAATGAGGACTAAGGGAACTGAGTATTCTCTTCTACACAAAGAACTAAATAAATACTAAAGCTGGAGAAATAGTTTTTCCCAGGCAAGAGGACACCAATTGGTATTAACTTTCTACACACACACACACACACACACACACACACACACACACACACACACA
>JANHMN010000021.1:27767955-27812131 GCA_030674055.1 Rhabdomys pumilio
ATAAAATTAAATTAATTCTCCAGTTTTAAGACTTGCTGTGGTTCTTGCTATCACATTTTAGCCTTGTTTGTACTTTGTCCTAATTATAAAATTTGTTCTCAAATTATCTGTTTCGCCTATTTCTATTTATTTATTTATTTGTTTATTTATTTATTTTTGGAGTGCTAGACTCTGTTTCACATCGGTCTTATCACAGTATTTTGAGACTAGATTAAATTTTGATTTCAGAGTCTCCCGGATAAAGGAAACTGTTTCAGCTTGAGCTGTGAATTGCATGTCACTTATATCTGATTTAGATGAAAGTTTGAACTTTAAACATCGGGGTTGTTGCCAGAATAAATTTAGGCTTTTCAAATTCTGGAGATGGAAGGAATGCATTGTGTGTATCAGAAGAATCTAAGTGAGAGGGAGGCACAGAAGCATGCTGTGGTTTGAATAGCTCTGTCAAATCAATGTTGAGATTGAATCGCCATAGTAACAATATCAACCAAGACATTTTGAGAGGGATGAGTCACTAGAGCGCTACCTTTGTGGATGGGTTAATTATCAGTGTATTCCTTAATTGTAGATGTGGTTTGGTTCTCTTGAAAGTGGCTCAGTTCTGGGAGTTAGCACTGTTTTGTCTTCTTCCCATGTGGTAGCTTCTGTTGTGTCGTGATTCGGTAAGAAATCACTCACCAGGATGGAACCCTTCAATCTTGACCTTCTCAGCCTCAAGATCCACTGTGAGAAAGAAAGTGTTCTTTACAAATTAGCCAGTCTGTAACATTCTCATAGAACATCTGAAAATGGACTAAGATTGTCACATCTCAGATGACCAGTTAAAGGTTGCTACTGGTTTTAAGAGGAGGGTAATAGAGCTGAAGTCATAAATATGTATAACTCTAGTTATATAGAGATGTATGGTTTCCAAGTGGCCTCTTTTCATAGTGGGTGGTGCTGTTTAGAGTCAGTAACTAAGGTGAACTTTTCAGAAAGAAAAACCATTTGAGGTTCTTCTTTCCTTGTGGCTGCTTAGAAGCCTTCCATCCTTATCTAGTGTCCATCCTAATAAGAGACACATAGATTGCAACTTTTATGTTAGCAACCAATTCAGGTTTCATAAAATAAATGCAGGGAAGTTCTGAGCAAGAACCTCAAGAGCATTCTAATAAATAAGCCACAAGCTTCATTGTAGTACTTTTAAATATTGAGCTGACTCCAAAGTTTGTCTACCTTCCAGGATCCTCGTTTTAGGAGTTTTCTTTGTTGTTGTTGTTGTTGTTGTTGTTGTTGGTGGTGGTGGTGGTGGTGGTGGTGGTGGTGGTGGTGTGTGTGTGTGTGTGTGTGTGTGTGTGTGCATGTGTTTTGTACAGAAGCAGAATTCTGTGTCCAGGTCCAGGTCTCATGACCAGGTCTCAGTCACTCCCTTTTGTTTCCAGTACTAGCCAGGCTTGTATTGAAGAGCCCACTGTTTTTCTCACGTTGACTTTCAGGATCCATTTATCTTTCATCACCTTCTGGGTTTCCCGGGCTTCTTGTTGCTGGACTCAAGTGGACCAATATCAGCAAGAAGGCTCAGGGACCAAGTGCCATTTCTGCCTAACCCCTCTTGACCTGCCCAGATAGACATAGAAGGCAGGCTGATGCCAACCCCCCACTGCCTATACAGCCAAGAAAGGCATGCTAGCCCTCTCAGAGCTTCTACTCTCTAAAGTTGTTCCTCTGAGACCTTCCTCCCTTAGCTAATGAAGCAGAAGCAAATGTTATGTGATTCTGTCTAAAATTAGTAAAAAGAATTTCCTTGGAAATATTCTATCTTTACCCAGGGACCCCATATAAGGAGTTTGAATGATGTAATGGTACAAAATAATTAAGTCACTTTAATTTTCAGTAAGTCATACTGGAACAGTATCTGTTTTTGGTTTTGTTTTACTTGGACAGTATTTTTCTCATCCCTGCATGGCCATGGAAATTTCCTGGAAACATAAAAAAAAACCCAGAAGACTGGATGCTACTCAGAGATTTGGGGTTCATCAGTCAGGGTTCAAATGTCATTAAAAAAAAAAGTATTAAAATGAAAGTGTTACTCAACCACAATTGCTTTTATTAGTAATTCTTAGATGTCTTGAAGAAGCCAATTTAGCATCCTTTTTATAAGCTATCTCAGAAATATAATAGAATGCAAGGTTCTCACATTTATTACTTATGAATCAGTACCACTATCTGCACTCTTACTTTGAGCAGTTCTTTTAAACGAGATATTCTCGATCGACATCTCTCAAATGAGGATGAGGGTGAGAAGCCTGTATACCAGACAGCCCTCTTTCGTGAGTTCAAAAACAATTATATCTGCAGCCATTAATCTACAACAGTATTTTAAAGGCCCTAGATGTGCAATAGAATCTCACAGGGACTTTGAAACATTTATGCCCTCTAGAGCACTGGTGTCAACCCTGGATGCAGTTATGCCTCACGTCCAGATACAGAGCTGTGCCAGTCACACTGGAATCCCTTGCATGTGTCTGACTGTACATCTGTGGTTTTAAAGTTCCCTGGGTGATTATCATATTCAGCTGTGATGGTTAATATTCACTACCAACATGACAAGATCCAGAATCATCACAGAAACATGCTTGAGTGTGTTTGAGGGTACTACTTCTCGAAGGTTTCAAAGGAAGAAAGGAAATGCCTTCAGCATGCGTTTGGAACCGTCGTTGGTGGAGGAGTCCTGGATTGAATAAAAAGAAGGAAGCAAGCTAAATACCCACAGTCACCTCTCTGCTTCCTGACTGCCGTCCAGCGTGGCCAGCCATCTTGTACTCCTCCACTTTCACGCCAACACACACACAGACACACATATGAACACACAAACATATACCATGAAACATGGGAACACATACGTCTGAAATGCATAAACTCCCACGGATAAAGGAAGAAGACAAGTGTGCAAACTGAGACAAAGTGAGAGTAATAGCTAGTGTAACCAATGAGGGAACAAAGAGCTACGGGAGCACAGATATCAGTGAAGACATCCTTGAAGAGAGATTATTTGATACAGGGACTAAAGCATCCTGCATGATGTGCCTTCTCTCTGCCTCATCCCCTTGTACATTCTCTCTTGTTGCAACTTTAACCCTACTGAACTCCTTTCTGTCTTTTTTATTGGTTATTTTATTTATTTACATTTCAAATGTTTCTCCCTTCCCAGTTTCCCTTCCACAAATACCCTATCCTATCCTCCTGCTATTGTGAGGGTGCTCTTTCACCCACACACCCACTCTCCATCTCACTACCCTAGCATTCCCCTACACTGGGGCATCAAGCCTTCACAGGACCAAGGGCCTCCCCTCTCATTGATGCCAGATAAGGCCATCTTCTGCTACATATGAGACTGGAGCCATCGGTGCCTCTATGTGTATTCTTTGGTTGGTGGTTTAGTCCCTGGGAGCTCTGGGGGTTCTGGTTGGTTGATATTGTTGTTCTTCCTGTGGGGTTACAAACCCCTTCAGCTCCTTCAGTCCTTTCTCTAACTCCTCCAATGGAGTCCCCATGCTCAGTCTGATGGTTGGCTGCAAGCATTTGCATCTGTATTGGTCAGGCTCTGGCAGAGCCTCTCAGGGGACTTTAAATGGCCCACACTTCCTTAATCAAGGCTTCCATCCTCTCTGATTGTGTTTTTCTGAAACATTCTTCATTCACCCTTTTCCTGTTCTCACCGCCTACCTATGGACTTGCTGAGTGTCAGTCCTCTCTGGCCTACAACGTGATGAAACATCTCTTTGCTGTACGTGCCTAGATCTCCTGTAGCGCACTGCTTAAAGCATATGCATCTTCGTGGCATATCTGTGACCCAAGACAGTGCATCCCATAAAAGCAAGTGAAGGGATTATCTCCTCTGTCACCATGTCTCCATTCACAAATAAAGGTAGCATTACTGAAAGAACGCACGGGCTGCATGCCAATGGAAATATGTTGTAACGGTGTGGCTGGCGCTCTGTAGCTTGCTTTAGACCAAGGAAAAAGAAGAAACAAACAAACAAACAAACAAACAACATGAAAACAACAATAACAACAACAAAAACAGGTTTCCAAACTACAGCATGAGGAGCAGGAGGTATTTAGTAATGTAGGAAGTGAGTTTGATTGCTAAAGTTTTCAATAAACCCCCAAATGACCTGAGTTTTATCTGCTAGGTAGTGGATATCAGTGAAGTTTAATGTACAAGAGTCTAAGAACTAGGTCTCTCAATCTGGATTGTTACTCTAGAAGCAATGCCATGGCTGGTCTGAAAAGGGAAAAGACTCATTTAAAAAAAAAGACTAATTAGGCAGGTTGTGTTCTAGTAGAGCAGGTGAGAGACAATGAAGGCGTCCCTGAAATAATGAAGTGGAGAATTCTGTTCAGGGGCCACCGTTCAGATGGAATCGATAGCACTTGCTGTCTAACAGCGTGTGGGAGTGGGCGTGAAAGATGATGCCACAGACAAGCTTCGGAGTCAGGCTGCTTGGGGTCCTATTAATGGAAATTCAGAATGCAGGAAGAGAAGAGCTGGTTTTCAAGGAAAAAAAAAATAATGAGCTCAGTTTTAAACACACTGAGTTCTTGGTGCCCATGGGTATCTGGGTAGAGTATTTTATGTGCTGACAAGGCATAACATCTCAGCTGGTGCATCAGTAATTGTAGATGTGCCTGGTGTTGTCGAATTGACTGTGCCGTCTTCCAGTTTATGTACTAGAAGTCAGACTTCAGGATCTGACAGGGTAGAATTGATTTCATGATTTGTTTTACTTTGGGCTACAATTGGCAATAAAAGTAACTACCGGGGGGCGGGGCGAGGATTCTAAAGTCCATTCTTGATAATTGGCTTCAGTTAGATACATATACCCATGCTAAGTTTGCCCAAATTCAGAAGTGTAACCATTTTTCCCCATTGGCAACTGTGCTGTTATAATTTTTTCTCTTCAGATTGGGAATTCCATGATTTCAGGGAAATAATATTATTCTTGATAAGCTTTGTACTTCATATAGCAGAGTCCTAAATTGATAGATGCATGGATAAATGGATGGATGGATGAATGGATGGATGGATGGATGGATGGATGGATGGATGGAGGAATGAATTTATAATCTTACTGCAGTGACATGTAATTTCTCCTATAAGTTGTTGCCTAGGAATTGAAAGCTTAATATCCTACTGTTTAATGCCTAAGTGGCTTTTTGGTGGGGTGCTGACTACAGCAACTGTGTGGGACGAAATCACTATAAATATTTTTAAATAGGCTTTCATTACATTATTTTCTTTTGGCAATGTGAAATAATCCAAGTATTTCAGCTTTCTTTGCTGGCTATAAAAGATAACATAATTCTTGCTACATTAACCTTTGACTTTAATATTTGAAAACTCTCTCAATAATTACTCTAAAGGCTGGTACATAGGGATACGACCATATCTCTCTTTTGAAAGATAACATTGTAGATGTTGGAGAATAAGTTATTTCTATGGGGCAGAAGATGATGAAGAGGACGTGGAACAAGGTCCTCTCCCCCACACACCCCACAGTGACACACGTCTTCCAACAAGGCCATACCTTCTAATAGTACCACTCCCTGGACCAAGCATGTTCAAACCACCACAACACTTAAATGGACTAGGAACAAGTGGTGAGATGGAGAGTGTCAGTCAAATCATTGTCTCCATAAATTAGTTATTCTTAATATCATATCAGGCTATGGGAACATAGGCAATCAAACTAGTAAAGTTTCTTCCTCAAAGAGTTTATAGACAAAGAAAGGAGCTGCACAACAAACAAATCACAGTGCAAATCATTGTAACATTGCATCTACGATAAGTGTCATATAAACAAGAAAAAGCAAACTCTAAAAGAAAAAGAAATCAGTCCTGGCAGTTGTGGTGGGCACACTTAAGTATTTTAACAGGCTAAAGTAGAAAGACCTGGAATACTTAGTGCATTTAAGGCTAAGAAACACCATCAAAGATAGAAGTAAATGCTTACTTTGATGAGTTAAATGGCCTTTGACCAGAAGATGAAATCAATAAGCTCCAAGTTTATAAATTCTGATTTTACAATGAATCCTACATGATGACCTAGAGGAATGACATCATCACTTGAAATTATGGCATTTTTCTGGTGCAATAATTTATCCTCTATCTTCATGCTAATGTTTTTCCCCCCCACCTCAGATGTTGCGAGAGCAATCGAACTACTGGAAAAGCTACAAGAATCTGGAGAAGTACCAGTGCACAAGCTCCAGTCTCTCAAAAAGGTGCTTCAGAGTGAGTTTTGTACAGCAATCCGAGAGGTAGGACGCTGAGAATTTAACAACTGCCTTCGGCCATATGTCTTCTGAGTAGAAAACACGTTTTGCCATATAAACAGTTGAAATTGTTAAGCTTGGAAGTACATCTTTGCTTTCTGTTTTTAGTTCCTTGGACAGATGATAAAATATAATTTGGTCTGCTAAACTCTTAAATTAGACCCAGGCAGAAATTATACATTTATATAAAACTGAATGTTGATTTTATGATACCAGCGAGGGACCTGCTTCAGCAAGTGTCTGTAGTGTGCATTCTAATCAACTGGGCAGTCACATGAAACCACGTGGAAATTCAAATAAAAATAATCATAATTAATGAGGTGATTTCTTAGGGGTACACTTGAGTACATTTTTCATAATTAAGTCTTAAAGAGTAATTTCCTACCAATTGAAGTTATGCTTACTCAAATATTAATGCCTAGTGTGATAATGGAAATATTTCTAAATAGACTGCCATGCCTTTGTAGCAAATCTGCATAATGCTTCTTGCCTAATCATTGTTTTTGTTTAGTGAGGTAAAACATGTGTGTTCCTATGACAATTTAAATTTCATAAATTGGATCTTGATGGAATCAACTTAATCAACTGATTAATTTAATTGGTCACAAGAAAATCTCCTTGAGATACATAAGCCTTCTCATTTATTTATTAACCTATTATCCCTCATCCATCACTCACTAAAAATCTATTAATCAGAAACCGTAGCCTATAAATTTAGCTTAGCTGTTGTTTTAGGAGTCACAGCTGATGAATCTTCTGCTGGTCTCCTCCTAAAGGCCACATGAACCCACTCAATACCAGAAAGAGTTTGTTTTAGCACAGAGCGCATGCCTCTGAAGGACAGATGCACCAGGCTTTGTAACTTTGAGCAGAAGCTGCTGATTTATAAGTACCAATAGGTACAAAAGACCTAATTTACTGCAGCGGAGATACACATACTCTGTGGATGTAAACTCTACCCACTGCAATGCATTTAGAGTTTCAATTTGGGTGGGGTTGCCTTATAAGATGTTTGTGATCAGTTTTTCTGTCGTGAAATTGATCACTATTTGCTCTTCGTTGGTACTGAGCGGAGTCTGAATAAATAACTAAAATTACATTACTGAATTCTCAACCTGTCAGTTAATCAAAGACTGAAAGGAAATCCCTCAAGATGTACTAGTTCTATGGCAAGTCTTCACCTTAGTACCAAATGTACAAGGTGCCCAGTAACTGGTGGATTCCTTTCAGATAACCACTTGTGAACGCTGTAGAAAAAGCACCTGAGTTCTCCAGACTCTTTCTTTGAATTTGTAATCTCTTGAGGCTTTGTAGAGGAAGACTTTTCCTTTTTCAGAGATTCTATCGCCTTTTCTGAGTCCTAACATTCTGGTTTCTCTGACTGAACGACAAGGAATCTCTGCTCACTAATTAAATGGCTCATGATCAATTCAAAGCCTCCATGTTCACAAAACTTGTACTCTTCCTGAAAGAAAACAGTATCGAAGAGCCATACAGTAGAAAAGGAGAGCCCAATGATACCATAGACAGGAGGAAATCAGGATCAGAGGTGATAGGTTTCAATTTTACCAATTTAAGGTCAGAAAAAAAAATTGCTGAAATATTGAAAAAAGTCACATACATCCCAAGGAAAATAGTATCTCAGACACAGCAAATCACAAATGCAAAACCTCAAAGGCAACCATGGTCTCAATGCATGAATAGACTAGTCCAAAAAACAGCATAACTTCATGCAATGAACAAAGTACATTTCCTAGAAGCAGCCAGAGAGTGGGTTACGTAAAGCTTCAGAGGTCACATAAAAACATTGGACTTTATTCTCTGCGAGGCATTCTGGGGGAAACATTGACCTGATTTGACTTGTTTTGAGAAAATCTCTCTGGCTAATGACAAAACACAAATGCTGGTACAAAAGTAAAAACAAGCGACCAGAAACAAAGTACTGAGGGCAGCAAATCAGAGATGGGATGGTGGCAGCCATGCAATGGCAGAAAGCTGTCAACTGCTTCATATATTTCTGAGATGAAGATGAACTGAGATTGATGGAGAATTGAGTATCTAGCATCTAAGAGACAGAATTAACAGCAGGTTCTTTCTGTGTGGCTTGAAAAATGGATAGACATGCAGAAAAATGTTACAATGAAGAGCAGTATTTACTGTAATAGATACATGCTAACAACTAAGAATATAAAACAACGTTCACTGAAAGACAGAGTGTACAAACTTGAACTGGTAAAAGTAATTTTAAGTTCACACTAATGTAGATAGTCATAATTTTATTCTTAGAGTCAACTCTTATGAAATCATCTTGTCTGGCATTTGTCCTACTAGTGGAGAATGGGTTATACAGCTGCAGTCTGCAGTTATCTTCATTATAATCTCTCTGTTGCATTACATTTGCTGTGGGCAGCAATGGCAACATTGTAACACAACAACTTTAAATGATATTTTTTAATGAAAACTCCTTCAAAATGATGATACATCAAAGAATCTAAGTATATATGTTGCCAGATAGGTGAATCAAATAATGAAAACTCCTTCAAAATGATGATACATCAAAGAATCTAAGTATATGTTGCCAGATAGGTGAATCAAAAGCCAATAAAGAAAAGGGACTCAAGGAAGTCTGACAACAAATAGCTCAATGTGACATAAGCTTGGGCCAAGAAAATGTTCATTCCTGGTCTCTCTATGGCAGGCATGGAATCTCTGAAGTTTTTGATGTTCACTTGAATAATCTTTAGGACATTTTTTGAAAATTACCTGGATATTTTTTTTTTACAGAAACATCTGCTACCTAAAATTTAAACTGTATTATTGGTTATAACTAACAGAGCAAAACCAGATACAGGTCATACAACTGTCAATAGCATATGCTCAAAACAAGAAGATAGATTGCCTAATATAAGCGAAACAACTATTGTTGTTGTTGTTGTTGTTAACATAGCAAAATAAGATACAGATCACACAAGTGCCCATAACATGCTCAAAATAAAAAGGCAGGGTTATTCTTTTGTAAAGAATGCCTTATATAAATGCAGCAATGATTATCCTTATATTATGAGGTAATTTCATACTTTGCTATACAAGTACGGTGAGCCTACTAAACTAACTCTTGGCATATGCACAATGCTTTTAGGAGAAGAGTTGAATAAGATTTTATGTTTCATGCTAAAATATCAATGCACAGAAAATAATAAAAGTTTTCTTAACTATTTTTCAGTAATGTGTAATACTAAAGTCTGAAAAATGCATATTGAGCTCAGTCTGCATCTAACAAAGGTGTTGCTCTTTTAGTAGATAGGTGTAACATAGTCATATGCCAGGCCATGCACAGCATTTAACTTGGCACACAGACAGAGAGTGACAGAGGGGTTTTTTTGTTGTTGTTGTTGTTTTTGTTTTTGTGTGTGTGTGTGCTTGATTGTTGACAGATCTTGAAAGAACAGTCAATGATTAAACTGAACCCATTCTGTGGATAACCTCAGAGTACATGACCAAGAAATGGGGTAGTATGTGATACTACAGTTCTATAATGAGATATATCTTCTATAATGAGATATATCTATACAAGCAGATAAGAGAATATTCACACAAGAATTGAATGAATGATAAAATAAGAACTGTACAGCACTGGGCATCATTTGTGTGTGTGTGTGTGTGTGTGTGTGTGTGTGTGTGCGTGTGTGTGTTTAAGTAACTTCAATACTTTTTAGCTCTAGACTGAATAAATAGCTCTTATAATGGTCTAAATTTTAAAACTGAGATACAAATTTAATGATTTCAAAATGGTGATGTTTCATTTCATAGGATCAATTTAATGGCAAAATGGTTCACCAAAACATAGGATTTGCCCCCCTAATATTTCATGTTTGGTGCATCAGATAAAGAAAAGTGTATAAATGACCATATTTAAGAGACCATCCATTCATAGTTCTGGGAGGTGCTGTTATACATGGTACTATAGAAGACAAGTAATGAATCTCACACATCTACAACCTTGCAAGCTGCAATGATGATTTATCTGCAAGATATCTGGCTGGAACAATGGTGGCACATATGTCAGGAGAACAGTGGACCATCTTTCTATTGGATTTAATGCCCACATGAGCTGGAATTCATACCTTATACTGCTATTAATGAGGCTGAAGTCTGAGACAAGACAGATCCCATGACCTAGGGGAAAACATGCCACTATTGCTCTGCTAAATGAATATAGCAATAAAACTGACCGTTAATGAACATACATGAACAAGTGTCCTTGTAGGGTGGTAGAGTATCTTTTGGGAATATGCCCTGGACCTTGAGGTAGAGCTATTTCCAATTTTCTGAGCAATCACCAAATTGATTTCCAAAGTGACTGTACAAGTTTGCACTCCCACCAGCAATGGAGGAGTGTCCCCTTGCTCCACATCCTCGCCAGCATGTGCTGTCACTTGGGGTTTTGACATTAGGCATTCTGATGGATGTAAGAAGAAACCTCAGTGTTGTTTTGATTTGTATCTTCCTGATGGCTAAGGAAGTTGAACATTTCTTTATATGTAGCAGATGTGCCACCTGGGGCCCCTAACAAGTAAAGCAGGGGTGGACTTTGACTCTGTCATCTCCTTCTGAAGCCCTTCCCACTAGCTGGGCTGCCTTGTCTAGCGTCAGTGGGAGAGGATGCACCTGGTCCTGCTGCTAGTTGATGTTCGAAGGCAGGGTGAGTGGGTACCCTTGGTAGGGGGACCCTTCCCTTCTCAGAGAAGAAAAAAGAGGAAAAATGGGAGAGGGGTTTAAAGGTGGGAGGAGAGGAGAGGGACTGCGATCCTGATGGAAAGAAAGGAAGGAAGGAAGGAAGGAAGGAAGGAAGGAAGGAAGGAAGGAAGGAAGGAGGAAGGAAGAAGGAAGGAAGGAAAGAAGATGGAAGGAAGGAAGGAAGGAAGGAAGGAAGGAAGGAAGGAAGGAAGGAAGGAAGGAAAGAAGAAAAGAAAGGAAAAGAAGACAAAAAAATTGTCCTAATGACATATTGCTGTTCTCATGGCTCAGTGCATCCCACAACCCTGAGGAGATAAGCTTGTTCTTTCAGTAGATGGAAATTAACACAGAGATCCGCCACCCTTTAAGAGTGAGAGACTTGCTGGGCAATGGTGGCACCCGCCTTTCATCCCAGCTCTTGGGAGGCAGAGGCAGGTGGATTTCTGAGTTCGAGGCCAGCCTGGTCTACAGAATGAGTTCCAGAACAGCCAGGACTACACAGAGAAACCCTGTCTCAAAAAGCAAACAAACAAACAAACAAACAAACAAAAAGAGTGAGAGACTTTGGAGAGTGCTCATCCCTAAACAGAACGTGTTTGTTGTACCCTTCCCCCTCAAGGCTCAAGGATCCATGCAGAAAAAACAGAAACAAAAAACAAACAAACAAACAAACAAAGTTAGATTGTAAGAGCCAAGGACAGTAGACAATTTTAAGGAAACAGCATTTATGAGACACAATTGAGTTGATGCACATAATAACTCACAGAAACCGTGAAGGCACGCAGAAGACTAGTACAACTCAAGCCAGGCAGGATCCCAGTACTGAGATGGGGCGGTGGGCACAAAATGCTATTCCGAGTCAAGAAGCTATTCACAAATGGTAGCTGCTGGGAGTTGAAAGAGATCAGTTTTCTTCAGTGGGGTAGCACTGGGTATGTCAGTTACCCTCAGGGCAGCCCTGTGCTCAGAAGTAGATGGCTGAAGTAAATAGAACTCCATGCATATTGGGGGATATTTCTTTTGTTTTAAGAGATAGCACATAAAGTTGGGCGAAGGTAATCCTGGAGGAACTGGGGGACAGGAAAGATGATAAAATATACTGTGTTAAATTCTCAAATAAAAAATAAAATAATAAAAACTAAACCATTACTGGAGAGAGAAAAAGAAATGAAATTCAATTTCAGCAGCTGAATATAAATTATTTTCATAGCCAATGTAATCAAAAGTTGTAATTAGTAATTTGTTTACTGTGACCATCTTCCAGATTGTAAAGCTTCCACTTGAGCTTCCGACTCTCCAGGATCATGTGCTCCAGACTTAGGTGGGACAAACTACCCAGAATGGTTCCTGGAGAGCATGACCTCCAACCTTTATTATTGTAATACTCATGTTTGAACCAAAAGTATAGACCAAAATTATATAGTCCCCCAAATGATTTTCCTTCACCAATCACCATACACTATGTGTTAAATTTTTCTAATGTAGTGAAATGTAAGAAAGTACACCACCTCTGCATGCATATTACGTTGTCATAGTCTGTAAGGTTGAACCAAAATATCCCAATTCTCATCTTCTACTTATCACACTCTAGAGTTGCATTTCTCCATTGTCATTAAAGGTAGATGTGTTTCATCCAGTGGTGTATAAATGAAAGCCTTACTTTGCTCTGAATTCCTCTGGAAGCCATTGACTTAGTACATGACTTGCACTCCCTTTCCTAGGTAGTTTATAGTATGATGCTATCAGTCTGCTAGAGTTTCAGAGTGAGAAATAGATGGTCTAGTAAACCTTAATGAACACATACCCAAAGTCAGAAATTGATGATTATTACTCCCAGTCCTCAAGACTTTAAGATTATTGTTCCATAGCATAACCAAGTACCCTTGGTATCCTGACCAAATCTCACAATCAAACAAAATTATTTTATTTATTTATTTTGGTAAAGGCCGAAAGCAGTATCTTTAATTGATATGATATACACACACCCTGTCTCCCTTTTTTTTTTTCAAATTTAAAAGGGTGCTTGGGATTGTTGCTGAACTGTAGAGTATTTCTCCTAACATTAGTAAGGCCTTAGTTGGATCCCAGTATCAAACACAATAGTCAGTATAAGTCCTGAGGATAGAATTCATTAGCCCTCTATTGCCAGTCTATTCACCATAATTCTTATACTATTTCTCTGTATGAGAAATACCACAGACTTAAAGGTATAACCAAGTATAAAGGTATAAAAGAAAATACTATGATGTCATCAGACTAATGTCTATTAAAACATGTTTTCCCCCAGGGGACAGGGTTTCCCAGCATGTGTTAGGGGGAGCACATTTAACAAGATGCATAAACTGATGGTGTTCTATATGGCTCTGTCTACCATGTGCACCAAAATGTAGATAATAACCTCATGAGAGAGCTATGATTATTTAGAAAATAGAGCATAGAAGCTGAATTTCCCAGAGAAGCATGTACTAGGATCAGTGGTAACAAAAGATTGGACAAAGAAAACAGAGGAGAAAGGAACTGGAAAGAAAAGGAAGAGAAGAGAGAAGAATAGGAGTGTGGGGGATAAAAGTAAAGGACGGACACAGGCAAGTAAGCAGTATTAAGGACTGACATAGTAAGTAGAAAAATGTTCAAAAATTATAGACAATGCATTCAGGCAAACCTAGGTCCCCTCCCTTGCTAGTTACTTAATTATATCATCTTTGTATTTCTTAAATTCTGTAATCTTGATTGTGTCTTCTATTTGAAAAATAAAATAAGACAATGGTAAGTTTATGGGAAGAGTAAATAAAATGAAATAAAATATTAAATATTTTCACAAGTAGAATGCCAAGCTAAGAGTAAATGCTCAGTAAATAGCAAAAAAAAGCAAAAACAAAAACAAAAACAAAAAAACAAAACAACAACAACAACAAAAAAAACCAACAACAACAACAAAAAAATCTTGTAGGGAAGATTTCCTGAGTCTTGTGATAATAATTAAAATGTTTGATATGCTTTAATAGAAACATTAGTTGAGACAAAAAAAGTGTGCTTGTAGTTTCTTTTTTAAATAATGGGGGCAAATGATAAAGCTTTTAATAAGAGGCATATTACATATTACACATTACACATTACATATTACATATTAATTATATGTATGTTATATGTTGTATATTGTATATTGCATATTGTATATTATATATTACATATTATATAATAAGAGGCATATTAAGAGAGACATTGACACACAGTATTGCTTTTTGAATATTTTACCCAACATAGTAAGAGCCCTGGATACCCTGACATATGATGACCAGGCAAGGATAGTGATGATGTCATAGAAGAGAAGTTTTGTGCAACATAAGACTCGTTAGCCAATTTGATTGAATAAGAAGAATGACAAGAAGCCATTTCATAGCCCCACATAAGAAAATTAAGAGTATAGATAACCCAAGCATATGTGAGAATATCCACTGATGACTTCTCTAGAAATTTAAGTGTCTCCTGATAACAGTAACAAACCAAAAAGCATATATTTCACAAAGACTTTCATTTTTATTTGCATGGTATGATTTGATGTCTGATACATATGTTGTTTATATATCAGACAAATCGGTGTAGTGAGAGTATCACCTACTACATTTATCATGTCACGGTGTTGAGCCGATTCCAAAGCTTCTTTCTAACTCTTTTGAGCTTTAAAATACCTTATGGGTAACTGCAATCTCCATTCTGTACAGCAGAAGAGCAGAACTTATTTCTGCTGATTGTGATAACCCTCTCCCGCCACTCCCCTCTCTCTCTTCCAGATGCTGTTTTTCTTCTTTTCCTCTAATGAGCTGCTTTTAGAGTTCACATCTGAGTGAGATTATGCAGCGTCTGTTGTGCCACTTGGCTTTCTACTTTCTCTAACACAAATACCTGGAAGAAGCAACTTAAGAAAGACATTTGGGCTCATAGTTTAACAAGGCATGTGGTCCAGACATGGCGGCGGTGAAGGGAGTTGATCACTTTGCATACTCTACCAGGACACAGATGAATGCTGGAGCAACTCTAGTTGTCTTGTTTTGGTGTGTGTGTGTGTGTGTGTTTAAATTTTTATTCAGTCTGGCACCTAAATTAATAGTGTAGTACCTCCCACTTTCAGGATGAACATCCTTTTCTTAGTTAACCATGAATGGATGGAAACTCCCTCATATATTTTCTGAGGTGTTCCTGCTAGTTAATTTCAAATTCAATCAAAGTGATCACTTACATTAACCATTGCCTTTGATCCCCGGTGCATAGCTTGTTTCCCACAATGCCCTGAAAGTTTATCCGTTTCTGTCTCAAATAATAGGATTTCATACCTTTTTAATGGTTGGATACTATTTCATTGTGTATATGCACCACATCTTCTCTATGTATTCATCCTTTGTTAGAGATTTAGGATTGTTTTAATAACTTAAAAACAGCTACACGTATTTATTTATTTGCAAGAAGGGTCATACCATACATGGCGCTAGTGTGGAGGCCAGAAGACAGATAACAGGAGTTAGTTCCCTCCTTCCAACATGGCAGTTCCAGGAACTGAATTTGGATCATCGGGCTTGGTGGCAAGCAAGCATCTTTATCCACTGAGCTTTCTTGCAGGCTTTCTTTTAACTCTTAGTTCTTGTGAGTAGTCCTTCAATAAACATAGAAGCACAGATCTCTCACTTTCCAATTTAATTTCCTTTGGGTATATTCCCAGACTGGGAATGCTGAATCATACATTGGTTCTATTTTTAATCTTCCGAAAAACTTTTCGTGACATTTTTCAAAGTAGTTTTAGAAATGAGCATTTGTGTCACCAGTGCTCTGTGTCCCCTTCTCTCCGCATCCTGAACAATTCCGGTTATCTTTTCCTCTGCTTGACAATAGTCAGCCAACTAGAATGAGGTGGTATCTAATCATGGCTTTACTTGTATTTCCCCAGTGACAAAGGACTTTTGTGTGCATTAAGAAATACATACTAAACTCTTTCATCCATTTTTTACAGTAAATTACCCCCCTAAAATTTACTCTTAAGTCCCTTTAAGACTCTAGAGCAAGAGTTTGCTAATGCATTGTGCCATATGTAGGTTTCTGTAATAGGAAATCTTAAACTGAAGATTATATATAAACATGGTAAAATAAAAGTTAACACGTAGAACTATATGTGCATATATGACACTTTTTTGTTTATTGTACTTTATTGTTATGACAATCTGTGGAGCCTTGTCAAGAAGACAAGGCCTCAAAAAATTGGTTTAAAACTCAGAGTTGGGCTAGGACAGAAAATTTGACTCAGATATTTTGGTCATTCTGATAAGCCCTTAGAAACAGTGATCATGGGAGTGTTCACAGAATTTTGTTTATTGTCTTGCTTGTTCCTTGACTATTTGTATCTATTGTATTGTTAGTTCCTCAGCCTAGAACTGACCTTAATACTTGCATGTAATTAAAATGATGTAAAAGCAAAAAGGAGGAGAGGGGATGGGATAGGGGGTTTTCAGGGAGGAAAAAAATGGGAAAGGGGGATGGCATCTGAAATGTAAATAAGTAAGATATCCAATAAAAGAAAAAAATCTTAATCCCCCCCAAAAGACTCAGAGTTGTTCCTCTCTGCAGAAGTCTTTAGAAAAAGGCAAAAGATCTATATGATCTAAAGAGAAACCAGAATATATATGATACTTTTTATTTAAGTTTTGTTATGTTAAGTACCTTCCCTTATTCTGCCAAAGCTATAGCTATTTATGGTGAAATGGGCATGGGTTGGGTTTTGTGTCGTTTTGCTTTGCTTTTACAGCTTTAACACAGGTAGAATTACATGGGTACTTCGTGTACAGCCATCATCCTTGTATGAACGTATTTAGAGAACCACCACATTCAACAGTATTGAAGAAAATGTATCTACTTTAGGGTTATGCATCTCTCTTTCTCTTCACATTAAACTAAACTGAAAAATGTCAAAGAAAACGAAATTGATGGCCTTCACATTTCTTTTGATTTTTATTTCCATTGCCAAGTAGAGTGGACACCAAAGCCAGACTGTTCTGTGCTAAGTTTCCTACCAATGAACATACACAATCAGGAAAGCTCATTTCTCAGTTTCTTGAAGCTGCATGATTTTTTTTAAAAAATTTAGATTTTCATTATGGAAAAACCACAAACGTTAAAAGGAAGCACATTACTAAGTTTATATTTGCCCAATCATGAAAGTCTTGACACTTTCCCATGAAATAAAAAAGAGAAGAATAAAACCTTAAGTAACCAGAGAGAGCTTCATCAGCTTAAGTGATCTAGAAATGCTTGAACTTGGGGGTAGATAAAAAAAGAAGAAAACTCAAGTAGAGCCTCTGTTCACTTGCTATAACCTCCTCCTGAACTCTGACATTTTGCTAATATTTTTGAAGCCAATTGTGGTGAAAATAACAGCTGTGTCATTCCCATTTTGTGTGCAACTGGGCGGAAACTGTCATTGTTTCTGGATTTTATGTAGCATGTGAAGGCTAATGACCCATGGTGCATATGAGTGATGCTTCCTGGATACCTTTAAAGGCCAAGTTCTTCCAACAGTGAACTGTCCTTCTTTTTTTTTTTTTTTTAATGAGGCAAAAGTCCTAATGGAAGAAAAGTCTTGGCAGAGCTTGTACGTGCTGAGTATATGCTATGCACAATTTCTCTATCCAAAATCTAGTCCGCTCAGTGTGGTGAAGCCAGAGGCACTTACTGCTTTTGCCATCAATATGCATTAGTGTCAAAAGCCTTGCTTCTTCCTAAACAGATGCCTTTCCTCAGCCCTTGAAAGTGTCCTAGTAATTTCATAGCCGTATCGTTGGAAGTATATTCTCAAAAGGTTTTATTTAGAATTTGAACTAAGTGCATTGTTTTAGCTACCTGAGATTTTATGGCTTTTCCACGAGAAAACTGCTCATGTATGTAGCTGAACTAAGGTCAGAAATTTCAGTGTGTGTGTGTGTGTGTGTGTGTGTGTGTGTGTGTATGTCTGTGTCTCTGTGTGTGTTTGTGTGTGTGTCTCTGTGTGTGTGTCCAGGAGAGAAGAGAATTTTATTTTAGTGACAAGACTTTGTTGTAAATATGAGGCTTAAAGGTGAGATCTAGCAATTCCAAAATTCTTGCGATTATAGTTTTTCTGCTGGTAGGAGACTCCGAATGCCTGCTGTTTTCGAGCAAAAAGTTAGAGGTGAAAAAAATGAGAGCCTTCCTGCCACAAGAGAGAGGTGAAGGAAGTTAAAAGTGGGATACCTACTCCCAGGAATGCCCAGGAAGCTCTACAAACACTGAGGAAAAGAACAGGACTCTTGCAAAGGTCACTTCTGTTTAGAACATTCAAATTTGAAAGAAGGATTTAAAATGTCTTTCCTTGCTAATAAAGGCTATTGATGACGACTTTTCAAGATGATTTTATTTTTCTTGAAGACAAAGGACTGTGGGAAGCTTGAATTCAACTGAAGTGTCTTAGAGAAAACTCAAGTGTCCCAGTGAGAGCCATTCTGCCTATGCTGGATATTTGATCCTCTTTTTTATTAAAAGTCATATAAGCTACAACTTGGAGTGCTCTCTGCTATTGAACTGGGCACAAAGGTGATTGAATACTAAGAATAACACTTTTTAAAAAAAACTCTAAGTTTTAATGTCTGACTAAGCCAATGAAAGGTACTACTCATTGAAATTTATTATAAACAAAAATGTATCACTTTAATTAAGCAATTTGGCTTCATTGATCTCCAAAAAGTAGCCTTCTAATTTTATCAAAAAAAAAGTTAATCTTTTGTAGTGTATAACATAAATCAAGGATAAATGCGGGGGTGGGAATAAATGAGAAGTCAAATATATTTTAGTCCATGTTTTTGTTGCTAAAAGGAAGGAAGGAAGGAAAAAAGGAAGGAAGGAAGGAGAGGGAGTGAGAGAGAAAAGAAAGAAAAGGTAAGGAAAGAAAAGAAAGGAAAAGAAGAAAGAAGGAACTTAAGAAGGAAGGAAGGAACTTAGGAAGGAAGAAAACCAAAACACTGTGCATAGTTTATAAAAAACGGATACTAGAAAGCCTGAGATCAAAGTGGCAACATCTTGGCCAGTTGTGTCTTCTTGCTTCACACCCATATGGCAGAAAATAGAAAAACAAGCTCAGAATCTAGCTTAGCTGCTGAATGGAGCCTCCTTTATAAGGACTTACTCTCACAAATGAATAAACAGCTTTTATGGCTTACATGTATGAAGTCCTTATTCCCTGACACTATCACAGTGACAGCACTTGATTTGTGGCAAGGAAACACTCAAGCCATGGAAAACCACAATGGTGGATTTTATTTAAGATAGCCCTACAATTTCACCAGATTCTCAAAAACATCCATCTCATACTTTTCCCCTTGTTCACCCTCAAATAAAGACTATTTCCCAATAAGAGATTAGGAGACCAAGACGAAATGTTGTTATACTAGTCTTTAGACTCTAGAAAACAAAGTCTTACAAATTCTGTCTATCTGTAGTTACACAGCCTTTCTTTTCTTCATGTGCTTTGTATATCATCTGCATGGCATCACATATGGATGGTAGAGGTATGTGAAGATTATGTGTGTGAGGGTGGAATAGGAAGATGAGCTGTAATGGAATATTTAAATGTATGTGAGACCTTTAAATAATATTCACCAAACAAAAGTGAAGACATTTGAATATACACCAGTGAAGTGGTATCTCATTGCAGTCAGAATTTGTATTTATTTGATCATTAAATTGCTAAACATCCCTTTTTATAATCACTGGCCATATGTGCTTCCCTTTCTGTCTTTGCATAAACGCTATGCATATTAAAATAATAATTATAATAACAACAAAGAATAAACGTACTCACTGCAGTTGCTTTTGAGGATATGGTTCATAATTTCATGTGGGAAATCGCAGCAGTAGAATGATTGCATCATTCATTAGGAAAAGAATTTTTCAAATGCAATTGTTTCTGTTTCTGTAGCTTTATCTGAGTAGACACATTTAAAAAAAAATTATGTGTAAAGTGTTTTCAACATGTCACTTTCTGGTAGTAAGAAGAGGGTCTGTGTGGCAGGAACCTTCCTAGACTGTAATCGTTCTAATGGTCATTGATCTTAAAGTAATCTAAACAGACCATCATAGTAGTATGCAATGCCACAGGAGGCTGTTAAAGTCACTGTTGAGTAAATACTCGGCCCACTCTTTTATTTGCTATTACAAATGATAAAATAAACAGTACATGTTTCAAGAAGCTTGTAATTACATGTACTTACACAGTAGTTCAAAATGATAGACTCCTTGGAGAAGCTGTGTTTTCTATCCGTCAAATGAAGTGAACGTGCTGTGTTTGGTTGTGATCACGGGAGTGGAAACCAGAACGTCTATTTTGGGCACCATAGATGACAACTGCCTTCCCTCCTGCTGAAGAAGTCACTTAGCCTTTTCTTGCTTTAGTATGGCCAGCGTAGATAAAGATAAGTCGATTCATATAATCTTGTTGAAATTGTTACCTTACAGATTGGTATTTCTTCATCCAGCTGTCTGTTATTTTCAAACGGTGATTCATATATATCAAAAAATAAATAAAATTGCTGTCAGATATAATCCCAATATATGCAAGACACCTATTTCCCTCTATGTTTTTTCTTTCCTCTACCCTATCTTCCTGTCCTTTTCACTCAAAAGGACATATTTCAGATTTTAAAATTTAAAGAAGACATATATATTAAACATACTAATATATTAAATATACTTATTTCAAGTTTATTGATTGAAAATGTAACAAAAAGTTATGGTAATGAAATCATACATTTTTCCTAATTAACAGTTATTACTAAGATTTAGTCACATTTATTTGTGTTGTGATTCTTTTGTTTTGACTGCTGCATAAAATTCTATTGTGAATGTGAATATATGTCACTAATATACTCTCTCTTTGGTGGTAATTTAATTTGTTTCCATGTCTTCACTATGAGGAATGATACACAGAGGCCTCATGTTAGAGGACCTCAGACTCTCAGGGGTCCATATGAAGAATGGGCTAAGGTACAAGAATAATTAATATTAAAGATAATGAGGGCCATAGGGATGTCACAGTCAGCATGATGCTTGCCATGTAAGCAAGAGATTCTGAGTTAGAATTCCTAAAGCCCACAACTAGCCAATGCTCTTACAGCAAGACAGAACCTGAAGACAGAAATCCTGGATGCTCATTGTCCTGATAGCCAGGGGTATTAAAAGTCCAAACAAGAGACTCTGTCTTAAACAAGGTTAAAGGGAATAACAGATGGTCTGCCTCCACTTACATATAAGCTATTCATTCATACCTCTCTCTCTCTCTCTCTCTCTCTCTCTCTCTCTCTCACACACACACACACACACAAACACACACACACACACAAGCACACACACACACACACACACAAAGACAATGGCAGGTGTTTTGTTGTTGTTGCTAATTTGTTTTTCATGTGCTTTTCATGAATAAAATTCTGAATTTTTCATATTCACTTCTTAAACTAATCTATACTCTTCGGAAACCTTATATTATGTCTACATAGCCATACTATGTAGACAAGGCTGGCCTTGAACTCACAGAGAGATCTTGCTACCTCTGTCTCCCTTCTTGACATTGTCATTAAAACGGCATGCAATGGTGCCCAGCTCAGCCATTTTTTTTTTTTACATAAAATCACAAGGTCTCTCTAACCGGAAATGACAGCAGGTTATTACAACATAGGGAAAACAGTGCCACACACGTCTCTGCAGAATTCTCAAGTTAACTTCTGAGGAATGTCAATCAACAAAGAGGCAAAGGGAGCAAGTTTCACGTTGTCCATTGATTCCTTATTTGAGAAAATATTTATTTTCTATTGAAATTTCTCTAATATCACTCAGTTTCCTTATTTATGAGAAAAGACTTAGTCCTGGTACAAGATAGTGTCTAACCAACAATCATAGCTCACTGAGAGAATCAGAATGCTGGGGATTAAGGAACGAACTCACTTAAACAAATTAGGAAAATCTTTCCTAACTACAATTATAATAAAGATTTACAAATTATTTACCAGTTCAAATGAAAAATTGCTGAGAAAAAGCAAGGCTGGACGAAATCCAAAAGATACAGGAAATTATGGACGATTGAACATCCAGATAATATATAAATATTTAAAATAATTATAATATATATATAATATATAAATATTTAATATAAATATTTAAAATATTTTAGGATAGTATGAGGAGACCATAATTTATTAATTGTGTGGTTAAAATTTGTAATTATGAGTGTGATTCAAATCATTATACTGACAATTCATACAAAATGCCTGTCAAGCAAAGGCAATTATTTAAACAGTAGTTGAGAAAAAGAGAGCTATTTACAGTGTACATGTACCTTAATTAATTTGGGTACATTATGACAGCCAAGAGAGACATTTTTAAGCTCTTCATGACATTAGGACTTCAAGAAATACAATCACTGAATCATACTTGGTATTTAAATTTTATGTAAATAAAGATAAACTTTGATGATAAAGAATCTTCTTAATATATTAACCTAATCACAGTGGCATAATAATAAAAAAGTAATTTATTCAAGTTATGGCTTTATAGTTCTCCAAGTGCTGACAAAATTCAGGGGCAAAAACTGAAGTGTTCATAATATGATCCTGTAACTATGCAAGTAAATTGTTCCTAACTTAAATTTCCATAGAGTGAATGTTGGCCTCTGTTAAATTATAGCTTTAAAGGCAATTTTAGAGCATTTATCCTACCTTTAGGCTCATTAGCTAAATAATCTTAGTGAACAAACAGTGAAATCATACTTTTGCTAGCATTTATGTTTAGAAAACATTACCATTTTATAAAAGAATTAGAACTCATTTTTCTTTTACTGTGTATTCAATGATGAAAAGTTTACATTGTATTAAAAAATGCTAAAAGCAGTTAACTACCCAATATTAACATTAGTTTTAAAAATTATTTTACAATGGATAATTCATTATACACCAGTCTATAAGCAAAATGTGAATAATTCAGCCATCTATATATCGGGATATTTTGATTATTCAATAAAAATGTCTACATGTATAGAACTATTGATTTCCTTTCTATACTGATTAGAAAAGCATTTATTGAATTGCATGTCAACGTACTTAGTATCAATATTCCTATTGACAACTACCCAAAAAAAGGAAAACTGAAATTCCTGATTGTAATGACTAATTTAAATATTTAAAGGTACAAAACTATTTTATTGCATTTGAAAGCAGCTTCATAAGAACTAATCTTATTTTGCTTTGAAAATAGAGAAGTAATCTTTTGGAGATACTATTTCAGACAGTGACGTTCAATAAGCATTATTTTCAATTGAACGCCACAGATCATTTAGGAAATAGAGTCACCAAAGGCTTTACACTAATTCAAAGGGACAATTCCTGTTTCTTTCTTTTCTCCATTGAGTTCTCCTTTGCCCTGGCCTCTAAGAACAAGGAAAGAAAGAAACTGACACCTTAACTTTGTTTTCTGCTTCATACTCTAGCTTTTGCTGCTAATTCTAACGTTGTTTAGATTGGATATCAAATTTGTATCTATCTTCCTTACATGTCAAGTGCAGGGCCTTGTGATGTATAGCATGTCTGGCTTCTGACACTAAGTCCTAGTCTCTGTGCTTAGGTTTTTCCCAAGCATGGAACTGAGTCTAAGCATGTCTCACAGGAGCTTTTCTGTGAAATCCTGCCCTCTAATGACCATATCCAAAGGTTATGTATTTCCAATTTGTTAATTAACACTAAGCAGTGATCTCTGATGCACAGCTGGGCAGGAGGCATCTCTGGTCTCTCAAGTCAGAGACTGTTAGATAGACAACAGGAGTCACTCTCAGATTAGTATACTAATTAATTCAGGAGAACTCCTACTTAGACTATATCAAAAGAGAAGTAACACACATATACCAGGAATGTGGAAACCCTTGTAGTTTCTTTCATCTCTTACCAGTAGGGAAAAAAAAATCTCTCCTCATCTTTGCATATGCAAATACTGATATGTTGGAAGACCTTTGTAAATGATTACCGTGGTGCTAGGTAGGTGGTCTCTGATAATTACTGCTACAGTCTTGTGGGTGGTGACCGATGCATTATCAAAGGAAAGAAACCATGCAAAAATCATACCAAGTTGTTATCTTTTAACGCAAGAAGCTGAAAACATCTGTTTCTCATCTCCAATTTGTCTGGCTATAAGCATACACTTAAGGGGAAGATATATGCATAGTAAACTTAAAATATTCTTCAATGAAATTTGAAGCATCATCCTGTTGAACTGGCACCATGAAACACATGCCGTGAGATTTTTTTTCTTACATGTTTGTAGGTATGGAGGAGACAGCTGGCAAATATAACCAAGTGTGAAAGAAAAGGAGTTGATATTGTGTGACACTGAGTTCTTACACAACATAAAGGAGAAAAGAAATTAAATTTATAGTAAAACCTTGCCACCCAGGAAGCTATGGTTTTCAATAAATAGTTGTAGCTATCAACTGCTATTGCTCCGAGCCTAGGAATTGTCATGATTTCTCCTTTACACAGAGCACAAGTCTATAGAAAAAGAATAGAAGAAAACTTAATGGAATTCTTGCATGAGGGGTAGTCTATCCAAGTGGATATCAGACTGTGTAATTGAATGTGGAAAACACACAAATAACACTTATAGTACCAGCTTCTCAGTGAGTCTAGCCCTGACTCTTCTTCATGGTTGGTTGGACTCTGATTGTAGTCAGGTTTGCACTCACCCATTAATTGGTATGACTGAGCAAGCAAGGATGGTCACTTACTAAGGGAATCTGAGGCTCAGCTCTTAGTCTCATTCTTATTAAGCATCAGGCTGCAAGGAGATGGTGCAATCCTGACTCTGTGCTGTGTATGGAAGTTCAAGGGTGAGTGTCTGCTGTCCTAACATGGGTTTTTAAGACTACCACAGTTTTAGGACAATGTGAAAACAAGTCTCTAAGCAAAGCCAGACTTCTCAAGCCTCTTTTGAGGTAAACACCTGGTATCTTGCTAGAAAGATGAAAATCCTGAAATGATAAGACGGATTGACTTTATCCAGAACTTTTTTGTTATTGTTGGCATTTCTTAGTGTTTGATCTGCAGTGTCTTCCTGCTCACAAAGTGAATTACCTGGAAAGCTTTCAGATATCCTTGGCCTAGTTATTACCTCACTTCAGTTTGGGCAGTATTTGGCGGTGGGAGCCAGATGGACTTCAAGATGTTTTAAGGGTCTTCAGGAGATTTGATTACGCAGCAACATTAGGGAAAACATCTGCCTTGAACCATTCCACCTTAAAACCTTCATTGCTGTCTGAGTTCTTCTGAACCCAAACAAGGAAATTTAAACTCAATTTTAAACACATGGAAAAAACTGTTATTTGTATGAGTTGATAAAATGGATAAAATAAAGAAGCTGCTTTAAGAAAAGCCACATTGAAGACAGAAAAAGCCACTTAGCGTTTCCCAAAAGGGATTCTTAGCTACTCAGCAGTCAAACTGAATAATATTCAAATGTAATCAAGGACCTGTTATCTTGATAGACTAGTCTCACTGATTATTTCCTTTTATAAAACCTTATGTCTATCGACTAACCTTTAATTTATGTAAAATAATTAAAAGTGAGAGACTTCCTTTCTTTATTAACATTGGCCTTTAAAGAATATCTTCATTGAATGGAGACAAATACTTGTTGCTAGTATTTACAGCTTCAAAAGGGAAGAGGAGTTATACTTCTTATTTGTAACAAACTCCCTCAAGACAGATCAGACATACACACACACACACACACACACACACTCACATACACTCTCGTACACAATGCATACATTCAAACACATAAATACACACACAAACACACACATTCACACACACATACATTCAAAAACACATATAGATACACATACTCTCTCACACACATATACACACTCACACACATGTAAACACATACATATATGTATAAACACAATCACACACATAAACACACACATAAATACACACACTCACCCACATGTGAGGCAGTGGGTTGTGAGAAGCAACTGGGTACTTGGCCGATCATGAGCTTGGAACCCCAGACCCTTATTGGACAGCAGGAGTTCGGCTCTGCTCCCGGGACCTGGTTCTTTTCATTTAGTTTCAGCCCTCCACAGCCCCTCCCACAAAGAGGTCTATGGCCATCAGTCAGGAGGAACAGGCCTCAGGCCCTAGAGAGATTTACATATTAATGAGGTACCTGAAGGCCAGAGGGTGGAGCCAATTAAACATTCTTCCCCAGCCCCTCCCCTCTCCCTCCCTATTCAACTCAGATCTGTCCTGGGTTTTATGGGGGGGGGGTGTGCACATCCAGATCAGTCTACATCCACCATGAAAATAAAGCCTGTAAAACTCATGGACTTTCTAGTGTCATTGGGGCCAGCGCCGTGAAGAACCATGGAGAAGCCTTTAATGAACTGCTGTAGCCACAGCCACGTACCCACACACACATACACACATACATACTCATAAACACACACACACACACATACACACGCACATACATTCTTGTACACACATGCATACATTCAAACACATAAATACACACACACACACTCATACACATACATTCACAAACACGTATACATACACACACTCTCACACACATATAAACACACACACATGTGAACACACATACACACACATACATACCTGTGTATGTGTAAACACACTCACACACACATAAATACACACATACACACATAAATACACTCACACACATATACACATACATATTCATAAACACACACACAAACACACACATACACACAAATTTTTTAATCACTGATACACTTTATGTTGGGTCCCTCTAACATTTTTCTCCTTGCCTAGTCCACAAATTCCCATTTAAGAACCCATCTCTGAAATGGACCAAATGGACCATAGTGACTTACATGCCAACTGGAATGATATAGGCCAAACTACTCCCACATGTCAGTATGAATCCTGCCAGCAATTCTGAGACCCAGCCAACTTGAAGAAGAAACCCTTTGAACTCCCTGGAAGGATGTACTTCCTCTGATCTTAAGGGAAGGGATTTCTCATCATTCCTCCCGCCCCCCACCCCGTAAATATCACATGTTTTTAATTCTCAGCTTTTCTTTATTCCATATCCAGTTCCCTTTTCATCCTCACATTCATAAGACATGAGAAGCAAGACATTGAGGAGAGT
Organism: Rhabdomys pumilio; assembly: GCA_030674055.1. Taxonomy (NCBI): domain Eukaryota; kingdom Metazoa; phylum Chordata; class Mammalia; order Rodentia; family Muridae; genus Rhabdomys; species Rhabdomys pumilio. The sequence goes on from JANHMN010000021.1 coordinate 27,795,247, forward strand.
TTCTGTGTTAATATGGGCAAAGATTAGATATTTGTGGTACTTTCATGACCTCATTGTGTAACTTTCAGTGATGAGACATGAACAAATACCTGTTCAGTCCAGGCAGGGCACTAATCTAGTTGAGTGAATTTGTTGGAATTACTTACAGAACCATTGTAGAGAAGGCTTACATATAGGAACTTGTATTATTTAAAGGAAGCTGCATCCATGATAGGTCTATTTGAAGATGGATAATAACTCATGATACCTGCAAACCTAGAGCTTCCTGCCCAACTTGCAGGCAGCTCTGACAAATACTTTCCTTTTCCCCTAAAATTCACTTCTTATAAAATATCAGAGAGAGGCTTTATCAATCTCATAGCTTTCTAAGATTTCTGAACCTTGTATCTTTCTTAAGATTTCTGGATTTTCTTCTAGAAGAGAATGTTTGAATTTATAGGAGGCAGTTATACAAGTCTGTCCATCGTTTTGACCACATAATCTAATTAGCCATCCTACACAAATTTGACAGCTGCCAGAGAAAAATCTCCAATTTTATGGCTTTCTTGGATCTTTTCTTGTGTTGTTGATGTCATTACTTTTCTCCATTATTACCTTTCCTTTCTACAAATAATAATGCAGGCTATAAAACCTATAGGTTATAAGTGAGCATGCATTTTTTGATTTTATCACACAGCAAGAGAGACCACTCAGTTTGAAAATACAGACCTTAGATTTCACATCTCTCAGCTACAGCAACACAGAATTTCTTTCATTTTATAATAGGTGATTTGCCTCATAGATAATAAAATGGATTAAATGATCTTACACATCTGAATAGAAGGCTTTAAAATGTACATTCAGGTGGGCAGTGAGAACATGAAAAGGGAATGTAGACTGTGAAATAGCCATGTAATCCAAGGATTGTTTTCACTTAACACTGAGTTATGCTAACAGTGATCTCAGATAATGTGAGAGTCTTCAGACTGTGTGTCCATCCTGAATTGGTAACACTCATGGGAAAAGGTGACTAAGGGAACACTTCAACCCAATTAGAACTTCCTGAGCTTATCTGCCCTTCGCCGTTTCCAAACTACTTCTATTTTTTAAATATGATTTAATCCAGGAGATATGAAAATACAAAGCCAGATCCTTGTCATCCCCAAAGGCAGGTTAATAATGCATTCAGCTTCAAATCATCATTCACATTGATAAAACTGACCTACTTTTCATCTCTCAGAGAGAAAACGTCATATGAGTTTTTTCTTTTATTTTTTTTTTTTCATATAGAAATGTTGCCTTTCGGTGCCTTTCTTCTTTCATACTATAATTAAAGCTGGCATATCACTTCAAAATGTTAAATGAAATTTGGTTCATTTTCAGGCCTGGGCGTTTTTAATGAGTTAGCATCTCTGCTGACTGAGATGAGCTTTGCATGCCAGGGAATCTTTCTGACAGTTGTGATCGTGATGCAGATGTTTTGCTTCATGGGGATTTTCCAACAATGTCCCTAATGAAAATGCATGCCTACTTCCTGGCAAATAAAACTTTTTTTCTTTCCAAACAAAATTTTCCAATGCCTTCACCCTATCATAGCAAATGTAAACAATGATTGCTGTCCCCACATGGTTTTTTTGCTGAGTTCTGTTGCATCAATAAAGAGATTTACTTCTTTTCATTTACTCTTTTCCCCCATTTGGTTTTGATACAAAATCTTTTATTTTTTAACAAACATAAAAAAAAAGGTTTTCATTGAAGGTTTCTTTATTTCTTTTCTTTTCTTTTTTTTAAACCTATTTACTTTATATCCGACTCACTGCTCCCCACAAGGAGCCCCCTCCCACAATCCTTTCCTCCACCTCTGCCCTTCTGCTTTGAGCAGAGTCCCCCTGAATATCCTCCCACCCTAGTATATTAAGTCTTTGCTAGGCTAGGTACATCCTCTCCCACTGAAGCCAGAGAAGGCAGCCCAGCTAGAAGAACATATCCCACGAACAGACAGTGAGAGGCAAAGAACACTGTCAATAGGACAAAATGGCAGCCTATAGATTAGATAAGGATTTTTTCCAACCGTACCTCTGACAGAGGGCTAATATCCAAAATTTATAAAGGACTCAAGAAGTGAGACACCAGCAACCCAAATAACCCAATTAAAAAAATAGAGTACAGAGCTACACAGAGAACTCTCAACAGAAAAATCTCAAATGGCTGAGAAGCACTTTTAAAAATCTTTTTTAAATTTTTAAAAATTTTTATTGGATATTTTATTTACATTTCAGATGTTGTCCCTTACCCCATTTCCCCCCACCCAGGAACCCCCATCCCATCCCCCCTCCTCCTGCTTCTATGAGGATGTGCCCCCACCTATGTCTCCACTCCACCTCCCTACCGTCCAGCCTTCATGGGACCAAGGATCTCCTCTCACACCTATGCCTGACAAGGCCATCCTCCCCTACATATACACCTGGAGCCATGGGTCCCTCCCTATGTGCTCCCAGGCTGGTAGTTTAGACCCTGGGGAGCTCTGATTGGTTGGTATTGTTGCTCTCCACATGGGGCTGCAAATCCTTTCAGCTCCTTCAGCTCCTTCTCTCTAACTCCTCCATTGGGAACCCCAATGGTAAGCTGTGAGCATCTGCTTCTGAATATGTCAGACTCTGGCAGATCTCTAAGGAGACAGCTATATCAGGCTCCTGTCAGCATGCACTTCCTGACATCCACATCAGTGTCCACCTTTGGTGACTGTTCATGGGATGGATACCCAGGTGGAATGGTCTCCAGACGGTTCCTCCTTCAGTTTCTGTCCCACACTTTGTCTCCATGTTTGCTCCCTTGAGTATTTTGTTACTCCTTCTAAGAAGGACCGAAGCACCCACACTTGATCTTCCTTCTTCATGAGCTTCATGCGGTCTGTGAGTTGAATCTTGGGTATTGTGAGCTTCTTAAGCAGGTTGAGAATGGAGTGGGGAATAATCGTAGTCACAGTGTTTGAGTCCTATAAGCTGTCTCCTAGAAGAGATTCGTCATGTCATCTCAATCCTTATGTTTGGACAATTGTTCCACTCTCAACCCAGACATAAACAGGAGTGCTCCAAGGTACACTACTCTTGGAGTTAATGGGTAGGAATGCCTTTTGTAATTTAGTAGAATACATGGAACTAATGAAAAAAGATCTGAGTTATCAATATATTAACAGATGTTTTTAAAAAGTGAAAATCTGTAAAATTCAACTGAAATTTGGAAAAAGAAAATTCAAGATATGAGTTGAGGTATAAGTGATACAATCTTGTAGCAAAAGTCTTCCCACATCCTCCTAAATGATACATAAGTCTTTGAGTAAGCATAATGTTATTGTGCAGTGTAGAAAAGTTACCCTTGTGTTAGCGAAATGTTGATTTCTATGCCCCCATTTCTGGTTGCAATCTTTATTATGAGGACTTCCTATCTCAATGTTGGGTAAACATTGCTCCCCAGTTATTTCTTGATGGGTCAATAAAGCTAGCTAAGCAGGGGAGGGAATAGGGCTGCACTTCCTCCCAGCCAGGGAAGGAGGAGAGAGACAAAGAGGGGATTAGCCACTGGAATAGAGTCCAGTGGACACCATTAAAAAATAAAACAAAACACTTAGACCCCAGAGAGCCAGATCAGTACTAAAATGCAATTATCACAGAGATTTCAAATGGGAGATAGCCAAATTATTTTAGAGACTTAAAATAGAGTAACATTGTTCAGTTGTTGTACCCTTAAAGATTGTTAAATAAAGTAGTCCAGCCTCAATTAGTTTGGAGCTAGCTGGATTAAGAAAAAAGATCTCCAACACTCTTTTAAATAACACTAACAACTTAGGTACAGGAGTTCTATTGTAGATGTATCCATTGGAACTGGGCTTCAAAACTGCATTTTGATTGGCTATGTTTTGTGCTATGGTAAAAGATGTTACCCTAAGTGAGGGGTGAGAACTAAAATTATCTGAATATAATGACAAATATTTACAATATACTTAGGGATGATGCTGGTTTCTGTGCTCCCTTATCTGACTACAATCCTTATTCTGAGAACCTCCTATCTCAATGTTGTGTAAACATCTCTCCCCAATTATTACTTGATGGGTCAACAAAGATCCATGACTTTACTAGCCCTGAGTAGTTGGCAGGGTTTCCAGTACAATGCATGACTTCCTCTTTAGCTGAGCTCATCCAACTAGAGAGCTGTTGGTTACTGCTGAGATATGTGTGCCACTAATGAATGTTATGGTCAGTGTGCCATGCTGGTGTCACTGGTTCATAGTCATCAAAGCTACATAGCACTTTGGGTTGCTTTCCTTCTTTGGAGGCTTGCATGGCGACTTCTGGTACCATGGACCAGTTCTCAGGATTGAAGTTTTCAAATCAATTTCAGATAAAAGGCCTCTGGGCCCTCTATGTGAAGTGCGTGGAATCTTCAGCAGGAAGGACTTACCTTCCATTTCAAGGGGTCAATTAAGGACAATGGCAATAACGTGTATGCTTGGGGAGCCTCCTGGAAAACTTTGACAAAGAACTCAAGAGGACTTCTCATGCCTGGTGTTGGAATTGTGTTAAATGATCTTTGACTCTTGGAGGAAGAAATGTGAGCCAAGACTAGAAATTTTCATTTAAACTGTATATGTATATTTGGGTATATTATAGGGCTTTTTAGGTTAATGCTTAAGGGTACAATTACTTATGTCCTTTTTAGACATCCTTTGGTTATTTTACCTCTTCCTCCTCCTTTTCCTCCTCCTCTCCCTCCTCTTCCTTTTCTTCTTCATTTGCCTGTCTCCCTCCCACTCCACAGCTACAACTGTCCCCACCCCATATTTCCCATCAGATCACTTCTACCCTATTAGTCTCCTCTCTTTTGGTTCCATATCCTCCATCTTAGCAATGGATTCATTTTATTTTTCTGGTTTCTTTTGTTACTCCTTGATACATAATCACATCTGAAGAATTGGAACTAGGAGCCTCAAACAAGGGAAAACATGCATGAATCTGCTAGAAGAAAATATAGACAATACTGTACATGATATAGGTGTAGGAAAAAATTTTCTGAAAAGGACTCCATTTGTCCAAAAATTAAGGCCAACAATTGACAAGTGGGACTAAACTAGATTTTATGTACAGCTAAAGAAACAATGAACTGTTTGAAAAGAAAGCATACAGAATGGGAAAGAATGTTTGCCAGCTATATATTTGACATATATGTGTATACACATACATACATATATGTCAGACACAAAAAATGATGGGTGGACAGGGGATGGAATCCTCTTTCACTGTTGGTGGTTTTGCAAACTCATCTATCCACTCTGGAAATCAGCATAGAGCAGCAATTTATTGACCTGTGGGTCACAACTCCTTTGGGAGTCACAAATCAGCTATTCTGCATATCAGATACTTACATTATAATTCAAAACCATTGCAAAAGTATAGTTATGAGGAAAGAACAAAATAATTTTGTGCTTGGGGGGTCACTATAACATGAGGAACTGTGTTAAAAAAAAAACTCAAGTATTTAGGAAGATTGGTAATTATTGACATTGAGAGTTTTCAAAAAGTTAAAAATAAATCTACCATATGCCCGAAGGACTAGACCTCATATTCTATAGGTACTTCTCAGCCACCTTCCTTACTGTTCTATTCAGAATAGTTAGGAAATGGTAACAATCTTTGCCTGATGAATGCATAATGAAAATGTGGTACGTGTATACTATGGAATTCTATTCAACTGGAAAGAAAAGTGAAATCCTGAACTTTGCAGGTAAATGGAACCAGAAAAGATTATATTAAATGAAGTGCAAGTGTTGTTTGCTCTGTTTGTGTTTAATCGATAGAGGATTTATCACGGGTACCCTACACTTCTTTGGTGATTGAACCATCATCATTGGGGCATATGATTACAAAATTCAACAGAACAGAAGGAGCATGGGCAGTCTGCATAGGACAAGCCAACTAAAATCTATGTCAATAGCATTTTGGGGAGGTCCCTGTGTACATACGAAAGCTGATGACAAGCCTTCATTGAGAGAACACTGTAGCTACCTTGCTGTAAAACAAACCTAGAACTTACAGATTTTTGCCTTCATTAAAAAAACAAAAGAAAAATGTTGGATTGTGCTCATTTCCTTGATCTACTTCGGTTTCCTATTTTAATCTGCAACAAAGTGGAAAACAGAATCATTTTTAGGGAGTATATATATTGCTGATAAATAAATGAGCTGGAAGTAGAGAGCCTTAGCGATGTCGGCTGCAAATTCTCATCCATTTTTTAAAATCAGCCAATTTTCTCTCTTTACTTTTTTTCAAGGCTATATATGTTTGAACCAGAGCTCCACTTTAGTAACCGATTAAGACCTGGTGATTGTGTTATAAGACTACTATTCATCCTATGAGATTAATTACAGATAACAAGCACATGCTTAGAATATGTACTATAGAACACGGGAGGACAGTTAGAATTTTTCCTACAGAAAGCCCCTTTCTGTAAAGAGTATAGTCTGCAGTTCTGGTATTGATGAATCAGGGTGGTGCGAACAAAGACAAGAGCCCAAGCCAGCATTCTTCATTCTGACGCTTTTTTTTTTTCTTTATAAAAATCTGAATAACCCACTGCTCAGACTGCAGTTCCCAGCTGAGGGTGAAGAAGAAAATGCTTAGCCTCCTTTCAGCTCTCATGCTCATAAGAAACATGATTCTCACCCTTTTTGTCACATCCTTGTGCTTTTGAGAGGGATTTTCCTCTTTAAAGTGATTCAAGCTGGAGGTCTATCAGTGCGCCGGAACATTAGAAGTCTGCTACGTGCCATGTAGAGAGAAGGCTCATTTCAAACACATTTTCTCAGGCATGCTGTGTTACTGGACTTGAACTCACTGATAATGATTCACTACTATGATTAGAAAAAAAAAAAAAAAGCTCAAACATTAACTGAGATTTGAAAATGTGATGAGAAACTCACAGGGACCTGTTGCTATATTGTCTCTGGAAGAAGTACTCGCTAATTCATGCTTACAGAGGTTTCCTGGATGCCATCATTGTTTATATCAGGAATCGATGGTAGTTAGTCCTTCTGTTCAAATGATCGATTTAAGAAGTGAGATCAGGCCTAGGTGATACATTCACATCATACAAAGGAACACAGTTCATAAACATGGAGACCAAACTATTTTACGAGGTTTACAGATAGATAATTTGTGCTTCACCCACATAGCACTCACGAAAGTTGACTTGGTCATAGTTAGCACAGTTATAACCTCAACAATTGAATGATTTCATTGGAAAAGGACTGAATGTGGAGATGGCTCAGTCAGTAAAGTGTTTGCCTTCCAAGATTGGAGCTTGATCCCTGTATACCACAGAATAAAACTATGTGTATAACAACACACTTGTAATCCCGGAACTGGAGAAGTAGAGACAGATGGAAACTGGTGGATTGCATTCTAAGGGGACTCCATGTCTCACAAAACAAGAAGTTCCAAAGGAGTAACACAAAAGGTTGTCCTCTGGCCTCTGTACACACAGGCACGCACATGCGCACATTGTTGTAAACAAGCCTTGACCCTACAAGTTGTGCCTTCGTTTAAAAAAAAAAAGAACAAGTGTACTTGTCCAAACAGGAAACTACACAAACCAGCATGCACATACACACAAAGAAAAGAGAAAGAATCTAGAAAGGAAGGAGGGGTGGAAGGAAAGAAGGAAAAAAAGAAAAAAAGTAAGGGAGGGAGAAAGGGAGGGAAAAACGAAGGAACCACATCCTTCATTTCCCTATGTTGAGATCTATTTTGAGAGTTACTGTTATCATCCAATCATTTCTTAGTGGATCTAAAGTGATTTTAACAAATGAACTTTCTAAAAGACCTCAAACAAACATTCAGACCATGGCAGTTAGCAAAATAAACAGTGGCTTTTCGTCTTTCAATTATCTTTTCATATGTATATTATGGTACATTTATAACGTCAAATATGGCATCACCTTGAAAATAATGTGGACATTGAATTTATGGGAAACATTTTCCAAAATATTTAAATATAAAGTAAAAGTATATACATCATCTAAACAAATTCATAAACAACTCTTCGCATATACCTCATAGACCTGTCACATAACTATCTACCCTGGGCACATTTGGGTTGTATCTGCTTTCTGACCAAAAGAACTGCTTTCTAGTACTGCTGTACTTGTTTTTCAGAGGTAACTTGTTGCCTAATGGACAAATCATTCCAGGTTGTAAGTGGAGCTTCTCTGGGCAACATCCTCTCAAACTGAGGTCCAAGGGCCACAAGGAATTTTTTTTGTCCCATTAAAAAAGGCAATAGCACAGCAATAGAGTAAGATCCAAGGATGTGTCTACCTCTCACTTAGAACAGCCCAACCTAACCCTTCTGGAAGGAAACTTACCTTAGATCAGACCTTCCCTTAGAGCCCAGTGGCCGGCTGAAGGTTCCAGTAGCAGTCCAGGCAAAAGCAATCTATCCCATCTGCCTAGGTTTCTTGAGTGAACACAGCATCATCAACTATGAACACAACCTCTGTCACTCTTTTGATAGACATTTATAGATGCATAGAACAGTTTTTCTTCCTTGTTTGGTATCCTGAGTGCCAGGAAGGGCACTTGAAGAAGAGCAACAAGTTAAACAGGATGACGGAATGGTCAAAGTTCACCACATTATCAAGAGGAAGAGTAAGGAACTATATAACTGATGGGATTGTGCAAGAGCACAATCAGATCTTTATCTCTTCTCTAACGTGGACCACAGCTACTTCATTCTCTGGAACATACAGAACACAGTGCAAGGAACACAAACCTTAGAAGTCAGAAATAATGTGGAGAACGAGATACAGAAACCATCCTTAGACTTTGAGTCCTAGAATTTGTTTTCAGGCATGAGGAGACTCACTTCTTTCAAGGTTATCTAATGAACACTGGAAATTCAACAGTAACTCAGTAGAGATATAGCAGCCTTTTCTATCTGTACTGCCATATTCAAAGATCTACTGAAGAAGACGGCAGAGGAGAGTTTACAATCTCCTATCTGAATTGCAACCTCTGATGGGAAGTGTCAAGAAGACCCAGGATAGGTACCAGCTTTGTATTCATCCTGGTTAAGGAAGGGTGTTAGCTTCCTCCACAATATCCACTCTGCAACAATCACTCCCAGATTTCAAGATGTGCCTCTGGACCTCCAAACAGCACATCCTAATCTACCTCTTTCAAAGGATAAAATATGCATGCTATTTGTGAAGAATAAGCCAATTAGTTCATCCAAATTCAAAGATATTTATAGCTTATTCAGCTGTTCTGGTTTCTGAAGGAATCAGTCCCTGCCAATATTTCTGGGAATGGATCATTCACAAACTTAAATGTACCCCGAGGATTTGTAAAAACTCTTTCAGGACTGGAAAGCAAATGCCATCAGGACAAAACAACCACCAGACAATTCAACTGCAGAATGGTGATTGTGTTGTTTAAGATGTTGTTCCAGCAATTATTTTGCTGAAGAAAAAGCTGAGAGATTAATATGAACCTGGACTATGAATTGGAAAGATTTTGTTTTACAATTTGAAGAACATTGCCTGCATTCATGCTTTGGATGATAAGTTTTCTGAAAGAATCTCATCTCTGTATTGGATATTATTCTAAACCTCTTACAATGTGAAAAGTAATAAATTTTTAATGCTGAACTGTGACATTGCTTATTTTTTCTCATATAATGACAGTGAATCTAGCACTGATAAATGATTTTTTAACAAATTAATCATAAATAAATTATATGCTTTTATCTTTCTCTCGACAATTTCTTTCACTCAGAAGAAAGATCATAAATACTGTTGCATGAATCAAGGATTCATCCCTTTATTATGTTAAGTAGTGATTCATTTTAGAGTTATACATCTCTTATTGATTCACCCATTCATGGGCATCTGGATTATTCCATCAGAAGTAGGGTTGCTTTTAGGGCCATCTGGAGATGGACTAGATTAGATTTTTTTTTTTTAAGCACTGGTTGCAGTTTGCAAAACTTTATAGAAGAGGCAATATAACAGTATCTATCAGTGTTGGGAATGCATATAACTTTGACTCAGAAGTCCACCTAAAGAACTTATCATAAATAGGTAGTCTGAGATTTGTAAAACCCAAGCTTATTTGTGTTGGGGTAAGGTGGGAACACAAATGTTCTTCATTTGGATAGATCCAATGGATTGTGCTACATACGTATTAAAGTGCTTTAAGTAGAATCAGCATTAATATGTATCAAGAGGTGGTAATTTCTATGATCTTGCTAAAAGATAAAATGAAGACACTCTATAAAAGAAAATAATAGCATATTTGTAATTGATAAATGAAATAGATAAGGAGTAAATGCAAAAAAATGTTGGCAGCTGTTCTTTCAGGGGAAATTACAGACTATTTCTTACTCATATAGTTTTATATTTTGCTGTTTATGTAATGTTAGTAAACTACTTTTACTTTCAAAGTCACTTCTTAAAACTTTGTTTCTTTATTCCTTCTCCTGGGATATAATTGAGTTGAAAATGAGCATATATAAGTTGTTCCAATTAAAAAGTAATATTTGCTTGTTTGGTTAGTGCCAACATAGGATGGAGGCTAGGATTAGAAATTTAAAAGAAAGAAGATGTTGGATTTGACTCAATTTCTTGCTGGATATTTCTCTGATAGGATCACATAAACACAAAGGTTTGTAAGACATTTAAATATAAGGCAGGCAAATTATATTTTAGAACCTACAGGTTTTTTCTCTGGATACCACACCTATATATTTAGCTGTCTGCTAAAACATCTCTTGAACATCAGAAATTAGATGCCAATTGTCCAAGGTAATCTCATTCTCCCACATCCTCCATCCTCACTCCACTGGCTCTCTTTTCATCTTCTCTCCTCTAGAGCCAAACATAACCAAACTCTCCTCTTTGCTCCTTAATGACATGAATAACACCATCCTGGTTGTGTGTGTGTGTGTGTGTGTGTGTGTGTGTGTGTGTGTGTGTGTGTGAGAGAGAGAGAGAGAGAGAGAGAGAGAGAGAGAGAGGGAGGGAGAGAGAGAGATAACATGAACTAGAATTTTTATCATTTATCTAACATTCCAATTTAGTTGGGTATCCAGAATTTTTTATTACACCCTTATTGACTATAATTTTAGTCTAATCTACTGAGTCATCAGGTTGATTCTTAGTAACTGAGTTGGTTTTCTTCCATCCTCATTTGATGAGCTGATATGGTGCCTGTAACCATGACATCACACACCTAAGGGTTGCAAAATACTTGATTGATTCTCCCAACAAATTTTAAATGAAACTGATTTTACACATCTTACAAACTCTTCCTGGCAAAATTTAAAACGGTTGAGCCAAGATTTTTTCAATGAAAACAAACAAGCAAACAACGTTCTTAAGCTAAAGCATTTTCGACTCTCGCTGAAAATAAGCAAGTGGAGATAATCCACTGGCTTTGAATATTGTTACACTAATTGGAAATGACATGTTCCCAAAATTTTGCTCAGGCATTTCCTGTCACAGGAGAATCTGGCTGTGTGACAGGAACAGGACAGGAATATCTCCCTCAAGGGAATAATATGTTTGAACTACAAGAAAAGATATTTTTCCCTGGTGGCTTGGCTACCTACCATATGGTCCCAGAAGAAATTCACTGTTATTTGTGTTCTCTATTTCCTCCTCAATGTTATTAACTTACCCATATGAATTAATGTGTACTACCTTATGAAAGTTACATGTTTTAAGTATCCATTGGAATTATAAACCAATTATAAAAAAATAAGCACTGAAATAAAGGTTAATGTTACAGTTTCTTAAAATTAGAGTCATTCTTCAGTTTTATAGTTGAACAACTAATTATTTTGCTTTTATATAACAGAATAATTAGTCGTGAAGCCATAAAACTGAACAAAGTATTTTCTATTCCTCTGGGAAAATTAAGTGTATTGCCTAGTCATTTTAATTCACTTAAAACAAGTGCTATAAATAACTTCCAGCAAATTTCCAAATTGGTAGAGATTTTAAGGGATGTGTTATGTAACATACCTGCAGCTCTCGTACATACTTCTGAATTTTCACACTAAAAGCAAGGGAAAAACCATTTACTGTCTGAATAGATGGAACATTTAATCCTTTTTCTTTTCTTCTTTTGCAAACACCATCCTAATGAAGCCTCATATCTTTTCCATATGATTTAGGTGGTAGGACAAGAGAAGTTTCTTAATGTGTCCTTCTCAATAAGCTTTATCTGTAAACAGTAATTCAGAAAAGAGCCTTCATTTCTTTGTAAATTGAGTAGGCAAATGATCATATATTTAAAAGTACCATTTTGCCCCACACTTTTCCTAATTTACATTTAAATCCTGGCACGGAGATCACTTGCAATTTAATAGTACATTTTCCTTTAGTCCAGTAACAGCACTTCACATAAATTCACTTCAAAACCTAAGATTTGTCACAAATTATGGACAATTTCCATTCAGCTGCAGTCCAGTTTTTGTCCTTGAAAGTAAATTCTAATCAAAATGGATCCCTCCGCAGCAGAGTGCAGGAGTCGCATAACTGAGCTTAGAAATATGCACGTGGTCAGTGAGAACCAGGCTTGAGGTTTCGGTGTTTTTCAGAGGAGAGTGTAGCCCCAGAGTCGAGGAGAGATTGCATCCTCCTCTGTGTTCCGTTCTTCGTCCTGACACTGCCAGTCCAATAAGGCAAGGGGAGATCGCCACAGGAAATGAAAGCTAGGGTGTCACTTTGTCAGATCTTCTCTAATATACCTCTTTCTGGAAAAAATGCAGAGAATGTCACTTGGGCCCAGACACCTGAGTCAAGCTGCTCTCTGAATCAAACCTGCCTGGTTTGAGCTGATCTGATGGTAGAATATAAAATAAAAGGGCTCCCTACACCAGCCCCCAAGCAGGAAGCTTTTCTCTGACCCTTGTGGCTGTTACCTTTTAGAGACAATATCACCAGCACCAGTTAAACCATTGACTAACACAGTTGTTGACTGCAGAACAATCACATGAGCGACGGTCCTTCCATAGCAGGTGTGGCAGCAATTAGAGAGCATGCTAAAGCTAAAATGTGTAAGTTGGATCAGAAGGTTTCCGTCCCAACACATCATGCCGTCTTTAAGTCTTTAAATACAGTGTATCTGATTTTGTCGTTAATTGTAAGGGATACTATTCTACTACTTTGTCTGTCTCAGGAAGTGACATGTGTTGTCGAACAACATTAATGAGATTACAGAAGTACTTAAAAGTATTCTCTGGAATTTTATTGCTCCAGACAATGAATTTTATTGCCATTACAAACTCTTGACACTCTTAATTAGAAACTGTACATCTACCAAGTGCTGATGTGCACTCCAGTGTGCTGAACCTTGGACCACACCATATACTCTTTGCTGCTCTCACAATTGCTCCTATTATCCTGAATGTGCATTGCTTTCTAGGCCTGCTCATGAATTAACTGAGTCTAGCATCACTTTCAGGTTTTACCAAGTTGCTGAAAGCTATTCTGATGGTTTCTAGTTTAAATCAATTACAAACAAAGATGCTATTTGGCACCCACATCTCATTTCTACATGAACACGACTTTTATTTGTCTTGAACAAATAGGTCGGAGTAGATAAATGGATTTCTCGAGTACACGTGGGTTTAGCTTTGTAGAAAGCTGTTATCTTGTTTCCTCAAGTGGCTGCACCATTTTATATTCCCACTAGCAATGCCTGAAAGTTTGCATTGTTCAATGTCCTTGCCTACATTTTATGTTGTTTGTGGGTTTTTTTTTTTTAATTTCACATTCTAGTAAGTTTGCAGATTAATCTAATTATTATTATTATCATAATTTGATTTCCCTCATGACAGTGTTTTCATATTTTTCATACGTGCATATGGATCTTCCCTGATGACATACCTGCCCAAATATTTTAGTGATTTTTTTTTAATATTTCTTTTTTTGTATTAACCACCTCAAGAGGTCTTTATACATTCTGGATACGAAGGTTTTGCCTGATAAGTGAGTTTACTTAGAGTATATAGCAACTGGGAACTCTTTTGGCCAAAAGTGTCAGATGACTGTCACTTTGCTGGCTTGACTTAAAAATACTATTTTTTAAATTGTAGTTTTATATGTGGGTGTTTGGCATACACGTACAACTATGCACCAACCGTGTGCCTGGTGCCTGTGGAGGCCAGGAGAGGATGTCAGATCCCCTGGAACTAGAGTCTTGTAGAGTTAAGCTGATGTGTAGATGCTGAGTAGTCAAACTGGGTCCTCTTTAAAAGCAGCCCATGCTCTTTACCACTATATCTATATCTATATCTATATCTATATCTATATCTATATCTATATCTATATCTATATCTATATCTATATATCTCTGGTCCTCTAAAAATACCATTTTTCATTATTGGCAACAAGTAGAGAAATGAACAGCTGGATATGCCATAGACCTGAAGCCCTCATTAATCACTTCTGATATGTACACACTTCTATGCCTTTTCTCTGGAAATTGAAGGCTGTAACCACAGCCGGATATACATACACTGGTTTAAAAAAAAAATGAGGAAAGAAAGGTGCTTTCCTAGATACATCTCGCTTAATTCTAAGTTGTTTCTCAATACAACTGAGTCATATGCCCAGATAAAACTGTGATGGGGAGATGAAACACTGATGATATCAGGAAAGCATAGGAATATCTAAATAACATCAAAAGTAAAAAAGACAATGAAACTATTGTATTATAATAGAAGACAGAAAAAATCAAAGTCTAATTAAATGCAAAGAATAAAAAATATACTTGCAGCCAGCTAAACATCTACATGTTTAAGACATCAATTTTAAAGATCTTAGTTATGCAGGAAATGGGAATAATAGAAATAAAAGCTATTTTAACTACTACAACTAGGGCATAATAAGAATAATAGGTTATGCCACCAAAATCATGTGCTTTATCTTTCTTTCACCCCCTGCTTGACATGTAGTGGAAAATAAGGTTCACAACTGGTAAACAGATAAAGTCTCCTAGAAAAGAAATGCAGAATGAGAAATTTATAGCCAAATCTTGACAATTCGTTCCTACCTCTATATGTTATTGAGGATTTTCAAGATTGAAAACTGTACATTAAAAGCTTCTATCATGTTGTTTAGCTTCTGTACCAGTGAAAGTTTAAAGCGAAAAGGCTTCTCTAGAATTTTAGATGTTTAGTTTCACTCTAAATGACAATGCTACTGAGACCTTAGTTGATAAACGGGAATCAAAGTGAAGGTTCCATTTCATGCGTACTAGCTAGTCTCTGACTCATAAAATTCTATTTAAAAAAAAAAAAGTCAATTTGGTTTTCAGTATAAAGAAAAAAATATTTATTAAAATGTTTAAATAACTGACAGTTCCACCAGTCACCCAGGAGGCCTATACTATCCCTTCTAACCCAGGACACAAAGGTGAGACCCCCTACCTCAATCTCCCACCTGCTGGGACCCCTGCAAGCCCAGCAGCCATGGGCTTTGCCCCACCCTATCCGAGTTCCACCTTCCTTTGGATCCACACCTTCAACTGCAGTCTTTGATCAGCACACCAACCCCTATTGTGCAGCTTTGCTTGCCTTCCCTGAGGCCTGGTCTACTCTGGGGCACACAGCTCCACCTGCCTCCCTGAATAGCTGTTCCAACTCAAGACACCCAAGCTGGTCAACACCATTGACTAGATGGCAAAAGACAAGTGCAAGAACATAATCATCCGAAGCCAATGCAACATAGCATCATCAGAACCAGCTCTGCCATTATAGCAAGCCTTGGATATCCTAACATACCTAGAGAGCAAGACAGTGAAGATCTTCCATCTCATGAAGATGATAGACAGCTTTTAAGAGGATATAAATAATTTCTGTAAAGCAATACAGAAAGTAGAGGGTGGGAGGGACTTAGAAGGAAAAGAGGAGGAAGAGGAGGAGGAGGAAGAGGGAAAAGGAGTGCAGGATCAGGTATGGGAGGAGTCAGGGATGATATACAGAAGGTCAGGAATGTGATCAGATACCAGGAAAGCAAGAGGCTCCCAGGACCCAACAGGGATGAGATTAGCTGAAAGGCCTAACAAAGAGGAGGAAGAACCTGTAGAGACCATATCCAGAGGTTAGGCAAAGCCCCTGGTTGAGGGATGGGGCCACCCACTCATCTCTAAATTCTTAACCCGGAATGGCTCCCGTCTAAAGGAAATACAGGAACAAAGTGTGGAGCAGAGACTGAAGGAAAGGCCATTCAGAGACTGCCTCACCTGGGAATCCATACCATATACATACACCAAACCCAGACACTATTGGAGATGCCAAGAAGTGCTTGCTGATAGGAGCCTGGTATAGCTGTCCCCTAAGAGATTCTGGCCAGAACCTGACAAATACAGAAGCAGATGCTCACAGCCAACCACTTGACTAAGGGACCCCAATTGGGGAGTTAGAGAAAGTACTGAAGGAGCTGAAGGGGTTTGCAACCTCATAGGAAGAACAACATTATCAACCAACCAGATCCCCCAGAGCTCCCAGGGACTAAACCACCAACCAAGGAATATACATGGAGGGACCCATGGCTCCAGTTGCATACAAAGCAGAGGATGGCATTGTCTGGCATCAATAGGAGAAGAAGTCCTTAGTCCTGTGAGGGCTCGATTCCCCAGTGTAGGGGAAGGCTAGGGCAATGAGGTAGGAGTGGATGTGTGGGAGGGGAAGCACCCTCATAAAAGCAGAGCGAGTTGAAATGGGAGAGGGGGTTTCTGGAGGGTAAACCGGGAAAGAGGATAACATTTGAAATGTAAATACATAAAATATCCAATTAAAAAGAAAAAAAAAAAAAAAAAAAAAAAAAAAAAAAAAAAATATATAT
>JANHMN010000021.1:27812231-27840137 GCA_030674055.1 Rhabdomys pumilio
GCAACCCTAGAGATGGAAAACCTGGGAAAGAGAACAGGAACTACAGACAAAGCAGTCCCAACAGAATACAAAAGATGGAAGACAGAATCTTCTCAGGCATTGAAGATACCATAGAAGAACTTGATACATCGGTCAAAGAAAATGCCAATGTAAAACGTTCCTAACTGAAAACATCCAGGAATTTGGAACACTATGAAATGACCAAACCTAAGAATAATAGTAATAGAAGAAGGTAAAGATTCCCTGTTCAAAGGACCAGAAAATACCTTAAACAAAATCTTGGAAGAAAACTTCCCTAACCTAAAGAAAGGGCTGGCTATAAACATACAAGAAGCTTACAGAACACCAAATAGATTGGACTAGAGTAGAAAATCCTCCTGCCACATTAATCAAAACACTAGATGTACAGAACAAAGAAAGAATATTAAAAGTTGGAAGAAGAAAAAGCCAAGTAATACATATAAACAGACCTATCAGAATTACATCTGCCTTCTGAACAAAGACTCTAAAATCTAGAAGACCCTGCACTAATGGAACCCTAAGAGACCACAGATGACAGCCCAGACTACTATACCCAGCAAAACTCTCATTCATTATTGATGAAAAAAACAATATATTCCATGACAAAACCAAGTTTAAACAATATCTTTCCACTAATCCAGCCCTATAGACTATACTACAAGGAAAACTCCAGCACAGAAAAAGAAACTACACTTAAGAAAATACAAAAAATTAATCGTCTCATAGCAAAACCAAAAGAAGAGAATCACATACACAGAATACCACCTCTAGCAACAAAATAACAGGAACTAACCATGGGTAATTAATACCTCTCAACATCATGGAACTCATTTCACCAATAAAATGACACAGGCTAACAGACTAGATACATAAGCAGGACCCATCATTCTGCTACATACAAGAAACACTCTTCAGTAACAAAGATAGACACTACCTCAGAGTAAAGGGCTGGAAGAGTTTTTCTAAGCAAATGAGCCCAAGAAACAAGCAGCAGTAGCAATGCTAATATCTAATAAAATAGATTTTCAACCAACAGTTATCAAAAGAGATGTGGAAGGACACTTCATACTCATCAAAGGAAATATCCACCAAGATGACATCTCAATTCTGAACATCTATGCCCCAAGTGAAAGGGTACCCACATTCATAAAAGAATCTTCACTAAACCCCAAATCACACATTGAACCCCATAAAATAAAAGTGAGGGACATCAATATCTCTTATCAATGGACAGGTCATCAAAACAGAAACTAAACAGAGAAACAATGAAACTAACAGATGTTGTGAACCAGATGGATTTAACAGATATCTACAGAACCTTTCACCCAAAAACAAAAAAAATATACCCTCTTCTCAGCAGCTCATGGAACCTTCTCCAAAGTCAACCACATAGTGTGTCACCAAGCAAGCCAGATACACGAAGACTGAAATAACCCCTTGCATTCTATCAGTTATCTCAAATGTCTGAGAAGCCCTTAAAGAGATGTTCAGCATCCTTAGTCACACGTAAAAGGTAAATCATAACAACCCTGAGATTCTGTCTTACACTGATCAGAATGGGTCACATCAAAAACTCAAGCGACAGCACATTCTGATGAGGATATGGAGCAGGGGGAATATTCCTCCATTGCTGGTGGCATTTCAAACTTGTACAGCCACTCTGGAAATCAGTCTGGCAGTTCCTCAGAAAATTAGAAATAGCTCTCGCTAAAGATCCAGCTATACTGCTCCTGAGCAAACATCCAAAAGATGCTCCACCATACCACGAGGACATGTGCTCCACTGTGTTCATAGTAAGCACCAATCCCTGATACTATTAATGATATTCTGTTATGTTTGCAAACAGAAGTCTATCATGGCTGTCTTCTGAAAGGCTTTACACAGCAGACGACTCAGAGGAATGCAGATACCACAGCCAAACAGTGGAGGGAGCTTGGGTATGCTTGTGTAAAAGTAGGCAGAAGGATTGCAGCCCCAAAAGGAAAAGGAACTCTACAGGAATACTAACAGAATCAACTAACCTGGACCCTTGGTGCTC
This sequence comes from Rhabdomys pumilio, assembly GCA_030674055.1. Classification (NCBI taxonomy): domain Eukaryota; kingdom Metazoa; phylum Chordata; class Mammalia; order Rodentia; family Muridae; genus Rhabdomys; species Rhabdomys pumilio. Next base: position 27,814,291 of record JANHMN010000021.1, read on the forward strand.
TCAGAGACTGAACTAACCAAAGGGACTGGACCTAGGCCTACCCCTTCCCCCACACACATGTAGCAGATGTGGAACCCAAACAACCGGAGTGGGAGCTATTCCTAAGGGTGCTGCCAATCTGTGGGATACATTCTTCTAGCTGGGCAGAGTTGTTTGGCCTCAGCAGTAGAGGAAGCTCTTAGCCCCAAAGATACCAGAGTACCAGAGTAGGTGAATATCAAGGGGAGTCTTCACCCTTTCAGAGGAGAAGGGGAGCAGGAATGGAGGGAGAGACTGTGGAACGGGGTCATCGAACAGGATATAAAGTGAATAAATATGAAAAAATAAAAAGGAAAATATTAAGTAGCCACTCTGTGATGAAAATCATGTTTTTTTTTCCAGTTTTTGGAAGTAGACAATTTTCTTTAATAATTTAGCACAGCTGACTAGCATAGAATAACTCAGAAAAAAAGTATTAGATGAACACACATTTCAATGCACATTTTGAACCAACCTTACCCCCCATTGTTTGTTTGTATCGAATCGACTTACCTCTCTAAATTTTTAGCATCTTAGAAAGAGTTCTAAATGTTCAAAATATCATGGGATCTCTTGGAGCATTTCAAAGTTAGGAAATGACTAATGTTGAAGTAGAAGGTAAAAAGGCACTAGACCTTCAAACAATGATCTCACTTGCCTAGTTATGAAGCCTCTGCTGCTCAATAAAACTTGCCTACAAATGCCATAGTTCAAAGTTATCAGACCTCTGAGACTGGGAATTCAGCGGATAATAAACCCCACTTTCCTTTGTTGAAGCACAAACAACTCTCTTCTCTTTTGCCTTTAAGAACCCTTTCTGGATATCTGGCAAAATGAGTGTCTTTCCCTGACAACATTCTTCAAAATAGACAGACGTGTTTATAATTGTCCTTGACGGGAAAGACACGCAAGGATGCATCTTTTTCCCTTAGGAAATGAGAGGCACAGGAGGTTTATTAGGTGATCCACCCCATGCAGACTGAGTATCACAAAGCTTTGACCTGACTGGATCACCAGACTCTGTTCTTTATTTCACTTTTGAAGCATTCCAAGTCTATTGTTTTGTAGAAATAAAAAGATAGACAATAGCATTGGATTGATTTCAATTAGTATGCTAGCATTATAAAAAGTTTAAAATGCTATTATTTCTGTCACTTTTGATTGGAGTCATGGATTTTTTTTTTGAGGTGATTTGCAACTACTACTTGCTTAAAGGCAGCAGACATTGTCAAATGCCTCTGGAGGACAAATTTGTTACCAGTTGAGAGCTACAGCTGTTCATATACTGTTTATTCTGGGAGATTTTTTTCCTGAAGATCCCAGGGTCGAATAAGATGAGCAACATCGTGACAGCAGTGCTATTAGCCAACTTTTCAGTTATCTAACTACATATGGCGAACAGTTCTGCTCTTACCCAGTCCTCATAAAAGACTTAGCATGTTAAGGCACATTTTCCAATTGAGAACATTGAGCCCCAGGGAAATCAGGCACTGAACTGACCAACATCATACAATTGGAAAGCTGGACAGCCAGGGATTGTTTCCAAGTCATCCTCAGAGCCTGTGCAATTATCTAGACAGTTCTGCCCTTTTGGTATCCTAGTTTTTAATTGAAAATTCAAATTTGAATATTGAGGATAATTGTTTTTAATTTGCCATAGTTATTAAGTATTTACATTCTCTCTCTAACAAAAAGACCTTTTGTTGTAATCAGTTGATGACAATCTTTTAATTATTTCCTAAGTGATGGTCTCTATAAAGACCCTTGAATGCAAACAAATATGACATTAATCAGCATGACCCCCAGAAAGTTCAGAAGGCCAGGAACTCTATGAGGGATGTAGAAAACATTTAACACGGGAGATAAATTTTGAATTAGGCCTTTGAACATCCTCATAAACTTTGGTAAACCAGTGTCTGCCAGGTAAAGAAATATTTTTGTCAGAGTTATAAGAATGTTCAAAGACCTCAAAGACCTGGAGTAGTGGAAGGGTTCACTTCAGAACTTGCCAGAGCTAGGAGCACAAATCACACTAGACACAGGGTCAGGTAGGTACTTTACCTGATAGTTGGGGTAAAGGGTGTTTCATAATTATGAGACTATGTGTATGAACAAAGAATATTAAGCATGAGATTATGATTTGGGGGGTAGACAAATGTGTCAGTTGAGAGAGTTTATTAACAAGAGAAGCAAGGCAGGGGAGGAGTGGTTCTTCCTTTTAATCAGCTATGAAAATAAGTAAGTAGAATATATTTGTGGAAGAACTATCAAGGACCTTACAGAACCGGAAGTCATGTGTAGATCTATTTTCTTTAGCGGCCATCACAACCAAAATGAGATTCAATCCCAAACAGAGTTTCAGTGCATCTTATCACATACAGAGGAAGATCATGTCTTCCCTCTTTCCAAAGAGCTGAGACAGAAGTACAACATTTGGTCTATGCTCATTCGAAAGAATGATGAAGTTCAGGTTGTTTGAGGACATGACAAAGGCCAGCAGGTTGGCAAAGCGGTCCAAGTGTACAGAAAGAAATATGTCATCTACATGGAAAAAGTCCAGTGAGAGTAGTCTAATGGCACAACTATCCATGTGGGCATCCAGCCCAGCAAGGTGGTTATCACCAGGCTAAAGCTGGACAAGGACCACAAGAAGATCCTGGAGAGGAAAGTCAAGTCCCGACAAGTAGGAAAGGAGAAGGGCAAATACAAGAAAGAAACGATTGAGAAGATGCAGGAGTAGAGACATCTCATGCATGGCTTTTGTTAAAGACTGCTTAAGTTTTTTTTTTAAAAAAAAAAAACTATCAAGGAAGCAAAATAATGTACTTCCGGGGAGTATGGTTAGGCAGCCATTTTAGGAACCTGCAGAATTATGGAGTAACACACTTCTGAATCTTCAAACCATATATAGGTTTCCCACAGAAACTGAACATCCAAAAAACAATCTTGATTTAGTCAAGGTTCAAAACTACAAGATAGGCTCTAATTTGCAGGTCTACCTCTCTGAGATAAACCGTTGCAACAGTTTGCCTCTGGGTACCTCAACTGGTTAATGAGTCAGTAGACATGGAGGCTCAACCCAATGTATTTGAAAAAAGGTGGGCCAGCTAAACTTGTTGAGAGACACTGGTCCCAAATTTTAGTTAATGGTCATTGAATGGTGGATTAATCAAATTTTGTGTCCTTTTTAAGAAACTTTGACTCATGTATTTAAAGTAAGAGGAACTAACAGAAAGGAATATTCTTTTCGACCTCTAGTGGCAGTTTTTCTACATCATTCTTTCAGAAAATAATTAATAGTTCATCCTTCTCTCCAAAATAAAATTCTCCAGCATGATTACAAATGGACTTTTTAATCTCTGTGCAATATGTGACAGATTTTATAACTCTGTTACTTAATTTCAAAATAAGCATACAGTCCAGCATTTTAAGCCTTTTTTTTTCTCTTTTGGTCAGCATCCTTTTTAAAAGTATATAACTAAAAACCACTCCCCATATCTTAGTTTTTGTATGATGAAGCATTCTCTGGTTTTTGTTTTTAATAATCAATATAAATATTTTTATCATCTCACTAGACTTTTATAAGGAAATATTTTGTTGACTATGTTTTAACAATGTCTTCTATTGTTGTGTCTAAAACGCTAATTGGTTGTGTTATTTGCTGTTTAAGGAGCTCCATTAAGAGGCCAGATCCCTTGAAAGTTTTATTTCAAAACAGAAAAAAGGAAGGAAGAAAGGAAGGAAGGAAGGAAGGAAGGAAGGAAGGGGGAGGGAGGAAGGAAGGAAGGGAGAAAGGGAGAGAGGGAAGGAAGAAAAAAAACATACTTAGTAAACGTTTCTTGCCCATTTTCCAGATTGGTAGAAAGATGGAAAATATTGTGGAACAGCCTCATGGTTCCCCAAGGTGCCAGCTTCAGTCCATTAGACAGAAAATATTCTCTGACTTAAAGGGCCTCCAGGCTCACAGCATCCTTTGTTTCATCTGAACTTTATCAGTACACCAAGTAAACTAATACATTAATTTTACAAACCTCTTACCATATTTTTTTCTCTAGAAATACCATTTTTTTTTACCTCTGTGCTTACAGGACTATTTGAGTATCTTGTTTGCTCGGGAAAAACATTCAGCTCTGAGCATTCAAAATTATAAATGTGTATCATTAATAACAACACACCTCCCAGAATGTTGACGTTTAAGCCAAAGTAAAAGTACTGTTATGTTAGCTTGATGGAATATCAATTTCGAAAATTATAAGTAAAAGTTTTGCCAAATCCAAGCAGTAACTATCCATGTAACTTAATAGTATATTTTTTTAAATAGAAATACATACAAACATGCATACAAAAATATCAAAATTATTGATAAAGTCTTATAAAATCAGAAATAAAAGGGCTGTTGTAGTTCATAAATATGAGCAGAATAAAAATTTCTAAATAAACACAATTGCCTTCCCTGTCCCCATATATACACACAAAATAGGAAATATGTTTGGTCCAAATCACCACGATGATTGATTCAACCTGTTGTGATAGAAAGCATCCATCCTAAAATGAAAATCTGTCCTCCTATCTGTAATGAAAGAATTGATGTTCTTATGATATTCTTACATATTCTTTTTTTTCACGTGACTATTCTAGGTGTATCAATACATGCATGAAACGATTACTGTTAATGGCTGCCCTGAATTCCGTGCAAGGGCCACAGCAAAGGTAAGACTTGAGTCACTTTAAAAGAACACTCGACCCCAGTGATGTAGTAATTGACTGTGCGCGTGTGTGTTTCAGGTATTCTCGTGTGTACACTGTAGGAGAATTTAGACCTCAGTGGCAGCCCAGAGTCTAGAACCAGTACTACTCACCAGGTAAAAAAATCCTAATGGAAAAACTGACCTTTTCTGCTGCTTCTGTAGCTTAAGGAAGGAGAATGATTTCATTAAAAAATCACAAAATGTCCATTTGGCACAAGCAAATCTGCTGCTCCACTGTATTGAGTTCTACATGGTTTCTGGTACATCCTGAGGATGCAAAAGAACCCAAAGCCTATGTAGAGCATGAAAACTCATTTGCATAGGCCGAAAGCCCTGATGTAAGTCAGACATGGAAAGACTTCACCCAACATCCCTGAGCCAGTACCCTTCTTTGTCCTCAGCTGGGAAATGGGTAACTTGCTGAAAGTGGCAGTGATCTAACAGAAGGCCTGGCACCTTTGTGGCAGTCACCACTTTTGTTCTTTAAAGGATCAAACCCAGAGACTGCAAAGGGCCCATTGGAAAGGATACAGAAAGAGGACCGGGAAATTTTCTGGAAGATGGATCACTAGGAAACAATCGTGGTAATCTAAAGTCACAGATGCAGCTTATGTTTTACAAATACAGAAATGTTTTAACAGAACACAACTTTCCTCATAAAGGGCTTGTAACTTTTGTAATCATGCCAAGAAGTGAGAACCACTGAGAAAATCAGAAATTTTCATTCAACTTCTTTAACACCTGTTGTTTGATTTCTCCCCTGGTATTCAGTTTTCACTCTGTAACTAAACACTGTTAACTTGCAAGGTTCTTCCTCTTCCTCCTCTCTTCCTCTTCCTCCTCCTTTTACTCTTTTTCCTCCTCCTTCTCCTCTTTCTCCTCCTCTTCTTCCTTCCTTTTCCTCTTGCTTCCTCTTCCTTCCTCTTTCTCCTCGTTCTTTTTTCCTTCCTCTTCCTTTTCCTCTTTTCCTTAGTTGCTTTCTAACCCCAGCAAATGGAGGGTACGATTACCATTACATCATGCTTTGCTTGTTCTGAAGTGGAGCACACAGAGAAAAATGATCCCTACATGGTTTAATTAAGGGGAAAGTGAATTATGTAGTGTTTTACCATTCTCATTTCTTATTCATGTAGAACAGCAGGATAGCAGCGTAATGTGGCAATAGCACAGTATTTTTTCTGGTTGTTTCTGGGCTGTCTGCACTGCATCCATGTCAGCCATTAAGACCCCTGCATGACAACAGGGTTTGCATGAGCAAATGCATGTAGCTAAAACCAAGCCATTATTTCCATGTCACTATCTCTCATTAAACACAGGCGGTAGCATAATGCTAAATTGATGTGATAATGCGGTGTGTGGATAAAGAACATACAGTAGTTGGAAATCAATATTTTCACAGTGTTGAGAGTAAATCACTTTATACTAGACATCTAATCAACTGTGGTTAAGGCAAGCTAATGGAAGTGGAATACAAGAAGCAGGCAGACAATCTATGCTTGATTGAAACTACTATTTTATTCCTGTTGGGTGGGAACTGATGGTAAGTTGATTTCTTGAATTTAAAGAAACGAATGTATTAATTTTAAAATAAAACTATGATGATATTAAATAAAATTGTGTATGTCTAGGTATAATTCCCCAAGCCATTCATTTTGCTCACCTCATTGTACTAGCTGACATGTTAGTGTAAAATTAAGAGAAATATAACCAGTGACTCCATAAGATACCATATTCATAGTAATATAGAATATGGGTATGAGATAACAATAACATCTTCGAATCTAGCACTTCATTTCAATTTTTATTTTCATTTAGGCATCGTGGATTTAAAACAAATAAAAATCTTTCTATTTACTAAGCCAGTGGTTCAGCAATAGCAAGATGTTTTCATGAATGTATACATACAAACTTGCTCCCATCAGTCTGTTGAATGAGTATTGATGAACACGTATGCTCACGTAACAACTTAGACTGTATATTACGGCAAAAGCATGGAGAAGTGTGCCCCTGCTTCATGACCAACATGCATTCAATGATTATCCTAGGGTAATATGTGTACAAATATTTGGAGTCACTGATCAGGATTTACATGTAGCTGATGGAACTCGGGAAGAATTTATATTGATTTTGTTTTTGATTTTACTTTTCATAGGAGATAAGCCTTACAAAGGTTAAAATAACTAGGTGAGGCTGTACTGAAGACCATATTCCTATACCGAATCGAAAAGTAGATATTCTGTGTTCTTCCTTCTGCAGGAGAATGCTAGAGAGATGTCTAAGACATTGTTTTCTGAAGATCATATATTTAGCCTTACTTCCCATGTTTTATTACCAAAAGGATGTCTTTTCTTTCAGGCAACAGTTGCAGCTTTTGCAGCCAGCGAAGGCCACTCCCACCCTCGGGTAGTCGAACTGCCAAAGACTGATGAAGGCCTGGGTTTTAACGTGATGGGAGGGAAGGAACAGAATTCCCCAATTTACATCTCCCGCATCATCCCTGGAGGGGTGGCTGAAAGACACGGAGGCCTCAAAAGAGGAGACCAGCTGCTATCAGTGAACGGAGTGGTATGTTGATAAAATACCCAGATATTTTTCTCACTAAGTACATTCTCCACTCCCCCACGACCACCCCATTACTGAAGCCAATGTTGAGATTACAATACAAGCAGCAATTTTATATCCATCTCCAAATGGATTCCAGGACTTTCGTGGGCATAAACCTATAAAGGCAGTAATTTCATATCTTTATATCTCATTTCATCTTCCATGAGTATGATAAATATCAACAGTTAGGAAATCAGGAAAACATGCCAAGAAATTATCATATAGAATTTCCTCCTCAGAATACTGCTATTAAGTGAGTGTTCAGAAGAATGTGAACTTCTATCCCAAATTCCTATAACTGGTTGAGTTTGAGGTTTTGTTCTGTTTTAGTTAGTTAGCTATTTAATTAGTTAGTTCATTCATTTGTTTCGGTGCTAAGCATTGAACCCAGAGCCATGTGCAAGCTAGGCAACTACTGTACCACCAAGACAAATACCAATCCCTCCCCCCAAGAAATAGCTTCTTATGAAGCAAATTAAATATTTCCCTTAGCTCTTACTTGTATCAAACATAACCAATCTAAGGTCACAAATTTCAGAAATTTATCACACAGGAATTTATCAAAATATACTTACTTTTTGATCTAAAAACATTTATCATAAGAACAAGATTTAATATGTAAGCTAGATTTAAGTTCTTTGTAGCAATATTGATTCATGTTTCAGATGGAATATCTACCATATCATATTTGAAAAACCATATCTGATTGATAACCATGGTATACATTTTCTGAGTACATCTTTTCTCTTATTTGCATTTGCTCATACTTAAAAAGAAGTGGTTTTATATTCACAAAAGCTATTCACTGCACTCTGCTCTTCTCTAATGAACATCAAAACGACCAGCCCATGAATATTTTATATCATCATTTCAATCCCCAAATCAGCATTATCTCTACTTTTTCTAGGCGATAATGCTTTGAGATAAGCATTTTATTGACCTTTCAACACCTATCTATTTTCAAGGCTTGTATTAAATGAAAATTGTAGCACACAGCTTTCTGGTAGAGGATCCCAAGCAGGGTCGAACATTACGATTCACGGTGAGCTATGCCTTGGGTTATTAATTTATGATTTCTCTGAGTACACTTTGCATACCTAAAGAGATATAGGTTTAAAAATAGGAAGAAGAGTAGCAAAAAAATCACTCAGATGTGTGGCACAAAGCAAACATAGCCATGTATGATGATGTCATCATCATCAATCTAATAGGTAAATTGGCTTTGAACTATCTATCAAGGGAGCAAACAGCCTCTGCTTAACCCACTCATTCGCAAGCAGCTGAGCTCTAAGCATTTCACAGTCAGTCATCCATTCCTGCAGTGACCTTGTGATGAACCTGGGAAACAGCAGGAAACATTGCAACAATGAAATCAAACAGACCTGGTTTTACTGCTTAGCATCCATATTGCTACAGACTAATTTTGCCTAATCCACAGCTCCACTTTCTAAAAGGCAAACAGACTGGCAGAAAAGTTACTGATTATAAGGGCATTGGTGAAAATTAGTGAGGTAACCTGTCTACCAAGATCCCCACCCCCTTATCAATCACGTGGTCATATGCACTTTTGATAGTTAATTGTGATCACTAAAGAAGTTTGAAGTGAGACTTTTAAACTGTCAGGAACATTGCTTTTTATGAAACCCTAAAGAAAATTCTGCTGTACACATAGCTATATGCAAATTAGCAAATATTTATTAATAAGAAAGTAGCAATCACTTCCCTTCTGTGAAGCTGGAAAGTTCCACCTCTCTGTGCATCCAGTGTTCCAAAAATCTTAGAAGATCCAGTTGAGTCAGGTGAGAATATTCCTGGGTCAAAATTCTATTGAGCATCCATTTCTCCTATGGCAGCATTCTTACTAACCCCTTGTATAGGATTTGTACACCCTGCTTATGTTTCCAAAGACTCTCGAGTTCACATTTACTTAAAAGCTACCATTAGCTAGTAGTTTCCATTTAAAAACTATATCATGTTAATTATATAATTATAATTATGTACACATACACATACATCATATACATATACACATACATATATATCATACACACACACACACACATATATATATATATCTTGGTTACACTTAGAAAGAAAATGTCATGATGTCTACCAAAATTTATCATTTTATTAACACGTAACTGGTAACTTGAAATACAAGATAATAAAGAGAGAGAAGAGGGAGAATCAATAAATAGAAATAAAGAAAAGATACAGCAATTGAGCAATTGATTTTTTTTCTTCCTGTTGTTCTTATAAGTCAAAACAGAAGGGAACTCATAACAGCTTAACTCTCATGGAAGGAATTTTTTTTTTTATCATTTCTGGCTAGAAAAGAAATTTCCCATGGGGTTCTTACAAATGAGACATTGAATCACCTAATACAGCCTCATTGAAAATACAGAGTCCTTTTGTGTGTGGCTACGTCTTATGTCAAGCCTTGGTAAAAAAATGTCTAATAGCTGAATTAAAATTTAACATTAATAGGAGGTCAAAGTGTCACAGTATGAATCTATAGCTGTCTAATGGTCTCCTTTCACCTTTTTATGTGCAAGTGTTCTCTCAAGGACCATTACTAAGGATTGCAGCCAGTGTGGATCCAGCAGGGACAGTCAATATACTTAGTGATAGAGTCAAGATATTTGTAAAAACCCAACAGTTGTCACAATAGGCTTCACTTAATAAGGTTCTTCATGAAGCCACGCTTAGATGCCAGACACGATGTCTATACAGAATCAGGGAGGCATGGCTAAATAACAAAGCTTGAATAATGTCCCTAGGATGTATTAACTGATTTTTAAAAGCAATATGAAGTAAACTGAAATAAAAAGTGAAAAGAATCAAAACCATGTTAATGTCTCTGTAGGAACATTAATTCAAATGCCTTTAACAGACACAGTCTGTGCGCCAGCTGCTGAGTGTGGTATGTGGTGGTCAATGCAGACATGGCTGTAGCCTAAGCTAGTGAATGCGGCCATAGCTCAGAATGTTTCCATGGGGTGCACTCTGTTAAAGGATTTAAGTCATCTGATGCAGAGACGAGAAAGTCTAGGAAAATAATGATATCTCCAGGCAATCTCCAATCGTGACAAGTTCCAAGTACCAGAATCAAAACCAATGCATGAAGGTTTCAGGGAAGTCAGAGTCCAGTTTTCACAATAAAGACCTCATATACCTATAAAGTTATCTAAATAGAAGGAGAGTCACCCATAAAGGTTATATACCCATTGTCTGAAGTGTTAATCGAAGATTAGAAGACCATCTGCCATCCAGTATTTCAAAATACAGGTACTGTGTGCAGAGTTGTACCAGGCTCAAAGGTCCCTGACACCTTTGTGACCCTGATTCTGTTGATTAGGATGATCATTTGCTGAGTCATAAAGTAAACACCAGCTGTCCATCACTGGCCACCCTATACTGGGACTAAAAATTAGTACAACCTATTGTCTATATGTCCTGTTCTTGAGACACTGTCCTTAAATGAGATAATTGAAAGTTGGTGGCACTGTCCTTCATTGTATTCAGTACCTTATAGTTTTTAAGCATATTACATATTATTTTTCCATCAGTTGCTCAAAAAGGTCTCACAAAATGAGGAGAGCACTTCTGCTGCTGCACACACACACACACACACACACACACACACACACACACACGTTTGCATGCGTGCACACACACACATCAGTGATTGCACTCAGATCAGATAAACTCCAAGACCCACAATAAACACATGAAGTGAACTTCAATCTTTACTGTGATGTTATTTGATTATCAAGTGTAAAATGTGACAGTTTGAAACAACAGTCCTGGGCTGGAAAGATGGCTTAGTGGTTAAGAGCACTGACTGTTCTGCTAGGGGCCCTGAGTTCAATTCCCAGCAACCACATGGTGACTCACAACCATCTGTCATGGGACCCGATGCCCTCTTCTAGTGTGTATCTGAAGACAGCTGCAGTGTATTCATATAAATAATAAATAGATAAATCTTTTTAAAAAAAGAAAAAGAAAAAAAAAGTCCCACTTAAACCTGAACGAGCTCACTGGCTATATCAATGCCAATTTCCTGGGGTTTATGTTATTTCATAGTCTTATAAGATGTTAGCATGTTGCAAAGCTGTGTAAAAGGTACAGGAGAGGTTCCTGTATAGTTTCTCACCCTTCTTTATAAAGCTACAATTAATTCATAATGATTTTAAAAGGAGAAACTCCCAAACAGTCAACCCCCAATACTAGTGCTACTAGTACTAGTAATACTAGTAATACTAGTAATACTACCCTACTAGTACTGTTGGGACAAGAGAAAGGTGAGGGCAAGACAGCAAAGGACAGAAAGAAAGACCAAACAGCAGCATGAGAACCTCAGTCATGTGCCCTGTTAAGAAGAGATGTGGCTAGTGTCTGAAATCCTATCACTGCTCCAGAGCCCCCTGGCAGGACAACTGTAATTACATTTGCCTCACTCAGTAGTTAAATCTAAATCAAGTTGTTGGTACAGTGTATGCACAGCACTAATTACCTTTTGAGCATAACAGATGAATGAATAAAGATGTGGGAAAGGAAGGAAATAAATAGTCTTCTTGATACCTGGCCTTTTTCCCATTTTATAAATGCCTATGCCAAGTTAAGGGTGAGATTCACAGCTCAAATTAGCTCTGCAGAGCTCTGTCAGGTGTGCTGTGAGGACTGATGAAGAATTAGAGCTATGGTGAAAGTTGTAGCTCAGTGCTGAAATGCTTGCCCAGCATGTTCAAGGCCCTGAGTTTGGTACCCAGAACCAAAAACAAAACAAAGCAGAAAAAAACAAAACAAAAACAACAACTACAACAAAGCAAGAATTAAAACAATAGACTTGAGTCCATGTGAAGTTATAGCTTCCCAACAAAGAAACTTGAACTCAAATCTTATTCATTTGTTCTTTGAGTAAACTTTTTAAAATAACCAAAGGGGATTTTAATCCCTGTGAAATACATCACAAGCTTACGTCCTACAATAAAACCCTTTCACCACAAACAGCAATAATTTTTCTCTATTGCTTCATGTCCAGTCCAAGAAGAGGCCCACAGCATAGTTTAATGATGCTCCATAAATATTTTTTTGGGTGCCGGGCACCACTGTAAGGACGTTACATAATGGGTGGATTATTTTCCTCGTAATAATATTTTGCAGCAAGTGCTATTAATATCATTTCCATTTTTACAAATGAGGAAAGAGAGAAATCCAGTACCGTATGGAAGCTCCTAACAACTACTGAATGGCTGAGCTGGAGGTTTGGACTCTGGCCGCCTTTACCATTTAAAAGCAAATAAATATTAGCCATAAATAACTCAAGCATGTGATAGGAAAGACGAAGGCTCCTTAACCTTTTCGGCCTTACATTTTCGGTGTGAAGAAGGTGAAGTGTTCTCCTAGCTACTCTTGACCTTTTAAAAGTTTTAGAACCACAAGAAAGGTCGTACTATTTTGAAAAAAGAAAATAGTATGCCCTTTAATTTAAATGTCTCAGCGTACTGAGGAGTGGGGAATAAACATTCAGCCTGATTGTGTCTAAAATTGTTTCATACCTTTCGGGTCCGTCACTGCACTTTTTGTTTGTTAACTGGGTACATCAGTGAAATTTGAACAGCCAACCACCTTCCCTCAGCTAGGCGAACAACCACTGCAAACCCGTTTGGGTCTTAGAAGGGTTGGCCACTGGCAAGGGGAACTTGGACCCTCAGTTCCCCTATGGGCTCAGTGTGAGCATCCCCAACCTAATTCTCGGATTTCAGGTCTGGCATAAAACTATTCTCACATCCTCTCTCCGAATATGAGCCATTTGCAGGTTTCTAACCACTCTTGACAGCCAAGCGTGGGAGATTGCTTGGGCTAGAATTAAACAGGAGAGCAAACTGGAACTTCAGTTATGTATGGAACATTTCTGTTCTCGGGGATGACATCATGGGATCGCTCACACCGGCGAAGAAGCCAAGAGATGTCCAATTCTGTTTTATGGCAGTCACGTGCTGAATGACACAGGCACAGCTATGCTTGCGACCTTGAGCAGGCCTTACACTGCCCCCATCCGTCCAAGCCACCTCATGACAGAGATCTTCAGTTCGGAAAAAACAGAAGAAAATAGTCCACTACCACGATAGAACAAAAGGCTGTGTGGGTCACGGGCTAGACATGAGTTTGATTATTCGGCTTAGTGTCCGGTGTATACCTTCTCGTGGTTGTTGTTTCTACCATTTACTGTTTGGGGTTGCCCTCACTAATGTTCCTTTAGCAACGCTTTTCATCCATTCAGTTATTTGTAAACAATTATTACGCCCTGGATGCAGATCAGTGAACAAACCAAACGTCTTGTAGCCCCCATGGAACTTTGTCTAATAGGCTGTAAGAAGGCAGCATTGATGATAGCAAATATATACATGCAAATGTATTTGTAAGTAACCATGATGAGCTACCCCAGAACTTTCTCAACTTAAGGAAAGTTTCCCCAAAGAATCTGTCGAATTCCACATTGGTTGGAAAGAATCCGATTTTTACTTTATGTGTGTATTACAATGTAATTATATGCGTATTTCCTAGAGTACCTGGAAGAAATGGCCACATATCTGTTTAAATGACAGGAATTGATTCTGTTGTCACAGTTCTGAGAGCCAGAAGTCCTAAGTAAGTTTTGCTGGCTCCAAAACAGCCAGTCAACAGATCTGTGCTCCACCTGATTCTCAAGGAACTAATCAGATTCTTGGCTTTTCCAGTCTCTGTGGGCTGCCTGAGTTCTTCCATGTGTAGCTTTCTCATTCTGGTCTTCTCTGTAGTAACATTGCCTTCTTTCCTATACCAAATCTCCCTCTACTTCCAGAGTAATAGGACAATTAATGACTGCAGTTGGAATCCACTGTCATAATATGGTGCAATCTCAAGTTTACTTTTCTCAAGATCTTAAACATTTATAGTTTTCTAGGAGAGTATGATTTCTATTTTTATCTATTCTTTTCTGTTGGGCAAAAACATCACAAACCAGAAATACCTTCCCCAGCTAAGGACTGAGGCCAGTTTTCTACCATCCACGACAACATTAGTTTTGCCATTCTCAGATAGCATGTTTACAGTCTTTTCCACTGTACTCTGGGCAAGTTCTCTCTTCCTAGTTTGGGTTCTCTGCTACTTTTACTTCTTGCAATGGGTATCATCCAACGATACCTATAAGTCTCCTCTTCTTCCATCCTATGGTCCCAATGTGATATGGAATATGTATCTGAAAAGATGAAGTCATTGTTTCACTGTATAGTCCAATGCTTGAGGTATTTGGGGTCCTTTGTCCTTCCTAGGTACAGGGTGAAGAAAGAGGGATAGCATGTGAAGAACACAAGTTGGTACTTAAGGGTGTATCTCTGCATCATAATTAAACACCGACTGATGTAGAAGAAAGGAAAACAAAACAACCAAAAAGCTGTAAGACACAGCAGTGAGAGCTGATTTCCACAGTGTTAGGAATGACCAGGAGCCTGATACAGCTGTCTTCTGAGAGGCTCTGCAAGAGCCTGACCAATACAGATGCTGATGCTCATAGCCAACCATCGGACTGAGCATGGGGACCCCAATGGAGGTGTTGGGGGAAGGACTGAAGAAGTTGAAGGGGTTTGCAACCCCATGGGAAGAACAACAATATCACTTACAGACCCCGCCCCCCAGAGCTCCCGGGGACTAAACCACCAACCACAGAGTACATATTGGGGGCACCTATGGCTCCAACCGCATATGTAGCAGAGGATGGCCTTGTCGGGCATCAACAAGAGGAGAGGTCCTTGGTCCTGTGAAGGCTCAATGCTCAAGCATAGGGGAATGCTAGGGTGGGGAGGCAGGAGTGGGTGGGTGGGTAGGGGAGCACCCTCATAGAAGCAGGGAGTAGGGGGATGGGATAGGTGGTTTCCAGAGGGTAAACCAGGAAAGTGGATAACATTTGAAATGTAATTAAATAAAATATCCAATAAAAAAGAAAAATAATAGCATGTAGGCTATGATCAAGAATTTAACCAAAAATTTAATTCATTACTGGAGTATGAGGAAACATTGAATAACATTACCAAAGTAAGAAAGCCCACGCTTCCAAGATTTTTTTTCCATGTAACTAAAAGGAGATCAGGATGACGTAGACACTGTGAGATAAAATAAGGCAGAAACACTGATCGAGATCCAACCATCAGATGCTTACCAGCTGTACACAAAAGCTTTTGTTTTGTTTTAGGTATAATAAGAATCTCAACTTAGTACAGCCATCTGATGTTCGGGATGTGCTAAGAGTTTCTGGTAGTTCCTGAAGCCGTTCACTACGAAATTATGTCCATTAGTTTTTAATCTCTATTCAGTTTTTTCCTTAATAAAAAGTCTTCTTACCCATCATTAAATCACCTGACTAGAAGTTAGTATCTGATAACTATAGTGTAACCCTAATTTTTGTTGTTACTAATAATGGAAATTACAGGGTTTTTTTTTTTTTAATACTTAACTAGTATCTTCAATGTTTTTGAAAAGACTGATTAATTTTCAGGTTCTTAAAGTTTCTTGGAAGTTTGAGAATATTCAAGCCAGAGTAAAATCATTTATCTTGTGACTCTGATTTATTGCCCATGAAGCAAAAGTAGCAACACCTTTCCACTGAAAGTAATCTGCAGGTTAAGTGGGAGACAGTATATTAGTCTGTTATTATGTTATTATGCTGGATACCTTTGATATGCCCAACGACTGCTCCTGTCTTAAAACTTTTTCCTTATATGGCGTTTACTTCTCAGCCCAGTATAAATTTTTCATTTTATATTCTGTCTGACAACAGACAGTAAAAATACCTCATTTAAAGCAGTTTATACAGTTATTGGTAGGGTTATCAGAAAGTCACTAAAATGTCCAGTGCCCTCACACCTTCAGGACTAATGTAACAATAGTGCCCTATGTTTCTCTGCTGATGACAATCAAGATTAAAAAACCAAAACAAAAACAACAAACAAACAAACAAACAAAAAAAACCTAAGGCATTGAAAATACATACCTTAATGCCTCTCCAAAGACAGCATAGCTGCTGTTATTAAATTATTCAGGAGCCTTCTCATCCAACCCCTAGATAAGTTTGTCTGTGTTTCCTATCATGACAAAGTCTTAATTTGTAGATGCAAGCATTGAAAACGCAATAATGATCTTTCTGTTCTGGACAAGAATCATACAGTTCCCCTCAAGGGAACATAGTCTTCATCTTCAAATTCTGCCTGGACAAGCTTGTCATCATCATCCACTCGTCAACTCACATCTATAATCATTCATAAGCATTAAGATTTAAGCACTCACAGACTATCAGAGTGATAAGGTTAATGGATGGAGTGTCTTACATCGGAAGGAACACATAGCATAACCATAGCATGAAGTCTATAGCTCAAGTAGGACTGAAAGGATTTACAATAAAGCCCTATAAATCCTGTTTGGGAGCTTGCATTTATCAATTAAAGTAAAAAAAAATTGACCCAAAATGACTATATTTATACTTAGATTATTCTGCCAAGAATTTTATGAAGAAAACATGGAGTTAGTAAGAACAACTAAAAAACTCTTAAGATTTTTAAAGAGACTGAAATCTTAAGTAGTGGGAGAATACAGATTAAAATTTCTACTGGGAGAATACTGACTAGGATGAAAAGATTTGAAAATTATTTTGGAGATCATGATACCAAGAATAAGACCAGCAGTTGGTTGGATATGATAAATGAAGGACAGGAACTGGCAAACGAATGGTTTCCCCAAACCTGTATCTTGTTGTTGGTAGTGTTGTTGTTGTTGTTATTGTTATTGTTGTTTTTGTTGTTGTTGTTGTTGGTGGTGGTGGTGGTGGTGGTGGTGGTGGTGGTGGTGGTGATGATGGTATTGCAAGAAAAGGTGCTGGTTATGAGGAGAAGACAAGGAACTGGCTACCCAGCCACATGTAATATCTGCAGACTAATCTATGTGAAATGGTATGGGGATAGAATAGTAATTTAACATTAGCTTTTGTAAGAGCAAAATGAAACATTGATTGACTTCTACCAAACTAACAGAAATTCAATGTGAAAATCTTTATTACTACTATTACATATTATTATGTTTTTACAATTATGCTATTACTACTATGTTTTTACAGTTTTGACTATGAAATTCCTCAGTAAATTGCATGTATCGTAATAAGAATGTCGTATCCTTCAAATATTTTACATTTTGAACTGGATAACTATTTGTTGGAAATGCTATTCTACATATTGGCGGATGCTCACCTCAGTGACGTAACACCCTAACTCTCTAGATGTGCTAATTAGAAAGTGGCTTCAGAGGTTGAAGAATTAGCTCAGTATGTAAAGTAGATACTACACAACCAGGATCCAGGATCTGGGTTCAAATTCCCATATAAAAGCTTGATGCAAGCCTGGGAATATATATATATATATATGCCTAAAACTGAGAAGATGGAAATGGGAGAATCCTGTGTCCCATCAGCCAGCCAGCCTAGCCAATTGATACATTCTGTGTGTTGTGGAACACCCTGTCTCAAAAGTATTGTGAGAAATGATGGAAGAAGGCACCCAATGTCCATTCCATAATCACACATGCACACACACACACACACACACACACACACACACACATATGCACACTCACTACACACTGACATCTTATCCCATTTGGACACACAAATAAGAAGTGTCCTCAGACCTGCCCACTCTGCTGAGAGGCAAAAAATATGCCTGGTTGAGAACCACACTCTTCATCTAAATCAACAAACTTTAAGAAAAACTGATACAGGGCTGGAGAGATGGCTTGGAGATTAAGAGGTCCTGAGTTCAGTTCTCAGCAACCACATGATGGCATGATGATGGCTCATAACCATTTATAATGAGATCTGGTGCCCTCTACTGGCCTGCAGGGATACGTGCAGGCAGAATGCTATATACATAATAAATAAATAAGTCTTTAAAAAAGAAAAAGCTGATAAAAACCAAAGAGCAAACTGGATTATTAAGATCTAATTGCACAGATTATATATCATATGGTATATGATAATAGAGAGGGTAACTGCCAGTAACTCACAGCTCACAAGGATTAGACTAGTCATCGGCTTCATCTCTAGAGGAAAACAGTATTGTGAGAATATCACTTTAAAGTTCTTAATAAGACTTCCAAAAAGAAGGATCAGCCTCGCCCCGTGTGCCTGACCCTGGGGAAAGGAACACAGCCTTGTACCCAAAAGGAGCTTTTGAGAGTCCTAGAAGCATCCAGTTTCTTTGTTTTGATTTGGTTTGGGTTTTGTGTCTTGTTTTTCATGAGTAGAACTGGCTGCATAACTCCTGACTGGCTTTACCTTCAGCTTTGGATGGCTTGTAGAAGTATTGTGCCAACACGTCACAGAAAGAAACACAACAAACGTTTGCCACTTTGCCCTTCTGCTCACGTCTAGAAAATGC
Source organism: Rhabdomys pumilio (assembly GCA_030674055.1). Taxonomy (NCBI): domain Eukaryota; kingdom Metazoa; phylum Chordata; class Mammalia; order Rodentia; family Muridae; genus Rhabdomys; species Rhabdomys pumilio. The sequence continues at coordinate 27,833,123 of JANHMN010000021.1, forward strand.
AATGAAAATCTGTAACTAAACTCCACAGGGAATCTCTTGGCTCTCCAGGTGTGTGATGGATCTAAAATGAGATCGGCATTTAGGCTACAGGGTGGGCACCTGCTGGTCCCCAAATTGCCCTTGTGTTTCTTTCCAGATTCTTCATAGATTTTTTTGCGGGATAGGGCAGGGTGTCCCATACTTAATCTAAATCTTCCCACATCTTAAATAGTCTTCAGATTTCACTTCCTAACACAGAGTCATAAAGTTAGCAAACACACGTGCTTTGAGCAGCTCTATGAAAACGGCAGCTCCAAAAGGAAACACAGAGCCATTGAAGTGCAGTGCTCTGGAAAGGGAAGGACAGGTAGATCCTCGAAGTCCAGGCTTCTCATGGGGGGAGTTGGAAGACCAGAGCCAGAGGACCCCAGTTCCAGGCTACACAACCCCATGCAGACTGACCAAGAGCTCCTTTCTCCACCCTCAGGCCGCTTGTTCCTTCCACTCTGACCATCTGAGTTGTGCTTCAGTGGAAAGTATTTGTGGGTCAAATGGTAAATGTTCCTGGCTTTGTTCTTGCTTAAGCAGAACGGAGACGGATCTGAGAGAAAAGGAGTGGAACTCAGTTCATTCGGGTTCTGTTAGCCTACTGTCCCTTTAAGAAACAGGCTCTTGTTAGGCTTTCAAAGTCCAAGTCAAATGACAATTGTTCTGCTAGCTGCTCTTAGGCAATGTGATGGTGCCTTCCAGAAGTGCTGCCCCTGCTATGGCAACTGAGTTGTAGCTAGTTAGGCAAGACCGTTATTACACGTTCTGTTTTTACATGGCTTCTATTTCATTAGATGACAGTGATGGGTGAGACGATGCATTCTGTAAGATATTGACTGTCAGCCGCATATCGTCTTACGGCGTCAATATTTAAAATAGATTTTCTTTCAGGTGTTTTGGATATAGTTTTGCACGTATTTGGTGTATTCCACAAAGAAGTCAAGTCAATTTCATTCTGATTGGCTTCTTTTATTTTTTTTTAATATGTATGTGCTGTGTGGGTGTGTTACGTGTGCTGTGTATGCACCTATACGTGTGTGTGTGTGTGTGTGTGTGTGTGTGTGTGTGTGTGTGTGGTTGCACATGTGATGGCCAGAGAAGCAAATGCATATCTTCCTCTATCACTTTCTTCCCTAGTCTCTGAAAGGGTCTCTCACTGAACCTAAGGTTCAATGCTTTGGTGATAAGCTGTCTGGCCAACAAGCCACAGTAATCTGTCTGTGTATGTCCATGCCTCTAACACTGAGGTTCCCAGCATGCACAAGTGAGTCAGCTTTCACTATGGGTGCTAGAGATCTGAGCTAAGGCATTCCTGCTTGTACTGCAAGCACTCTTGCCCACTGAGCCATTTATCCAGCTCTTTCATTCCTTTTTTTTTTTTTTAACAAAATAAAACAAGAACTCGGTTATGTGAAAAATCTTTCTATGTGTGTTCAAATATTCTATGACTAGAATGACTCAGATGGAGTCATACAATTTCTTTCTTATGCTTTTTCAGTCATTTATAGGAATGCTATACCTCCAGTACACTATTTATCATTATCTGTGATTTGCTACTCTCTCTAGAAGCAAGTACATTCATCTGCCTAACAGATTATCTGCTCAGTTATTCCACCATTTTGTTAGTTTGGGAAATGTTAGATAGAGCCGGTAGTCAACAAAATGCATTAAGTACTGACTCTCTCCCAGAGTTCCTGTCTCTGCTGATGTGTCCCAGCTTCTATTCTGCCTTTTGTCGTAGGCTATATTTTAACAAGTCAGAGGTGCCTTAGGCAGGCAAAGAAAGACAGAGATACCTCTTCACACAGTGCATATAAACATTATCCCTATAGTTGGAGTCACCACAACATGACTGTATTAAAGGGTTGCAGCATAGAAAAGATTGAGAACCACTGGGGTAGAGACTCAAGGACTAGCAACCCAGTGTTCAAAATACAAGTACAGGTACATCAAGAAAGGTGAGTTACACTAGGCTGGAGATTTTGGTTTTAACAATACTAGAAAACAGAGTGACTTAAATCAAGAATAACGTATAATCAAAATTGAATGTTTGAGTCATTCCTGAGATTACAGGGTTTAGACAATGGCCTTGAAGAGGACAGAGTTGGAGGCAAGGCCACCTGGTTGGGAAATAATTTAATGTGAAGAGAGGAAATGTATCTCAAGTAGAGAAAAGAAATAATAGTGTTTCTTTGTTACAACAGAATGCTATCTGGGGGTGGGGAGATGAAAAGCTCAATATTAGTTGTACCAAGAAAACAATACAAAGCTGACTCATTCCACTTTAAGAAAAATCCCTAGGTCGATTGATTTGTAACTCCCTCTGCAGTCTCTCATCTGTCAAGATTGAAAAAGCACTACAGTTTTTCATCTCAGGAGCCATTAAGCGAAAAGCAAAAATTAAACATGAAGTATTTTGCAATCCTTCCTCACCATTTCCCAGTCAAACATTATTCCCTAAAAATGTGGATTGATAGCCAATAGACACAACTATGAATTACTTGCCAGGCATGTAACTGACACAGAGGCAACAAAAAATGAATAAACCACAGAGAGGAAGTAGAGGTGGAGGAAAGAACTCACATTCCAGTTTAGGAGAGATACAAGGAAGAAACAGGCCTAGTTGTGACTGATCAGTGGATCCATGCCTCAGAGGATAAGGCCATTGAAACACTCCACAGACCACACTTCTTTACTCATGATCGCTGGTGACATTCAGCTAAAATCTTTTCCTTTCATGTCAATTGCCTCTGCAATTATAGTTGTAATTTATTTATTCCTTTTGCTCAAATTTGGTCAAAACAACACCTCAAAGCACTATTTAAGCAACATCATTTCTTCGACCTTCTTTGGTTTATTATAGGGTGTTATAGAATGTCCTACCAGGTAATGTTCACTAGCACACACATACACACACACACACACACACACACACACACACACACACACACACACGGATGCAAAGATATAAATCAGACAAAAATAAAGCTCCTTACTATTTTCTTTATTCTCTTATTCTATTCCCTCCCCTCCCAAGGAAATAATTTCACGCTGGAGATGTATCCAAACTTTTTTTTGTTTTTTGCTTTGAAGTCAAAACACAGGCACGTGTGCAGGCATGTACACACACAGAGAGACACACACACACACACACACACACACACACACACACAAACACACACACATACAAACATTTTTTTCTCTTCTTTTAGCCTCCCTTTTTTTAAAGTAGACTGTGAGAAGTGACTGAAAGGTCAGACTCTAGCAGTAGGCGTGTGATTCATTAAAGGTGTGGCCCCAGAAAATCGTGTAACCCTTACACAATCCCAGTTTCTTTATTTATAAGATGGAGTTGCTAAGACTCTTTGAAAAGTGCCTGATCACAAAAATCCAGCAAATGTCGAATGATAGTATTATTAAGGTTTACTGGATCGTTTCATGCACATATGTATTACTCTTTAATTGGATTTCTTGATCAGAACTATGTCTTAGAGAGCTTGTCTTCACAGACTTTTTTCTTAATGTCATGCATATTATTCTGTGATACATGGGTTCCATAATTGATACAACATTTCTCTATTGTTAGATATTACTTTATTACTCAATCCCTTTTGGTTTTCTTGTTTGTTTTCATTTAAAAACAGTGCTTTAAATTGAGCAGGAAAATTAAATTGGGGAGACCAAGTACTTAATTGCTTTTGGTTGGCTTGTTTGTTGGCATGAAAAACAGTGTTTTAAGCTGAACAGAAAAATTACGTTGTGGAGAACAAGTGCTACTGGAAATGGGATTTGAACCATGGTTGGGAAAAAGAATATTGTGGGCTTAATGAGTAAAACTGAAAGAGCATAAAATCTTACAAATCTATGGTAAAATAAACGTGGTGCTATGTCTGTAAGGAAGATTAATATAGGAGGTAGAATTGGACCTGACCTGTTATGGAAGATGCTGTATGATTAATACATTTCAATGCTCATTTCTAGGAGTGAAGACTAGTCTTCAGATAGGGGTGCCAGATTTGTTGCTATATTCATTAGGCTTAAGGTTTAAAACTAGATCACTCCACATTAGAAAGGTAAGTGTGAGGTCAGTACTCACTTATATAAGTATGCTACACTTAGTCTCGGGAAAGGTTAGTAATGTGGCTAAACCCCTACAGTTAGGGACAGTGTCTGCCAGAGAGAGTCATGTTATTATTGCTTACCAATAGACTTTAAACAGAAGTGTACAAAAATAAGGTGACTCCGTTCTGAGTCTGGAGGACATAAGAAGTAAAGAGCAGAAACCTTCTCCCTCTCTCAGCATCCCTTAGTTACTTGTAGCTCTTTGTGTAGGTTAGAACCTCCTAGATCTCTCCCCATTCTCAGCCATTAGCATGTCTGTTGTTATTCTCCTTGTTCAGCTAAGGTTTAAGCAGCTCAAGAGGTGGTATGATGTTACCGTTATGGGTGTGCTTCTGGCATCCCTAGAAGACACAATCTCACAGCAAATCCTTGAATCCTTTGGCTCTTACAACCTTTCCACTCCCTCTTCTGAAATGATCCCTGACCCTTAGGTGCAGGAGGTATGATGTAGATGTACCCGAAGAGCACACCAATTGGTTATCCTGTACCAAACGGTCAGCCCTGAAAACATACATAAAGTATCATTATATGGACTAAGCAGGTTCAGCCTATATATTTAGAAACTTAAGAATATATATACCTACATATATGTACCCAACAAAAACTAATGAAGAAACAGATCAGGAATTTGAAGTGGAGGAAGGAGAGGTCTATGGGAGGAAGGAAAAGGAAGGGGAAATAATAAATTATAATATCAAAAATGAGGAAAATAATTATATCAGGCTGGGGGCAGAGAGATGGATGCATACTTGTACATACTGGTAGATAATTGGACATGAGTTGAGGAAGGAGTTGAAGATGCCTCCATAGTCTATGGTCCTGGCTAGTCACATGATCAATTAAGTTGGAGGCATTCCAAAGCAATCTAGAAAGTTAGAAAGTTTGAGCAAGTTAGAACATTTAAAACAACTGAAAATTCTTTGTATAAATAAATCAATGATAACAAATGCAACGGATCATCTGTGGCTGTGCATTTAATTGGAAAAGCCTCTATATGTAGAGCCAAGAGATATTGGACAGTATTCTTGATATATCCTCTAAGTTTTTACTTCTGCAAGAAGGCAGCTGCAGCACTGAAGCCCTGCAATTAAATTATATGTTATATCATTCTGTTATTCATGCAACACAGCAGCGACAATGCCCATCCATTATACACACTTGACCATTATACACATTTGACAGCCCAAGGCTCAGAGAACCAGTGCTGGTGTAAGGCCCCCACGAAGGGAGGACCTCACCCAAGCCTCAGGAATTCGCCACCACCCAATAACTCACGAGACACTAAACTTGATGCAATCAGCAAGAGGTATATTTCGATCAACACGTTGAGGTCAAGACCTGTGACCCACACAGGGGCAGTGGGGTCTGACCCTGGGGTTTTGGGGGCAGAGAAAATTTAAAGCCAAAAATCAGAACTCAGGGGGAGTGAAGGAGGGTTATTGGAGAGTACCTGTGGAAAGTCCCAGCCCATTATTCAGTTTGTGACAGGGTCCAAGGAAAAGTCATAGGGAACATTTTGTATAGGCTATTCTCAAAGAGCCTATTCGTAATCAACTATCTATCTTGTAGTCAGCCAAGTTCCTGAAACACAGAGCTCACGACCAAGCTGACCTGCACTCTTGGTTCTGCTCAGCCTGTTAGGAGTTTTTGAAACATTTTAACCTTTTCACTGGAACATACTTCTCCTTGATGCTCCACACTAATTGTCTGAACATCTTGGATTCCAAATCAGTTTGATATTAAAGCGTATCTTTTGAGGAGGATGATTTGAATAATGCAGCCATCTATTGTTCCTATGATAGAAAATTATGAGTTCATAATAGAAAAAAATTCTGATTGAATGAATACTACATGTCATTGCCACATAATGGATTTTTCTTCTGGGAGAGGTAACAATATGACCTGTATTCTCTCTGAGATAGCAGGATTTCCCCAAAATATCCTAAAGGCTTAACCCTCTTTTCTAACTTGTGGAATCTCCCACAGAACACTACAGCTTTAGACCTGTACCCATTATAATGGCAAACCACTTCCAGTTAAAATCATCAGTCAAGACTAAAACTATGGCCTTAAGGTTTTCAGGTAGTATATAGAATACAAACCTGCTTCATAGCTTACCAAAGCCCTCACTTGCCTGAATCAAGGTGCAGAAAAGGGAGATAATGTCTCTTAATACTATATCTGCCTTTCTTGCCTAAGCAGAATTCCAGAGAGAGCAAAAATGGACTTAGATATGCTTGAAACTACTCTTTCCAATCTTCCCCTTAGGTCTGGGCTTCTCTATCTATTCTTCATGCAGCCCTTTTATGTCCAATGGTGATCCTGACCTTTGCAATTGCTTGCTTTCTTCTCTGAAAATTCCAGCTCCTTGAGGGTTGGTAATTATGTTTTTCAAATTACTGAATTAATGCTAGGTACATGTACATTTTTCCAACTCTGGAACATCTTACCAAGTCTTAATAAATGATCAGTTATTTCCATTTCCTTCTATTCTTTGGTACTAAAAGCAGGACAGCAGTAACCTGGGAATTGAGATACAGGAAAGGTCAGGTTCTAAAGGCTACAGTTAATCAGATATATGTTCACAACTCACAGTCTATCCTGGTGACAATTTCTAGTCTTTCTATCCCCTCACACAGGCGCTGCTCTGTGTTTGCAATCTCATTGAGGAACGACACTAAATTTTGTCTCTAAATGTATTTGGTCTTTTTATCTAGAGCTATAGTGTTGAGTATGGGGAAAAAGTTTTTGAGTGAATCTGAAGAGAGGTTCCCCCCATTGCTGCAACTATTCCCTCTTAGGTATGATAGAAGAGAAAGAGAATATATATATATATATATATATATATATATATATATATATATAT
>JANHMN010000021.1:27840147-27872771 GCA_030674055.1 Rhabdomys pumilio
ATATATATATATATATATATATATATATATATATATATATATATGCATGCCAGGGAACATAGCCAGAGGCAAATATAACTGGGAGAGTCCATAGTGATCATGACCCTGAGCTATATGAAGAGACAAGACAGGGGGAGGAGAAAGGAGCAGGTGGAGAGGGGAATCAGGTGCAGCAGCCAAAAGAGTGAAGGTCTAAAATGGTTGATTCATATAGGGAAGATGAACCCATGTACCTGGGCTGGAAAATTGAGGGTAGAGTACTGGGTTGGGGTATGGAAGCCAGGAAGGGTCTGAAACATGCAGAGACTGAGGGATGCTGGAAGAACTTGGTGGTCAGGGATATGTGACATAGGCATCTCAGCCATACTGTCCCAGTATGGGGACACTGGACAATCCCTAATGTTCCTCCAAACACAGAATTCAAAGTGAACAATCAGGACTCTGTAGGCTCGTTCCGGGATTTGGTGGGGATGAGGGTTGTTGGTTGCTTTTATTTTGTGTGTTTGTTTTTTGTTGTTTTTTTTTTTTAAGGAGAAAGTGGCAGAGACAGAGACAGAGAAAGTTGGGTAGGTAAGGAAATGGTGGCTGAGGGGCATGCAACTAGAGGACATAGGCGGGCATACAATGTATCTCAGAAGTACAAATTCACTGTGCAACTCCGTTGCAAATTTGTCCCTGGAACGTGAAGATAAATTGAGGGGCAGAAAACATATGGAGTAGGGACGGGTACTCTAATTCAAGAAAGCTGGTAAATCTAGAAAAACTCAGGGAAGGGGTGATCAAAAAATTTCCTATTCTGGATTGATACACATCTCTCAGGGCCAGCCTTTCCTGAGGGTTGATGGAACATAGAGGCCAACAATATAGACAAAGGAGAGATATGGTTCTAGAAATCAAATTGCTGTAGTTTCAGGAATTGTCATAGTTCAACCAAAATGGAGTGTGAGAAAATGGTGTGATGCTGACTACTGGCCCCTACCACTCAATATTAGGATCTCTCTCTCTCTCTCTCTCTCTCTCTCTCTCTCTCTCTCTTTCTCTCTCTCTCCTTCTCCCTCTCTCCCTCTCTCTCTTTCGTGTGTGTGTGTGTGTGTGTGTGTGTGTGTCTGTGTGTGTGTACAGATACATGGATGTCTGAAAGAGTGTGTGGGGTTCAGTCCTCAACTCATCTACTATTGAAGATGTTTCCCATCTCTGCAAATGTTAGCACAGGTGTTAAATAAAGTTAATTCAGGGTATCACAATGGAGATGCAGTGGAGTTGCTATGACACAGTGCTACAGAGAAGAAGTAGGATTATTATGAAGTATCACCACTGTGATGATAAAGCATCATGACTAAGATGCAGCCCAGTTACTATGAAGCATTGCTGCTGAGACACCATAAAGTTACTGTGAAGCATCATTACTGAGGTGCACTTACAATGAAGCATTACTGCTGAGATGCCATAGAGTTACTATGTAGCATCACTACAGAGTGCAGTTGCTACAATAGAGTTACTATGTAGCATCACTACTGGGGTACAGTTGTTACAATAGAGTTACTATGTAGCATCACTACTGAGGTGCAGTTGCTACAATAGAGTTACTACGTAGTGTCACTACTGGGGTACAGTTGTTACAATAGAGTTACTCTGTAGCATCACTACTGAGGTGCAGTTGCTACAATAGAGTTACTATGTAGCATCACTACTGTGGTGTAGTTGCTACAAAGCATTACTGCTGAGATGCCATAGAATTAACTATGCAACATCACTACTGAGGTGGAGTTACTACAAAGCATTACTACTGAGATGAAGCAGCTGAATGTATTTCCAATTTAGTCCCCAGATCTGAACGACAGGCTGAGATCAAATAAACGTTAGATTTATGAATCTCTTATTTCTGGTAGAATTTTCTTTTCTGAAGCAATTGTTCAATTTAGGGTCCCCCCCCCCCCCGTGACTTAGTGCTAGTATATTGCATTTCCCCTTTCATGGTCCAAAACTTCCTCTCTTTGTAACTACTCTCATAGGATGAAAATATGTATAATTATGCACACTTTTCTCCATTAACCTCCATGCTCTCTTCTAGTGTTCAATTACTTGATGACCTTCCTCACAAGGTTCCTCACAATATAAATGTCCCTATCAAGTAAATCTCCCACACAGTAGTCTTGTCCTTAGCTAAGGATGATACTGAGGAGGAACAAAGTGAGGCAGGTTTTTTTCTTTTGTTTTGTTTTGTTTTAGGGGGATTTTTGTAGTTGTTGTGGTTGTTGTTTTAGAATAATTAATTATCACTTGTAATCAGCATATCCCTGTATATATGTATGTATGTATGGAATGCAGCTAAATCATGTAAGAGTAAGTAAAGCTGTGGATTCCTGTAGTTTTAAGCCCATTTCCTACCATCTATTAATTTATCTAGTAAGTCTTTGCTTCCCAGAATATATAAAGCCAACGTCAATTGTAGAACTACATTCTTTTTGTTATTCTTAAGCATTTGAATCCATACAGGAAGACTGACAAAGATGTAAGAAGGAAGCAGGGAGTTAACATTAGTTGGACACTTTTGAATGTCAGGCATTCTTCCAAATGTTTATGATAATTTTTACATAGTAGGTGTTTTATACTCAATTTTCAAATAAAGAAATTGAAGCCCAGAGATATGAAGCAGCTCTTCTAGGTCCACAGACCTGGTAACTGAAAAAGCTCAAAGTCACACCAAAGAAGTCTTGATTCTTTCGTTTAGTAGAATATATACAGCAATATAGATAGATAGATAGATAGATAGATAGATAGATAGATAGATAGATGATCAGTAGATATATAGATCTGTAAATAGATGCATGGATAATAGATTGCTAAGTAAATCTATGGCAGATTAAAGAGAGACAGTATATGAGTAAATAGATTGATTTACTTTATACTTATTGGGCCCATAATAGAAACTGGCTCAGAAATTGCTAAACAAGACTCATCTCCCCTTGTAGAATTGAGTAGCAGAGAATGATTGTGAACTGACAAATTATAGTACTCGGAGATGGATATTAGCATGTAGGCAGGAACAAAAGTACTCTGAGAGAACATTAGCATATTGTTTCCAAGGGATAAATGTGACACTTTTCATACACTTGCCACATTTCTTAAGCAGAAGATAATACAGTTAGAGAGGGGAAATTAGCATATTTGAGAAAAGAGAAGGATCAAAGAATCATAGAATTCTTTCCTGAACATATCTGTAAATGTTCAAAAATATCCCTGTCCTAATTAAATACGAACTCAGCAGAGCTCCACACCAAGCTAAAGATGATTAGATTTCCCACATCTGGACACACTGAAATAACCATAAAAGTCCCTGCAGAGGGCATTGGCTTTTCTGAGTTTGCCACAGTTTAGAATATAGCATCCAAATGCAAGCTGTACATCAATGACTGGGTCTGAGTTTTATACATGGTCAAATGCTTAAGTCAAGGTGCTGTGGCTCTTGACATAAGACACCATGGAATCACCAAGTCATCTCTATTCACAAAGTTCTTCAGCCATGACTTAGAAACTGTTGGTCTAAAATATTGCCCTCTCCACAAAAGAAAGCCCCATTCCCATATTTGCTTTTTATTATTTTATTTTAGATTCAATTCACAGGGAAGCATAAAGTTTCTCAAAAAAGTGAGATGTCAGCTTGTGTCAGTGTGTTTTTCTTACTACCAGAAATATGAATTTTTTTAAGCTTTTCCAAGACCTGTCTCATATACTTATCATGAGATGTATATCTAATGCACATAAAAAAAGAAAGAAAACAAGACTTGCACTAAGTAGATATACTATAATATACATATGTATGCATATATATGCATCTATATATATATACATAAATGTAGACATTTAAATATAACAAGACTAAAGCAACAGAAATGCATAAATTTGTCATAATAATAAAGGGATCCCTTATCGCAACAATGCAATTTCATACTCTTAAAAAGAACTTAGTCTTCCATTATTGTACTGAAATTGTTCAAGGGTTTGTATTATGATGATGTTTGCAAATACCTCATCCTATGTTTCCTTTACTATACAGCCATGTTTAGTGTGTGTAAATAAAGAGTTTGTCACTCTGTCACACTCAAGGTCTTTCCTGCCACCAGCAAGTGTGCACTTTACACTTTGAAAGACAGGTGGCTGTATGCTACTTAGAATCAGCATTTGATCAACTTAAATATATTCCTGTAAAGTTATAAGCAGAAAAATATAAAATAATCACTATCATCTCTGTGCAGGAGAAGACTTGGTTTCTGTGTGACTACATGGGCCCTTTTTAAAGCTGAGAACCATAACTCAAAACAGAGACCACTTCAGGCATTCCCCATTGCTCCAGCATTAGTCAGCTCACACAGTTAGCTGGGTGATAAAAGTTGTCATTTTGCTACCATCACTTCCTGTCCTTTCACCCAAAGAAAAACAGACCAGTCATGTGTCCCATTCCTGGAGTAGTTAGAAAAGTAGAATGAGACTGTTTTAAAAGAGTCCTGAAACAAATAGATTTGTACTTGAGCTAGGTCGCAGCTGATTTGATCCCTATTTCTTTATTTTTGAAAAAGAACAAAAGAAAGAAAAAAAAAGAAAGAAAGAAAAGAAAAATAAGCGATAAACGAGAATGTTTTTAAGGGTCTTTTCTGAGACAACATTCTGAGCTACTTAATTGTACTAAAGAATCATAACCTCATACCTTTCCTATCTTTTACTCCTTGACAAGATCATCTAGCCCCCAAAACAAATGACAAATGTTACTTAGAAACCTGGGCATGACAAGGACAACCCATGTAGCAGGCTACCTCTTTGTTACCCAATAGTGCTTCTAGATGGCACTCAACATCAAACTCAGTCAAGTTAAGACCGATATGATCTCCATAAGAAAAGTCTGGTTGGAGAGAGAAAGAGAAAGGAAAAAGCAATGAAATTATAATTAATTTCATGGAAGAAAATCCTAAAAAAAATCTCTGAGCATTGGCAGTTCAGGGGAATAGTGCACATGTACCGTGTGTAATATTCTTTCCCAGGCCAGGTGTCTCCTCTAGCTGCTGCCCAGGCAAGGTAAAAGTATAACTATGTCACAAAGGGAGGCACACACAGTGAGCAAATTCACGTAGGCAGTACGATCCAAATTCCTTTTTGGAAGATTCTCAATCACTCCAGAAATAGATCATCCTAGAGATAGCATTTTGATATCTCTATGTGACATAGCTAAGGTGTTGGCATCTCAAAATGTACCTGAGTTTAAAGGTTGGTTTATTTAACAGCCATAACTTTGCTATGTTTCCAATAAATCGACAAATGTAAAACTGTCCCAGTACTTATTACTGCAGGAGGTTGCTAACAAAACAAATGTACAGTGGTTTATTTGTTGAGCTCATTTCTTTTCCAGGTTCTTGAATGAAAACATGAATTTATGAATTTATCTTACAGGGAACCCAGCTCTTATGGTGTTACATAAGAGCTGTGCTTAATGAATTTCAAAGTAGTTATAAATTGTTTGATTTTTTTATATTGATTTTAATAAGTATTAAATATTTTCAGTCAGACAGATGTAAATGTTTTCAGGACTTCTTTTTATAGACTTAATTCACTCCCATGAAAGTTCATAGTGCCCTCTGAATGACTACCACAGTGCTTAAAGGTGAATAATGAGCCACTCCAAGTCTGTCTTAAAGCCTTTCAGCTCATTAAATAAAATCAAATACTACAAAATGTGGGGAGCCGACAGAAGGCAGCTATCATCCTTGCAGCCATCTTGAGCCATACACCCTGACAAGAGATTTGATTACAATAGCCTACAACAGCTGAGCACACTCTGATAACTTCTTGCTTTAGATACCCAGGATCTTCCCTTGGGTGTGTGAGACATAAAGGTGTGATGTAGAGCTGAGACTTAAGGGTGTGCCTTAGAGATTAGATTTAGAGATAAGACCTAAGGGCATGACTGAAGGTCATGACTTAGAAGTGAGACATATAAAAGGCGAGAGGCAGACAGAAGAGTTCAGTACAACTTGGAGTTAGTTATTAGGCAGTAGGAATTAGGCACTTGGAAGAAATAACCTGGAACTTGGAGGCACTAGGCACTAGGGACTAGGAACTAGGGACTAGAAACTCAAGACTTGGGACTTGGACTAGGAAGAGAGACTGAAGAATAAATGGGATTGAATCACACTCTGTCTGGTCTCCATTTCTCGAGTCCGTCCTCACTCTCTCTCTTGCTGAACCCCTACCCACAGACTGGAGCAGCTTGGGTCAATGTGGGCTCTAACAATTTAGCCCTCAAGGCTTTTGGCAGTGCAGGTTCCAACATTGACAGAGCGGCCCCTGACATTTTGGCCCCAAACATGGGGTAGGGTGGTTCTCAACATTTAAACGGGCCGCAACAGTTTTGGCACCCAATGTGGGGCAGCTCAGGCCATGGCAACAAAATATGAAAGTTCTTAAGGCTGACCAGCTGGCCTCAGAAGTTGATGAACCAACTACTAAATAGTATAATGGGATGCCACACACCTTTTAACCTGCCACTTGGAAGTAGAGACAGGAGAACCAAAGGCAACAGTTATCCTCTACTCATCTACCACATAGGGCATTCTAGACCAGCCCGTGCTACGTAAGACCTCTCTAAATCCAAACAACAACAAAACCCCATGAAAGTTTTAATGTGGAAAAATAAAGAAGTGTTTGGATAAACAAATCACACTTTCATTTGAAAGCAACAGTTCATGTGGTAATAAACCATTTTGGGACAAATTGCAAAGTAATTACCAACAAACAAAAAGGAGGTTTCTATGGTCAATATTTTCTTTTTTCTTTTATTTACTTGAAATTTTTGTTAGCTATACACACTAAGATAAATGCTTAATAACATTCTGATTAGTGACTATCAATGATTGGGTGAATAACCAAAAGAATGTACTAATCAGAGAACACGTTTATTTTCTTGGGCTTTAGCCAGAAATAAAAATTCCCTCTACTCAAAACCTGTGTAAACTATTTCCCTTAATCCTCTTTTTCTGTTTAATCCAGACTTAAGGACATAGCTACATAAATTGTCTTTCTGGCTCACTATGGCCATTTTGTAAACCTGTGTTATCTGTTTGGTACTCAAAAAAACTCTGTCCTCACAGGCAGGCAGCAGTGACAACTAACTAAATTGATAAATTGAAACTTTTTTTCCCCTCAGCCAGTGCCCACCTATTGAAGGCAAGGGATTGAGTTAAACATAGCCTCTATAATGTCTGAAGCTATATATTAGTAATTATGAATCTCAAGCTTAATTGATGTCCTGTTTAGTTCTAATAGGTTTTGTCCCCTTTCATAGTTCATATTGATGAGTCTTGAGTCCTTATTCCACTTGTGGTGTGAACAGAAATCTTAACCCATAGGGGGAGTCAGCTTGTCTTTACCACTCTAGATATTCTGATAATATTTAAGCCTCACCTAGATCCTGTCTATATCTTCTGTCATTTCCCCCACCTCTCACTTCTTAATTCAAATAACTAGGCAAAAAGCCATTGCACTTAAATCTTGTAAAATGGGGTCATGCTATCTATGCCTTCAATCTCAGCTAAGAGGGCAGTGTCCTTTATAAGGTCCTATGACATCTAACTTCGACGTTCTTCCCCTTAAGAGCTCCCTTCTTCCAGCCTAGAGAATCCTTACAAGGCTTGTCTTCAGCAGTTCTTGGTTCTCTTGAAATAATGATAGTTTTCCAATCACTTGTCCATGTTGTGTTGTTCCAAAGACTAACTGAATCTCAAAAGCTCAAACTCTAATTTTTTATGTGTATTCTATTTACACACTTGGAGGTATGTATCTTGTATGTCATATTTACAAGTATATATCTCGTGCTATGCTTAGTAAAAACACTCATTATAACAGGTTGTTTTTTTTTTTCAGTTATTAATGAGAGCGCCTCCAGAAAAATTGTGTTAGATCAAAGTTCATTTGCCCATACCCTTGTCCATACAACATAGGTAAATTGCCGTTCTTAATTTTAAAATGAAATATGTTGAGCTATACTTTGATTGTACAGAAAACAGATGGCTTCTCTTCCCGTGCATGAGTTTAGGGGACATTTGTGTTTTATTCCTTAAGCATGTGTGTCACTGGCTCACTCTGCTGACAAACTTTTAAGAGAGCACCCTATGAAAGACTTGAAAAATCCACTGATACAATGCAGACATTCTCCTGCTTGATTCCTTTCCTTGTGCAGTGCTTGAAACACAGAACCCTAAACTCTGGACATCTGCTCTTAAGTCCAGATACCACTCCTGATATCATTGATGAATCCTCTTTCCATGGCAAGATGACAACCATCTCTCCAAGCCATTGAAATTCAAAGCCTTAAGCTTTTGAATGAAGACATTAAATGTAGTTTAGAGAGTTCAGAGTATGAGAATGAGGTATCAATTAGCTCTTACTGTTTATTTGTTTCTGCATCATTTACCTAATAATCTATTCCTTGTGTCTAAATTTCAGAATTTGAATCACTATCAATACTTAATAGGGATTATTTTCAAATACAGAAAGCCTCTCTGTATTACAATTTTTAACTTTCTTGTTTTCATTTTTTGTTCAACTCCTACATTTACCCTTCCAGATGAAATTTAGAAATTCCATCTTTAGTATTTAATTTACTGTTAGGTCTTTCCCATCTTTAGCCCCACTGATTCAAGCCATCTAATCCACCCTGTGTCATAATATAACCTAACCAACTTGTAGGGCAGTTATGAACATAAATAATAATAATGATATCTTATTTGCCATGTCTTCTAGAAGTTGCAGACTTTGGATTCTTTGTAGTTTGTAGATTTAGTTGTTGGGGGCGGTATCATTATTATTTTTGTTGTTGTTATTGGTATTATTATTATTATGTTTGAGAGACAATCTCCTGTATCCTAGGTTGATCTTGAACTCCCCATAAAGTCGTATATATCACTTAAGCATCTGATGTCCCTGCCTCATGATTAGCATCTGCCATCAAGTTTGTATGTGATACTTAAGATAGAACCTAGGGCATCATTCATGTAATGCAAGCACCCTACAAAGTGGCATACAACACCAGACACTCAGTTTTGATTTGATTTTAATATAGACAGATAGATAGATAGATAGATAGATAGATAGATAGATAGATGATAGATAGAGATATAGATATATGTGTGTGTATGTATGTGTGTGTGTGTGTGTGTGTACTAAATTTAATATATGTGTATGATGTATATGTAGTTTTCACAATGTATGTCAGGCTGACCTGAAGTTTACAGTGCAGCCGAGGCTCATACTTTGAACTCTCAGCAACTCTCAGCCTTATGAGTATCGGAATTTACGGACAAGAGCTATATGATAATACCTGCCTCAAAGTTTGGGTTTTTACTTGGATAGAACTTTTAGATTAGTTCCTGGAGGAGACAAATGCGCTCTCTCCTTGTCTTCCCAGAGTGTGGAAGGGGAGCACCATGAGAAAGCTGTGGAACTTCTCAAGGCTGCTAAGGACAGTGTGAAGCTGGTGGTGAGATACACCCCAAAAGTCCTGGAGGAGATGGAGGCTCGCTTTGAAAAGCTGCGGACAGCTCGACGCCGGCAGCAGCAGCAGTTGCTCATTCAGCAGCAACAGCAACAGCAGCAACAGCAACCACAACAAAACCACATGTCATAGGTGAGACTCACTCTCCTCCCTGTATACAAGCTCCCGACATCCTAAAGGTACCTCCCTACTCAGCCAAAATAAAATCGATAGGCCTAATAAACACTCCAAGGACAATTAATCAAATGAGAGATGATGATGATGTTGAAAAATAGAAACAGGTTGTTCTATTTCCACGTGTCTTTCAGCTACAGTTTCCACATACGGAAGCTATTTTGGAAAATAGAATGCTATAGGAGAGGTACCTGCTAACTCTCGGATACCTGTTTATAGACAATGATAATGCATTCTTTTCGCCAGATCTGTATATGGATGACAAGTTGATTCTAGTCCCCTCTCCTCCCCTTGGCTAGTCACATTCACAAAGTATACGAACTGCACAACTCTATGGTGCTATTCCTGGCTATATGTACTTTAGATTAGAAAGATACAGGGGATTATGAAATGCATTCCACATGAAGAGTGCAATGACTAAGTGACAGCACATTGTGAGAGACTTGCTTGTTTGAATTCTGACGCTCCTACCTTCTCCCCAATCCCACTTAACAACAAAGAGTGATATATCCAGTTCTGTGGATATTTTCAAGAAAACTGTATTAATATCAAAAGTCCCCACCTTTGAAGTGTCCACTATGTGTTAGTGACACCCTCATCACATACCCTTCAACCTGTGAAGAAGCTTTCAAGAAAATTACCATTAAAGACACATCTTTGGGAGGAGCTTCAATTAGCCACCATTAGCAAGCGGCTTGGAATCAGGGTTCTCCTCCTGCCAGTATCAGATGCTCTGTAGTCATTTTTATGTTTTCCAAACTATTCATTGGAAATGATCAATTCTATCAGAATGCACTTGTGTACCATGATGTCTTTAAGTGGGAAAAAATCGTGGGAAAAATATTCACATCTTCTTGGGAAAGTAGCAACAGATGTGGATGGTTTTCAGTTTTCCTTTATTAGCTTACTGTTTGCTTAACAGAAATATTGATTGTGACATGAGACACACCTCTTTTATAATGACACTTGTGAAAAAGAAAAGCTATATAGTGAGTGTTTCTTTTTGTTGGTCTTTCTTCAGTTTTTAAGTATAATTTCAGACTGGAGAGATGGCTCAGTCACTAAGAGCACTTAATGCCTTTCCAGAGGACCTAGGTTTGATTCTCAACACTCACATCAGAGAGCTCACAACCACCTATAATTCTAACTCCAGGAGTTATGATGTCCTTTTCTGGCTTTTGATGATACATTGCTCACACTCACACAACACACACAATAGATAGATAGGAGGATAGATAGATAGATAGATAGATAGATAGATAGATAGATAGATAGAATGAGAAAATAAATACATACATACATACATACATACATACATACAACTTTTAAAATTAAATCCCTCACCAAAAGTATATTAATCCAACAACAGATGTCTTTTGGCACAGCTGTGTCCAGGTACGGATACTTAATAAATAAGCAAGAAAATAAGTCAACATATTTTTGAGAGCAGTACTTTAAAAAATTAAAACAAGACTGAATGGAGACTACCAAGGTAGTCTTAGACACAGTTGTCAGTCAAGACTGCTCAAAGGACGCAGTATCAGATGAAGCCCAATGCCAAGGAGAAGCCCCCAAAAAATAATAAAAGAAAATAGCCAGTATGGTAGCTTATGAGCTATTTGATATTTGAGCAACAGAAAGAGAGAACCTAGATAGCCGGGAACAATGAGTAATAATGACAGTAGTGGATTATGAGGTCAAAAGGACATGGAGGAACCAGATACAGAAAGCACAGCAATACCCTGAGAGAAATTAAATATTTTTGCAATGGAAGCCAAGATTTTTAATCAAAAGGGTGGCATGATTTGATTTATGTGCCATTAAGATAATTTGGCTTCCTGCTTTTGTGACCCTTGTCTTCCTACTGGGTTCCCTGTCCAGCTTCTACACAAGTGGTGGTTTTGGGCAAGGGTGTTGCCTAATCTTATTGCAACTTAATTTTCCATGTTTAGTTGATATCCCTGGGAGACCTGTCATTTTCTGAAGAGAAGAAGAGAAAAAATAGATTGAGAGGAAGAGATAGGGGTGATGGAGGCAGGGGGACAGAAGAAGGGAGGAGAAACTGTGGTCAGGACATAATACATGAGAGAATTAATTAATTTAAAAGAATAATTTGGCTTCCGTGACAG
Source organism: Rhabdomys pumilio (assembly GCA_030674055.1). Classification (NCBI taxonomy): domain Eukaryota; kingdom Metazoa; phylum Chordata; class Mammalia; order Rodentia; family Muridae; genus Rhabdomys; species Rhabdomys pumilio. The sequence goes on from JANHMN010000021.1 coordinate 27,851,992, forward strand.
TAGAGAGTTATAGAGCTATAAATGAAAGAGAAAGAGATGGAGTGGCCTAGAATAAAATGATGTGGTTGGACAGACACCATAAATAGACACAGACAAGTCATTTAGCCTAATGGCTTTTCCTCAGTTACCTAATCAGTACCACTAGAATCCTATCAAAAAGTCCTTTGGATAATAGAGGAAATCCCTGATTTTCTAAGCAATCACTAATATGTTTTCTGCTAGTATTATTGTTTCTCCTTTCCCTGGTAACATAAGGGATTCATCCATAGTCTCCTGACCGATTTATGTCATTAGTCCTGAGTAAAATTGCTCAGGGGTGGTTTGAAAGCATTAGGTTGACTTCTGAGATCTTACTGAAAATTGCCATGTTTTGCTCCTTCCGTTATCTTTGGAAATACACAGTTTGGTCCTATGTAGCCATTTGTATTTCTATTCCCTGTTCAGTCTTCATTAAGTTCCCTCAGGATTTCTTATGGTTCATTAGAAAGACTTACATATTTAACCAGGAAAAAAAATCTGTCTTTTGCTGTTTACATAGGATGTGGTAGAGTTATGTTTGCTTGAACATGAACTTTGATCTATGCTCATCATGAGAGCTACTGTAGTACACAGTGTCTGCCCCCATTCAAGAACAATCAAGACATACCCAAGGCATGCCACCCATAGATTTTGTGGTGAATTCAGTCAAAAAGACCTGTATTAGCTCTTGCTTAATTTTTAATTAACTTGATCATTAGAAGGTCAGCAAAGATTTACAACACTTGATCATTTATACTAGTTGTTTTTAATTTTTTTTCAGACTTACTAAATTTATTCAACTGGAAACAGATCTTGAATTTTTTTTTTTTTTGGTCAACCTTGAAAGATCAGATAATCAAAATACTTGTCAGAAGACAGTCTCACTAAGTATCAAATGAAATAGAACATGTAATATTTTCAAAATCAGAAGTAATACGTGCTGAGAATATAGATATTATGAAGTCACTACAAATGGGAAATAGATAAGAAAGAAAATCAGATTGAATGTAAGCTACACAGGAGGGAATTATCTTTTTATACCTTTTTGAATTCTGAATTCTGCTGAACTAAGATTTGTCTTTCATCCCCACTTCTGTGTTTGATAAGTGAGAAGACTAGATTCCATTTCCAAAAATGCAAAAATAGGACTATTCTGATGTTACATTAAAGAAATCCAAACAGAAAATATGATTATAGGGTTGGCCATGTGATGGCACGCTTTTGAGAAAGTGCTGTTTACTCAGCTTATATGGATTTGTTTAGTTTTAAAACATGACTTCATGCACACATTTGGATTTTCACTCTGATTTTCAAGGAATAAAAAAAAAAAAAAAAAGAAGAGGAACACTAACACTTTTTCAGACATTAACATTCCCAAACACATTCTGCCTTCCATTGTTGGGCAAGGAGAACATAAAGAACTCATCGACTATGAAGCCACCACAAAAGAACACAGTAGCTGGCATTTGTCAGCTGCCTTGATGAGCCTTCCCCCTGCCCTGTAGGCCTCTGTTTCTTTTACTTTGTCATTTCTGAAATCTTTCTCTACCTCCTGATAATATCAAGGAATTGATGCCAAAAACACTGACCCAGACACTGAGAACAGCAGATCTCATATGGTGATCTGAGAAAAGTAGCCATAAGGAATCCAAAGTCCCTGAAACAGAAAACCAAAGCGGAGGTAGTAAGAATGTGTTTATGACTCAATTAATACCAGCAAGAACTCTGCTGAATGACTCACACACAATAGTCCCATGATGGCTGGATACATTTTCATTGTATTCTAAGTTACAAAAGAAAGACATAATATTTTAAAAATATATGCAACATTTCACAACTTTCAAGTGACACGGCAGAATGCAGAATGAAAAATGTGGGCTTCAACACCTCTTCGCCCTCACCACACTGAAACACTATGTCACTGTTCATTTTACTGAACGTTTGCTGATTGATTCTACTGTGTATTCGGGAACTTCCTGGAGACTCAATTTCACACTGCTTAGAATTAACCATGTCCAAGCCTCCCTCACCAATCACCTCCAAAGCGGGACGCCATCCTCGCTCATTACAGCGGTACTAGTTTTTCCTTCTCTGTCATAAAAATTTACTCTAAAGTTAGTGCTTGTAAGTAACACCATCTTAATATCATATAGTTCTGTAGGATTCAATGCAATTGTTGTAAAAATGCCAGTGACACTTTTGACATAATTATAAACAATAATCCTAAGCTTTTCAAGCCATCACACCCTCGAGTAGCTCAAACAAAATCTAGAGTAAAAACAAACAAACAAACTGGAATTAACATTACTTCACACCTTCGAAATGTATAGTCATCGTATAGCAAACAGCATGGCGTAGGAGGAGCACCTATACGGCTTTCCCACAACGACAGTCATAAATCACAAATTATGCACCCACCAACACTGGTCTCCCCTTTCTCTACACGGTTTTGGCATTTGCTGTCCTTTTTAATCTTTTAAATAACCATCCCAGGAGCCAAGAGATCTCATCTTGATTTACAGCTTCACTTTGCCAATAGTTCATAATGATGAGCTTATTTAGTTGTCTATCTGTCTGTCTGTCTGTCTGTCTGTCTATTCACCATCTCTCGAGGCTATTTATCTTGCTTGGGAAATAATTGTCTAAGTACCTAGGCTGCTTTTTTGATTCACTGTTTATGTTTTGCCATCGAATAGCTTGATTCCTTTAGCACATTTTTGCTCTTAGCCCTTCATCAGACTCATGATTGCCGAGTATTTTCTCCTGGTTTCTGGTTGCCTCCTTACTTTATTGTTTCCTTTGCAGTGAAGAAGCTTTCTTTGTTTCAAACAATTCCATTTGCCTATTTCTCCTGTTCACGTTATATATGCCATATATGCATAACCCAGGTTCAGCACGTGAGAGAAAACATGCCGCGTGCCTCTCTGTGCCTGCATTACTTGCCTTACACTATCAAGCACTCACCTACAACCCGAGTTACCCACTACTATGTATTCCAGCACATTCACTGTTCCTACAAGACAGAAGGTATCGATATCAAAGCAAGGCTGAGGAGAATAATTCTGGGGAGCACAATAGCCCCTCTGAGAGCTGACAAAGGAACTGTTCGACAAAATTCATGCTAAAATAAAAATGACATTTGTGTATGAAAAATCAAGACGTCTTGGTGGGTAGAGGCACAAGTTACAAAACCCTACTGGTTTTCAGTCTCACACTTTCAACCACTGAATTATTTTAGGCATCTGTAAGCCTGGAGGCATGAGTTTGATTCCTAGAACCCATAAGGAGATGGGAGAAGAGAACCAAGCCCACAAAGTTGACCTCTAAACACACACACACACACACACACACACACACACACACACACTTAAAAAGTAAATTCACTTAAAATGAATCACGAATCTGCTGAGTCATATATCATATGATTTAGGTAAATAATGAGCCGGCTCCTCCCAGGAGTTACCCTAACCCTTACTACTACTCTCTCATCTCCTGGTATATTTCTTAGTCCCATTCACCTTCAGGGTATATGAGAAACTCCACAGTTTTCTGACAATGGATACTGGTTTTAGATCCCTATTTCTTTACAACGTGTGACTATGTGATAATTTGGCTACTTAAAAAAAATCAGGCTCTAGTCTGTCGCTTTAGGAAGCCATCAATCTAAAATTCAGTAAAAGGTCCTCATGAGGAGATTAAGAAAGAGAGAAAATGATGTAAACTCACTAAAATGTGTCAATTTGTGGCCATCTAATCATACATTTCAGTCAGGACAACACTGCTGCTACCGATGCTGCAGTGGTTAAAAACGTTAATGCAATCCTGCTTCCGTGATGCAGGCAGGCAACTTGAGAAGAACCACAGTACAGTCTCTTGCATGTCTGCTGTTTACTCTGTAGCCCCTGAGTTGCTGGCCCAGCACTAGAAGATGTTCCGCTAGAGGGTGGGTGCAAATGCAAAGTAGGTGGAACAATTTTTCTAAAACCTGTTTTGCATATTTTGGGGGCATTAATTGAAATAAAAAAATAGCATCTTTAAAAAACAAAGATTGAGAGAAATGACTCCGTACTAGTGGATGAGTGACAGTTCTGGGGGAGAAGCATCCCCAGATCAGATCCGAGAAAGAACACTGCCTGTTGTATGTGGTATCAGGCTGACCTTGGGGGAGGACCCAGATTTCTTCTTCACAGATGGGATATTGGTGCTCCCACTTGGTGAGTGACAGGCTTTGCAGGCTCCTATCTCAATAAAGACATTACCAAGTGCTCTCGTATTAATTACAGTTACACCATGAATGTCATTTGTAACTTTTACATTCCTGGAGTGAATTAGAATCATCTAGAACTGATAGGGAGAAATGTTAAATATTTGAACTTTTTCCAAACTGAAATTCTTCATTTCATTTTGTGGAGATGTTGTGGTTTCTCCTGACTTCTTCATCAATTGCTTCCTTTGTAGCATTTCTTTTTCCGTGTGTGGGAGCTCCGCCAAGAAGGATGACACTCTAAATAATTCCAGCCATTCTCACTGTGGGTGTGAACGAGTATGGCTCCCTCTCTTTCTTAAGGGTGACTATTGTGATGAAACCAGCTTGGGAAGGAAAGGGATTATTTGACTTACATATCTTGAATCATAAGCCATTAAGGGAAGCCAAGGCAGGTACTCTGTCTGACCAGGAAGGAACCTGGAGGCAGGAGCTCATTCAGAGGCTGTGGAGGAATGCTGTCTAGTGGCTTGCTCAACCTGCTTTCTTATAGCACCCAGGATCATCAGCCCAGGGGTGGTAACACCCACAACAGGCTCCCCTTCCCCCATCAGCCTTAGAGCCTAGTCTACAACCTGGTCTTTCGGAAGCACTTTTGCTGTTGAGATTCTCTCCTCTCAAATGACTCCAGCCTGTGTCAAAATGGTGTACAACTAGACAGCACATCCGCCAGGCCCATACAGTTGAATGTTTGGTTCCCAGTTAGTAGGATTATTTTTGGAAGAATTAGGAGGTGTGGCCTTGTTGGGGGACAAGGTAGAAAGTAGAAGAGAAGGCTGACTTTGAGGCTTCAAAAAACCTACCACCAGGATCAGGACCAGTCCCCCCCCCCCCCCCCCCTGCATCCTGCTTGTCGATAAGATGCAAACTCTCAGCTACTGATTGAGGTGCACACTTACCGACCTGCTACAATACTCTCTCCAAAGTTGGTCAATGCTGACCAATTACTTTCTTTTATAAGGTGCTGTGGTATTGTAGAGTGAAAAATTATAAAGACCATTTTATGAAATATACATAGGCTTTTCCTTTACCCTGAGCAAAAAAAATGCAGGCTCCAGAAGGCGAAACTGAATGTAAGATTTCAGGCTTTCACTGCCCTGAGATATTCCGGGTGGAGGGCATTATCCCTGAATTAGAGTGCACTTGCTGGATTACATTCCTCAAGCCTCAGGGAAAAGAACCCACCTGTGGGCGAGGAAAGCCCAAAGCAGGAAGACACATTCCTGACCATAAAAAGATGCAAGTCACCTAGGTGGGACTGCGACTGGAGCAAGTGAGAAATAGTTGACCTGAAATAGTTGGAAATGACAGGGTAGGACACAGTGACTTGACAAGACCACATTTTTGTGAGAAGTGGGTGTACAGAGTGCTTTCCACATGATCCTGTATCATTTAGGTTTGGGATCCTCTGGAATGTTCCACTATTTTTATGTTATGTATCCTTGACAACCCCTCACCCCCTCCTCACTCCCCTGGTTTGTGGTTTTTCCTCTTTAAAAAGGCTCCTTAGCCCGCCACTCAGGGTCAAACTCTACTCCTGTGTGAGAATGCAGTTTGACCACTGGCTGCCAGCTCCCTAATAAACCTCTACTAATTGCATCCAGTAATGGTGTCTTGGAGTTTGTGAGTGTTCAAGACTTCCCGAGACTTGGGTAAGGGTCTCCCGAATTTGGGGGTCTTCAATATAAGGTGTTTTGGTCATGGTGTCTCTTCACAGTGATGGACCAGTAATTAAGACATTTATATAGTACATGCTCTTGATAGTTGTAGTGATTCATAGTTTAAAAATGAATACTAATCACTGATTTCTCTCTACTCTCTTCCCACCCCACCCTACCCTACCCCACCCCATCTCGTTTCAGGCACTTGAAGCAAAAGCTAGCAGGTCAGTCATCCAACAGTCACAAATTTGGACCCCGTGCTCCAGAATCCCAGCACATAGAAAAAGGGAAAAAGAACATCAGTAATTACACCTGTCACAAATGCTGTGAACACATGGTGTATTCATTCTTTACCAAGGCAATTCAACATCTTCCTCCTCTGGGTACCAGCCCCCCTGTTCATTGCTTTTTTTTACCTACTCAGACCTTCCATTCACAGCAGGTGGAAACTCGCAGTGTGTTGAGGGAGAGAAGTATTCCAGTCTGCAGACTGAAACAGTGTAAGAATAAAGTCTGTGACTTTTGAACAAATCACCTGGGCTAGGATTAAGTAAATCTTTGGTCTAAGGCTCTTCCAGAGATTAGCAAACCCTTCATTAGGCTATAGTTCAAACTGCATCAGTTCAAGGTTGTGGCCACGTGAAAGGAACCTACACTTTGACCTCTGCCCTAACCCTTCCACAGTCTATGTTGCTGAGATGTCTGAATTGGAATTTGATTTAGTTATAACCTCCATTCTTCTCCTGAAAATGCCAAGTTCTTATCCTACATAATCTGTTCTGAACTTGGAAACATTTGGCTTTTTATTTTTCATTTCTACCAATTTCCAAATGCATCAGCAGAAGTTTTTTTTTTTTTTTTTTTTTTTTTTTTTTTTTTGGATGTTTTAGCTGAACTTTTAATTTATTAGCAGTAAAGGTTGGAACTCAATGCTCCTTTTTAAAAAGTTAAATATTGCCTGTATCTATTATTAATTTAGACAGAATATAATATATATTCGTTCCACACAACATATAAGACCAGAGTGTATTTGTTATAACTTGGTTCTTTGTTTAACAAGGGTCACTACTCTGGTAAAAGATTCTCTCAGCTTTATGAATTCCTCCTCACTTGATATATGTAACCTGCCCTCAATATTTTCCTGTTAAATTTTATTTATTCATTTCCATTGATGAACTTTGGAGAAGTCTAAACCCATCCTGCACACATTGATGTACTTTCATAGAAATCTAGTTGATATTTTAAATCTTGGAGATTTATAAAACTGAATTATAATATGTGCACATAGATATACATCCAAAGGGATATATCACACAAAGCTTAGATCAGTAACCCTATAATACAAATCTTATATTTTTGACAGTCTAAGATCAAAGATACTGGCCCTCTTACATTGAAGTATGTGGAATCCAGTAATACCAGTATTGTAAATGACAGATACTGCTTTCTCCAAGGGGAAATTTGTTTCATTTTTGCATATTTCCATGTGTAAATAAGCAATCAATTATTTCAGCTTTCACAAAGATCTGTTAGCACCTCCTGTATACACAATATTTTTTAATTTAGGGTAAATCTAGACACCTAATCTGGTTTTCCATAATGTAATGAATAGGCACTTAAACACCTTAAGCACAAAACTGTACACACACACACACACACACACACACACACACACTTGCACCAAAAAGAATAACTGTCTAGTTAAAGCAAGCAGATGGATCATCAAAACAGAGTCCGTTATTTTAATATGTCCACTTTTTCAAAAGCAGAAAATGATTCCCCAAGATACAAAGAATTTGGTATTTCAGATAGTCCTCCAGCATAGAAATTTGTGAAGCTCAGCTTACAAGCCATCTTCTTGAAACTAAAGAAAACCAATTAAATGTACCCAGCATGTTCTGTCTCACACCATCCGGTGGTACTATTGTCAATAGCAATTTCTTACTGCTTTAGATAGTGCATCTCCCAACTGGGTGACAGTTAGAAATCCAAAAGCTACACCAATTTATTTCAACACTATCCTGTTGTGGTAACAGATTCCCATCCTCAAAAACATATCATTTTTTACTAGAGAGAGGTTAGGGAAGGGGTCATCGAGGACCCAGAATGTTATATAAAATAGGTCGATAAAAGGGACAAACATGACAAAAAGTGCAGACTATATGAGTATTATTCAGTTTGAAAGATAGTTCTCATTTTTATAAAAAAAATGTAATAAACATATATTTTAGTTATCATTTAACAAAGAAATATTAAAGCTATACAGGAGATGCCACAAAAATCTCATAAAAGGAAATCATCTCACCCTTATTATGAGAAAATGGTCATTTTAATGAGTTTCAGTACATTGAATAGATTTGGAGCTTAAGATTAATATGTTTTCCCTTAGCTGTTAAGTGTTTCGTTAATACCAAACCTAACATATGATTTCACATCAGTACAAGTCTTGTCAGAAGCAACTATGAAATAAGCAGATACTTTATGCTGGTGTTTTCTAGAAGTCTTTGAATTTTATGCTTCATTTGTACCACGTGTAGTGCTGATAAATGTATGCCAGGTTGTTCGTCTAAATGAAGCAATCCATCATACATACAGAAGCCAAGGGATAGGTTATATGTCTCCACGGTCTTACATACAAATGGCTGGTTCTCTTTAGTGAAGTTTAGCTCATTGAAATGTAAGCATTTCTCTAGAATCTTAATCAAAAGTGACCCCCCCCCTCAAAGACTTACAGAAGCCCCTGGAGCATCTCTGAAGTTTCACTGAAGCAAGATAGGAAGGGAGGAACAAATCCACTATGATTTGCACGGAACTTCTGTATTCCCAAGAGTCACATACAGAGCCTCCTACCTGTCTAATGTCATCCATTAAAAGAAAAGGCATCTTACATAGACTATGCATCCATGCAGTTCAATATAAATATAATAAATGGGGTGTTAACATTAAATGGGGAGAAACGATTGTGACTTTTCAACAGGGACCTCATGAAGTGAATTTCAGCTTTTTCCTGTGGCCAAGTGCAAGTAACTCTTTCTGCACCTTTTCCCTGCTAGGATTCTAAGGCAAGCACAAAAGGTAAAAGAATTCCCTGAACCTTTTCACTGGAGCATTTGCATTTTGATTCTGTAGCCATTTGCAACAGAACATCTGCAGGGAGATAATGAGCTTCAATTACAATTGACTTTGAAAGAATAACAGACTCTTGTGTTCCTCAATCATGTAATCAATAGAGAATTCTCTAGCAGCAAGAGCCACCACTACCTTTCAAGACAATGCTAAGATCTAAATAAAAAAAAAAAAATAAAAAAAAAAAAAAAAAAAAACTTGGCTAAAGACAAATTACGCCCATTTACAAATGCAGTTCTCAAACGTGGCATCCAGCTGACCTTATTTCCTTTTATACAATTGTATATTCAGGACTCCAAAGGTGGTGCACTGCTTTCACTATCTGTCACCATTTGTGGGTGTGTGAAGGAGTCTCTGGATTTCTCACCTTTTAGCTGGATTTTGCTTGTAAGCACACCTTGCCTATACTTAAGCTTCAAACAAAATGGCGACAGATACAGAGCATCCTTTGAAGATTCAGGACGCCCCTATGAGTAAGCCTTTCAGGAGCACCCTATCCTCCTTTAGACACCAAACTCCACAAGACCAAGGAATGTGCCTCTGGTCCTGCAGATGTGCTGACACTCTCTGGGCACTCAATGAATATTTGTTGAATGAGTGAGTTACTCAAGAGGAGGGTAAATAAATTCACTTTGACTTCTGACTAACATATGGTAATTAGCATTATAATTTTGCATGTCATAGCCAGAGCCAGAATTTCCTCTAAGATACATCCAGGAATCTAATTAAATTAAATATCTCAAAGGTTCAAGGACCTTTAAGTCAGGAGCAATGCTTGAAAATTTACACACACACACACACACACACAGACACACACACACACACACAAATGAGTAAAAGAAATCTCTCTAGTTCTTTACAAAAGTTCATGGATAATTTGGCACATAGGCTTCAAAAATAAACCTTTATTTCTAAAGTTTACAGAACACTATGCTTTAGGGTTTTCCTTAAGCAGTTATATCATCAAGCATATTAGATCGCCCTACGATATTTGTATTTTTCAAAAAATCCATGGTCATTGAAAGCATCATTTGTAAATGTGGGCTTTCATATGCCCCTTCTTTCATCTCTGACTCCTAGAATATACCTGAGCTAAAAAGTTACTCACTTGCCACCCCCTCCCAAGCTTTTCCATGTATTTATTTATTTAACAAATATGTCTGTGTTCCTGGTACATGCTAGATTCTAGAAACACAATATGAAACAAGTCAAATGTAATCCCATCCTAAGGAACTCTTACTCTGGCTAACTTGTTTATCATCCACTGGGTCCTCATCACAAATGTCGCAACAGCAACAGCAACAAGCCCTTGCCACGTGGGATCCTCTCAATACTTCCTGCATAGATTTATGTGAGCTTGCCTTTCTGAACATACCCAATCAAATTTGCCCCACAGTTTAGCCATAAAGCAGAGTTACAACGCATGGTGGTAGGCAATTTTAACAGTCTTAAAATTGCATCCATCTCTGCCAGGTTGCAGGTTCAGAGCATTTCCCACCAAAGCTCTATTCACTGATTCACTGGATTCACTATTCACTGGATTCCATTTACACACAGAAAAACTGAAGCACAGATGCATGACTTTTCCAAGGTCACCTGATTAGCTGGCAGAGTTGGGGGTTTGAGCCCACAAAATCCAACACAGTGGTCCATGTACCTAAGCATTATCTGTAGGCTTGGGGGGGGGGACACTCCTACATTAAAATGAGTGAATCATTGTATATAGAAATATCTTGAGTTTGTAAAGTAGTTACTAAAAGATATTAGTAAATTATAACTCATTATAGCAAACAAATCACATCAGAAACAAAAACAGGATTAGAACAGAATCTTACATGATAGCATACTCTCATGAACTACAATACTTCAAGCCAGGGACATGCATACAAGGTCCGATCCAGAAAATTTCTACTTGTGAAAATGTTTCAATGACTTCAGAATTATTCATTGTCAGCCACTGTGTCTATTTGGTGCTACAAAAAAAAACCAGAAAGAACAAAAACCCCTGATCCAAGGGCTTATAAATACACAGTGTGGAGATGAACCAAGGGTATTTCATATTTATAGGGGAGGATTGGCCAATTGTACCGTTTCTCACCATTGCATGTACATCGTGTCTCTCCAATTGTTTGCGTTGTTTTTATGAAAGAGCTGCAAAATTGTGCAGTGGTTCAACCCGACCAAAGTGGTATTATGCTGCTGGGAAGTAAATGTATTAGATACCAAACTGGAAGTACTGTTTTTATTATCATTGCAGGGGTGGGGGAAGAAGTCGTCAGTTGCTGAGATGTGTGTGCTCCCAAGTGAAGTCTCAAATGTTTTTCTATTCATAACACATAGTGAAATCTTTTTGTGGAGGATGAGGTTCTGTAACAAAAGAGAGAGCACACAGTTTTTTCTTTTCTCTTTTGCATTTCACATAAGAAATTCTGAGGTTGGATTTTGGGGGTGTGGAATCCATTCTACAGCAGACACCAATCTGGTCTTTGAAATTTCATCTTAGATGTTATCTGCCACACCTCTCCAAGTTTTCCTATGGAAAAGTTATTCTGATTTTCAGAATTCTTCAAAATTCTGACTAATTGTTTACATAAAATAATCATTTACATAAAAACTGTCAGACTATTAAGATTCTCTAAACATGGACATGAATATAGTATCAGAAAAGGAGGACATTACATGGTGTTCTTATTCATAAATGTGAAAGTCATAGAGCACAAAACACAATAAGAATAAAATTTGCCACATGGGTTATAATGTAGACACTAAAGTCCCATAACTGAGAAATGGTATGGCATTATCTTCAACACAAGGTTAAATACCCTACCACTCTATCAGACTATGAATCAATTCTAAACTAGTTCCTTGTGTATTATGTATCCGTATGTATGTATGTATGTATGTATGTATGTATGTATGTATGTGTATATGTATATATGTATGTATGTATGTGTATATGTGTGTGTCTGTGTGTATGTGTCTGTTTCTATGTGTTTGTGTGTGTATGTGTTTCTGTGTGTGTGTGTCTGTGTGTGTCTATATGTATATGTGTGCCTCTGTGTGTGTCTGTCTCTGTGTATTTGGGTATTTTGTATGTGTGTGTCTATGTGTGTGTGTGTGTATGTGTGTGTGTCTCTGTCTCTGTCTCTGTCTCTGTCTCTCTCTCTCTCTCTCCCTCTCTCTCTGTGTGTGTGTGTGTGTGTGTGTGTGTGTGTGTGTGTGTGTGTGTTTCTAGAAGGCTTCACTATTATTCTAGGAACACTTAGGTTTTCATATTTAAGCCCAGACTTCATCTGAATTGAAAACTCAGATCCATACAATTTTAAAGACTTAAATATTGAATAGTTTAATTGAAGAATATAAAAATACAAGTGATCTTTATCTTTATTTGAAATGTGTGTGTTAGTGTGTACATGTGTGAGTGTGTGTGTGTGTGTGTGTATGTGTGTGTGTGTGTGTGTGTGTATGTGTGTGTGTGTGTGTGTGTGTGTGTGGTGTGTCTGTATTTGATCCAGAGGAGAACAACATCAGGGATTTTGCAGTATCTTTCTTTTCTCAATCCTTTGAAACAGTGTTTCTCCGTGAACCTAAAGATGAATTGCTGGGTGACAAATTACATTAGTGTTCCTGTCTCCATAGTGCTAATGTCTAGGCACATGCAACCACACCTAGCTTTAGTTTTGATTTACTTTGTTTTGCTTTGTTTGACATGAATGCTGTTGATTTGAACTTGGGGGTCCTCTTGCTTTTACAGCACTCTAACCTCTGGGTCCCCAGACTGATCCTTCTCTCTTATTCACTCAGCCTTCCTGACCTGAGTTTTATCCTCTGAGTGTGGAGACTTTTGTAAATATCTTTCATGACAGTATCCCCATCTCCCATTTTCCCCACATGCATTATTCCATGGGAGAAGCCATCAGTTCAACTATAGGATGCTTCTCCCAACCTGCTCCAATTGTGAGGCTAATAACCATCTTCATAGCTATTTGGTTATTGGCATGAATAAAAGTTGCTAATAAAGAGCGAAAGACTTAGTTGTCCTTGACTTTTCTATCATCTTGTCAACATTAAGTTTCCTCTGAGATTAAAAATTATATTCTAGTATAATTTAGACAAGTGTCCCACAGGGGACCAAATGGGAAAGCATAATGACAGCATGGTCTACTGGGAGATGTCAACGCTTAATGGAAGCTGTCAGAGTTCCCTTGGAAGTGGGTAGTAGACCCTGGCAAAGACTTGATGTGCCAGGATGGGGGATACCCAGGGGTTACCCCACCCTCTCAGAAGAGAAGAGGAGGGGGACTAAGGGGAAGGACTTTGTGAGGAGGGACTAGGAGGGGAGCAGCATTTGATGTAAATAAATTGATTTTTAAAGATGCAAACAGTTCCTGCAGATGACCCAAGATCAGTGTCTAACATCTACTGGATGGCTGACACCCATTGTAATGAGGGCTCCAGGGAATCCAATGTCCTCTTCTGGCCTGCATGGATGGATACGTGTACTTATGTGCACATACCCACACATACGTGTAATTAAAAGTTAAATCAAACCATAATGTTTGGAGAAATGGAGAATCTCTTTCTCTCTCAATTACAAATGTTGTGTATACAGATCAGATGGCCATAATCTACACCATGTGCTGTACAGACACTCCATAAAATATTTATTGAAACAAGAGAGGGGGAGAGGGAGGGGGAGGGAAAGGAAAAGAGGGAGAGGGAGGAAGGGAGGGAGGGAGGAATGGAAGGAAGGAAAGAGGGAGGGAGGAAGGGAGGGAGGGAGAGAGAGAGGGAGGGTGGGAGAGAGGGAGGGAGGGAGGGAGAGAGGGAGGGAGGAAGAAAGGAAGGAAGGGAGGGAAGGTAGTGGGTTGCCAGCCCCTTTCTCTTTAGACTTCAGCCACATGGTTGTTGATGGGTTTGCTTTCCCCTATATACCACAGTGCTGCTTCACCACAGGTCCAAAGCTACAGGACCAATAGGGATGAACTGATACCTCCTAAACTGTATGGAAAGCAAACGTTCCTTTATGTACACTGGTTTCTGCCTGGTATTTATTCATAGTGACGACAAAGTTAACACAGACACAGATTACTCCACATCCTTTGGTCCTTTTGTTTACTTCAACGATGAAAACCTACAAGACCCTGGAGGGAATACTCATATATGAATATATGTATTCATTAAGTTAGATTGCAGAAAGAAGAAGTACATCACACAAGTATCGTTTCAAAGAATTTCATTGTTACCCAGAAGCTTCCTGTGAGGGTTTATTAACTTTTAAATTTTAAATACTGAACTGCAGTATTTAAAAAATTGTAAAGGGGCTTGTACAAGTGAGAGGCAGACTGGCCACCACAGGGAAGGAGACACATGGAGGGCTGCCCATGGATGTGGGCACACATGTGTCTCCTTCCTTGCGTAACACAGTAGTACATAGCCTAGTCCTCACTGTTGCACATCTAGGATCATGTATTGTCTCTGAGAAACCTAGAGAATTTCACTTGAAACGTATATTACAGATCAATATTAATGGCTCTCTTCATTTCACAGAAGGGTCTCATTGCAGAGACTCCAGTGTGTGGTCAACCCCTGCAGGAGAGATAACAGTGTGCCCAAGTTTCAGCCTAACTTCTCTCAATCCAGAGCATGACTTGACGGGGTTTCTCTTTTTCTGCTGCAAGTAACCATATCAACAACTGAACACAAGGTTTTATTTTTTATTTATTTATTTATTTATTTATTTATTTATTTATTTTTTTTTTTTTTTTTTTTTTTGGTTTTTCGAGACAGGGTTTCTCTGTGTAGCCCTGGCTGTCCTGGAACTCACTCTGTAGACCAGGCTGGCCTCGAACTCAGAAATCCACCTGCTTCTGCCTCCCAAGTGCTGGGATTAAAGGCGTACGCCACCACTGCCAGGCAAACACAAGGTTTTAAAGAGAGAAAGCAAATCGACTCCAGTGCACACCGTATCCAAGCCTTAATGATGATAAACTCTGCTTCTTATCCTTCGTTTGTCCCTGTATCTACTTGTCGCTCCTCTTTCTGTTTTCGTTTCTCCAGTTGTTTTCTTTCCCTCGTAAGTCACTGTCCTCTAGCCTAGAAACACCAGGCCTGTAACCTCATAGCTAATAATCTATGAGCAAAATTTGAGACTGGAGAAATGGTCTCAGTCTCTACTTAGCAGCTGCATGAAAAAAAAAAAACAGAAAGAGAGAAACACCATGGCTCTAGTGTAAAGCAAGCCAAGAACCACCACCACCCTCAAGGAATAAACATAAATCAAGGCAGCTTTCGTTATTTTGATAACATTGGGTTACTGGGATAACATTTTACCTGAAGAATTAGAAATACCTTCTTGGAACAGAAACAATACAAGTAAACATATGCTGTTGATTAAATGGGATACCCCGCCCACACACACACACACAAACACACAAACACACACATACACACACTTATGAAAGAGGGCAGGATTAGCACTTACAACCAGAAAGATAACCTATTTCAGTTGGTATCAGCTGGGGAGTTGTTCTGGACTTAAGTGGCCAATCTCTGTGTTTTTCTAGCTTCTAAAGAGTTCGGCAGCTAACTGACCGATAACAAAATGATCATGGATCACTACCAGGAAGTTCTTAGATAATACAGATGTCCGAATGTGCCACCTTGAGGAAGTGAGGGAACTGGAAAAAGTGACAACTTACTGTTAGCACATCACCAGACTTAAAGCTTTTAAGTACTTCAAGACTGTTTACTAAGTACCAGGTACCTTCCAAACCTTCCACATCTCTTAATTGTCAAGTACCAAAGGAATCAGAGACAAGTCTCACTTGTAGCACTTCCCATCTTGTCTCCCATCCTAAACCTCTCCCTTCCTCCCAGGGGCTGGGCTTTCTTTCCTGGTCCCTATATAATCGCAGCTCTTTGAGCTGTGTGGTCTCTTGCTTTTCCTTTGCTCCTAAGTGTTGCTACCTATGCTCCTGAGTCCGTCTTGGACCACTTGCCCCTAGCCCCTTCTCTCTCACTTTCCACTTCTCTCCCCACTCACAAGGCCTGGTTCAATCTACTGGCCTTGTTAAGTCAGCCTGGACCCTTCCAGATGCCTCTGAAGGGTCATACTCGCCCTTGTATCTACAATAAACTTTTCCCTTACCTATACCTCGGAGCTCATTCATTCATTCATTCATTCATTCATCTGGTGCTGAAACCATGGGAGGAGTATATATGAGCTCCCTTCCTAGGGATTCTTCCTCTCCAAACCAAGCTGCTGATTTGACTCTCCTAACCTATCTACGGTTCATTAGTTTCTGCTGGCTTCTGCCACCCACCAGTTTCGACTTCAAAGTCTCGAGTCTGCATCTTCAGCTGCTTCTTTACTTTACCTGCTCCAACTATTGGCATCTCCTCTCCTGCTCAGGAAGTAGCCTCTCTCTTGATTCTAGAGGCTCTACACTCTTGACACTCTTCTGAGCACTCACTACCTTACCTTACGGCTATCTCAAGCACTGAGGCAACTCTCTACTTATTAAAACACTTACTCCTTTGCCTCCACTGGAACCCACCCTTTCCCCAAAATCCTCTGCCCACTCCTCTTCTACTGGATAAGAGTCAACCCAGAGTTGCCTGCTTTGTCTATTTTTAGTACAAAAAAAAAAAAAATACCAGTGTTGGCATGCTCCTACTGGGTCCCTATCCCACGGAAAGGTAAGACCGTCCTCTGTGATATGAGGCATTTCTCTTGGGCAAGTCTCTCAAACAGCTTGGGGATGCTCCGGGTTAAAATTCTTTTCACCTTGAGATTGAACCCTGTTTTCCTCCCTTTGTTCTAAGCTTCTTCCTGGAACTTCCTATCTGCTTCCTATAAGCTACAGGTCCTCAGCTTGCTTATGCCCTTCTGGGCCTGCCATCCTTTCCTCACCTCTCCCTCTGAGCTGCTTGCTTTGCCTCTTCCTTATGCCTCTAACTTCCTCACACCCTCCTGGGCTTTATATGGCCCCCTTTTCTTTCCTGGACTCAGAGATTTCATCAAAGCCTAGCTGTCTTACTACAAATGGTTTGGCCTCCTTTTTTCGTCAAGATGGCTCCGAAAACGAAGAAGGAAGCTCCTGCCCCTCTGAAAGCCAAAGCCAAAGCGAAGGCCTTGAAAGCTAAGAAGGCAGTGCTGAAAGGCGTCCACAGCCACAAAAAGAAGATCCGAACATCACCCACCTTCTGGCGGCCCAAGACACTGCGGCTCTGGAGGCAGGCAAAATATCCTCAAAAGAGTGCACCCAGGAGCAACAAGCTTGACAACTGTGTTATCATCAAATTCCCACTGATGACTGAGTCAGCCATGAAGAAGATAAACGACAACAATATGCTTGTGTTCATTGTGGATGTCAAGGCCAACAAGCACCAGATCAAACAGGCTGTGAAGAAACTATGATGTGGCCAAGGTCAATACCCTGATGAGGTCTGATGGAGAGAAGAAGGCATGTGTTCGCTTGGCTCCTGATTATGATGCTCTAGATGGTGCCAACAAGACTGGGATCATCAAAACTGATGACTAATTCTAAATATACACTTTTTTTTTTCCACCATTAAAAAAAAAAAAATGGTTTGGCCTCAATACAGCTCAATCAATCAATGGCCAAAAATTGGCACACTGGATTTTCAAATTCTCCCAAATTGTAACAACTTCTGCTACTGCACAAATGACCCCAAAATCTCGTATATGTAGACATTCGCTGTTCTACACTCCCCAAAGTCTCTTATGTGTGGTTGTCCAATGCTCTGTCTCAAGAAATCTGCTAAGGCTCTTATGTAAACACGATCTCAGGATTTGGAAGTTCATTGGGCGTGGTTTAAAAAATAAGTCTGTAAAATCTGTAACAACATTAATGCTTCATTTAAATTATTTAAAATTTAATTAAAAAATTAAAATAACAACATTTTAATTTTTTGGTTAAAACTTTTAACCAAAAGCTGATAATTAAAAATCTATACATAGACAATTCTTAATTTTCTAGAACATGTTATATATAATTTAATTCTTCTTTACATGCATGTGGGGGGGGGCACATGTCACTTGGATTTAACTCATTTAAAAAAATAGATCTACTAGGAAAATAGATATGTTTAGACAACAATCACGTGACTTGTCTCTATCTTAGCTGATGAACTCATTAGGATGAAAGCAAACATGTGCCTGGCTGCCATCTTTGCTAAGATTAAAGAGTGTTAAAGAGTACATGCCATGTGACTTCACCACCATACTGAGTAAGATAATCACATATTTAAAACAATTAAAGCAATAATTGGAAAACATCTTAGTGTTGGGGTTCAGGGGTCACCCCAGAAACCACACAAACACTGATATCCATCAGACAGGGATAGTTTATTGAATGCATACTCCAAAACTGATCCATCAGGGGCATATGTCAGACTTTGGGAGCTGAATCTATGACCCTGAACATTTCTCAGGGCCAGCTAGAACTTCAAAACCAACAGTGATCTCATCTCATATGCAGGTACTGTAAGGGCGGTCCAGTGGTTGGCCCTGACTGAAGCTATTTTACTCAACAGTTCAGATTGACCTTTAATTTGATGGGTCCTAAGTAAAGCTTATGGTTGTGGAATTTCTTAAGATTAACAAACTTCAGGACATACAGAACATAACAGAGTATGGGCTCAGCATGATTCTGCTCTGAGTCAAGTTATTTTTCTGCATCAGTGACTGATGGGCATATTACGGCAACAATATGAATAGCTGACAGGCATGGAGCAAAGTGGCTACAGCTATCCTAGAGGGGCACAGCTTAGTCCTGCTGAGATCTCTGGTTATCATTGTATCTCCTTTTTTTAAACCAAGGAGGTAACACCAGGTCTTCAAAATATTTTAGATTAGGATGGATGTCTATATGATAATTTCTTAAGGTTATAAGGTATAATCAGGTTAAGAAAATGCCTAGCCACTTACATCTTTGCTATATTCAACACCAAGCTTCTAGAAAAGTTTAGATAAATAACAACATACATTTAATAAATAATATATTTGATTAATAAGACATAAATTCCTGATGTTTTCTCAGATTAACAGTAACTGACTTGAAAATAAAGCTCTGTAATGGTCCCCTATAAAAAGGATCAAGAAAATAAGGTTCCCAATCTCTCTACGAACTGTAAATATTATCTAGTAAAATTCCCAGTTTCTCTATGGACTGCATTTAAAGTTTTATTTTGATGTGAAAAGATCTTCAATTAAGTCTTTAACTCAGGTTTTTAAGCTTCAAACTTAACAGGGACAAAGCTGTGAAATTTTAATTGCAAAAAACACTAGCTTGTTACAATTATTACAGATAAATAAGACATAAATTAATGCTGTCACCTTATAAATGATCAAATTCTTTAATGTGCTTAAAACCACCAATGCAATTCATTCATTTACAGGAACCAGCTTTATTTAGCCTGCTGTATATGTTTGCAAAAGTTAAGCTTAAAACTAGTAACTAAAAACAAATAAATCTTGTTTAAAATCATATACACATAAAAGATAACAGTAGTCAAACTCTTCAGAGATCTGATGAATATGGCATTTAAAATGTTCAATGAAAAAGCTTTCATGATACAGAGAAATGTCAGTCCCTGGAGGCCATCCTAAGGTTTCCAAAGAAGATGGGGCACAGATGACTCCACTTGCATTATGGTAACACTAACCACTGTGAGGAACTGTTCCATTCCGTATCTGCTGCGAGGACTCTCCCCATCCTAGAGGCACTGTTGGATTAATTGCCCTGCTATGCCTTGCCACATCTGGTCAGTTTTGCCAGGTTCCTTTTCCACACTAATATCTCTCAGACCTTCTGGGTCTGACAACTAAAGGCCTATATGCTGTTCTGTGTGGCAGCTGACCTATGCAACAGCCAAAGACCTATGCCCACTGTGTCCAATGAAGCCATGGATCCCACAGAAGTCGAGGGTAACCATGTAGGTAATGGATACGTCTCTCTGTCATTCTAACTGATACATAGCTATTTGGATTATACTTCTCCATAATTTGTCCTTTGCAGACCACTGGTGGGTGATATTGACATCTAACTGTAACTTAATGTTCACAGCAGCAAGCAAAACAGCTTTCTCCACCACTTCAGCTGCCTTCTCAGTTCATTTCATATGTAAAAATCAGACCTCTCTTTACCAGAGCTGCTAGACTCCTGCTGAGAGAGGCAGGCACAGATGGCTTACCTCGTTGGCAGACTCTGAAAGAGATAAACTCACAACGCAGGTTCCAACACACACACACACACACACACACACACACACACACACACACACACACACATTACTATCTATTCCTTCATTTAAAGGAACTTGATTTGCAGTGATGACACAAGACAATCAACCACTGTGTCTCGTGATAAATGACTGGATAGAAAGAAAAGATTAGAGGCTTATGTAAATTGTAAAGCTCTAGGAATGAAGATGCAAATTGTAAAGGCATGGGGTGGAGAGATGTTGACAGTTTCTTCCCTCTTTACGCTATTGTTATACTAAGGCTTCAAAAGCAGGGCAGTGGTGGCACATGCCTTTAATCCCAGCACGCAGAGGCAGGCAGATTTCTGAGTTTGAGGCCAGCCTGGTCTACAGAGTGAGTTCCAGGACAGCCAGGGCTACACAGAGAAACCCTGTCTCGAAAAAAAAAAAACTAAAAAAAAAAAAAAAAAAAAAAAAAAAAA
>JANHMN010000021.1:27872871-27934428 GCA_030674055.1 Rhabdomys pumilio
AAAAAAAAAAAAAAAAAAAAAAAAAAAAAAAAAAAAAAAAGAAGACTCCAAAAGTTCAGAATTTTAATTTTTTTTTTTGTTTTTTCACATTTTTTTTAAGATTTATTTTTTATGATTTGTTTGAGCTGTCTTCAGACACACCAGAAGAGGGCATCAGATCTCACTACAGATGGTTGTGAGCCAGCATGTGGTTGCTGGGAATTGAACTCAGGACCTCTAGAAGAGCAGTCAGTGCTCTTAAGCCCCGAGCCAGCTCTTCAGCCCCAGAATTTTAAAATTTATCAATGGAGTTCTGATAAGGTTCTGATAAGGGTCACCTGGCCCTGGCAAAACACTGCTACTATTATTAACAACTTCAAAACTTTAAATGTCCTTTGGTTGTTTTGTAAGAATAGAAAAAAAAAAAAAAAAGAGCTTCTTTCGGTGCTGAAACCATCTCTGTCTAATCTATATATCCAGCCCTCAAGACAGAGGAAACAGTATTAATGCTTTTAGCTCAAAATAATTTCTACAGTAAAAGCTATGATTCAAAGGCATGAGCCCACTGCTTTTTCTACATTGTGGATTTCAGTACCGATTACAAACAGTGACAGTACTGATATATTTAAAACTTTTATCTTGGTGTGTGTGTGTGTTTGTGTGAACTTAAAAAAAAAATTCAAGTAAGCTTCAGGGAGTCATTGACTTGGATAGGCTTCTCACAGATCAAGCCTACTCCAGATAAGTACTCCTGTCAATTGTTAGTTGTTTAATCTTTCCTCTCTCTCTCTCTCTCTCTCTCTCTCTCTCTCTCTCTTTCTCTCTGCCTCTTTGTCTCTCTGTCTCTCTCTGTCTGTCTCTGTCTCTGTCTCTCTCTCTTTCTCTCTCTGCCTCTCTCACTGCCTCTCTGTCTCTCTGTCTCTCTCTGTCTGTCTCTGTCTCTGTCTCTCTCTGTCTCTGTCTCTCTCTCTCTCTCTCTCTCTCTCTCTGTGTGTGTGTGTGTGTGTGTGTGTCCTGTTCTTTAGAACCTCCTGCCCCACTACCAGAAACACGGAATTTTCAAATATGCACCCAAGGTAAATAAACATTTTCCCTTAAACTCCTTAGCTCTGCCTCTGTCCCTAGTCTATATCTCTCCAGCAGATCAACTATAGACTGCAAAGTGCTCTGAACTGTGCCAGTCTGAGATACTTCTAATGGAATGTCATCCAGTTTGGGCCTCTTGATCCCAGATGGCTCCGAAGCAGCCTGCACTTCCCCAGTCCCAGGCTGCAAAACTGCTGGCACTTCCCTAACCCCAGGTAGTCCTGCTGCAGAATCTGGGCAGCTAGCAACCTGAGAAACAGATGTTCCCCAGTGTACACTTCTGCCTTGGGATTCTTCAACCATCATTCCAGCCTTCCTGGGCCCCCACAAAACCAGCCAAATTTTGCAGGAAGTAGTTATAAAAGAGATTACATTGCTCCCTTATCATTGACCAAAAAAGCTGCAATGCCCTGTCACAAAGAATCCTGGGGAAAGTCTAACTCTGGGCCTGTGGTTCCTCCCAGTGAAAGAGAATTTTCGAAATAGGCCCAAAATAATAATAATAACAGGGCCCTGTGATTCCTTTTCCCAAACCTAAATAGTTAAAAGTGCCTGCCAGCAGGTTTGGGCCCAGTTAATTAGTTACAGAGGAGGTGGAGTTACAAGACAAAGGCCTGTTAAAACATCCCAGAAACTGACTGGCCAAGGGAGGAACTACACCCTGCCCCCATGGTACAGCCTGCTGATGTTCAAAAAAGTAAAGCAACCAATTGTGTGCACCCGAGCGAAAGTTTTCTTTTTCCCCACCTCACCCATATATAAACGCTAGACCCCAGAGCCGAGGGGTCAGTCACTCTATCCCTTATGTGAGATATGTAGATATGGACTGGCCCAGAGCTCTGATTAAACTGCCTCATGTGCTTGCATCAAGACGGTCTCTCGTGTGTCCTTTGGGTGCGTGTTATCCTGAGACTCAAGTGGGGTCCCCTTCTGGGGAGTCCTAGACCTTTCACCAGCTATTCTTGCCCTTCCCTCTACCTAAAACCTGTCCCTGCCAAGGGCTAGGCTAACTCATCCCTTCACCCAGCTTCTTATCACCATAGAAGTCAATCATTTTCGACTTGCTCTTTCTTGCCCTCTTGCTCCCATTACTCCTAGCTGGCTCTGTTTCTGGATCTTTTATGGTCAATTTGCCGTCTCTTCTTCTTGCTTCTTGATCCCTCTCCTACCTCCCCTCATGACCAGGTTCAGACTATTAGTCATGTTCAGTCTGGACCCTTCCAGATGCCTCTAGCTGTACTCTCCTTCTTACTTATAATAAAACATTTCCTCAAGTGCACGCGCATGCTCGTGAGCACGTGTTTTTTTATAACCATTCACCGCCGTCATAAAAATTTAGAGTTCATCGATTTTTGTTGTTGTTGTTTTGATTTTTTTTTTTTTTTTGAGAAGATCTCATACTGTAGTGCAGGCAGGTTTAGAATGTACCATGTATCCCGATGGCTTTAAATCTACAGCAATCTTCCTGCTCCAGCCTCCCAAGTGCTTGGATATCAAGCATATGCCTCCATATCAGCTATGAGACTTTATCTTAAAGCTCCTCTCATTCACCTAGCTTGGGCTAGATCTTTCTCATGTCACGTTTGATGGCAGAGACTGATGTAGAGGGAGACCATAGAGACCCCTTACTGAGGGTCTAATTCTTTATTTATTTAGATTATGAAAATATGTGGCATGCTTGATTTCAATTTGGTTTCTTAGCTCTAATTCTGAGCTAATGAAAAATGAATTCCCTTCAGCATTGTAGCATAATTGCCCTTCTAGATTACATTTAGTTTAGGAGGGGAAAGATGCTGAATCATTCTAGTTACTGTCGCTTTTAATGCGTGCAGTTGCAAACCCAAGCAGTGACTCTGCAAAGGGCCCTAATGTCTGATAAAGAATAAGAATTCAAAACACAAGGAGCTTCTGATCTTGAACTTGATGGCATTTGTTTTACTAATAAACTCCATCTAGACTGTCCCAGTGGTTTGTTTCTCTAAAATTAAGAATGTTGAAATCGCTAAAACATAATAAAGAATAAAAAAAATATGGACATATCTGCTCCAGTGTATGGCTGAGGAGACAGTTTATTATAGATGTGAGGGAGCGTACAGTCACTCCAGACTGAGCAGGGCCAGCAGACTGAAGCAGGCCATGAGGTAGGAAGGAGCAGGGTCAAATAGACCAAGAGGGATCCAAGAGCAGACCCAACCAGGAGCCCAGAGAACAAGAGTCCATGTAGCCAAAATGGCTGAAGTTATATAGGAAAGAGAAGCTTGGGGAAGAGAAACAGAAGCCCAGCCCCTGGGAGGGAGAGGTTTAGATTAGGGGCTGGGGTGAGGAGCTACAGCTATGTAGTGAGACTTGACCCAGGTTTCTTTGAGACCTAACAAATACAAGTAACTTCATAAGGTGAGAGGATTATATAATTTATTTTAATATATTATTTATATCCATATAACGACAATTAGTGGAAAAAGAGGCTGCGAGTTTGAGAACAAATAAGGGTGTTTGGGAGGGACACTTGGACAGATGGAAAGGAAGGAGAAATGATGTAATTATATCATAGTCTCTAAAGAAGCAATTCTACTGTAAGAAAAGCACTTCCTCTGGGTTAGACCTGTGTAGGCCCTGTTTGTGCTATGACATTCTCTGTGAGTTCAAGTGTACATCAGTCTTTCTGTGTTTAGAAGGCCTTGTTTGCTTAGTGTCCTCTATCCCTTCTAGCTCTTACGATTTTTCTGCCTCCTCTTCCACAGAGTTTTCTTAACTTCAGAGAAGGGATTTGATGGAGACTTCCCTAGTAGACTCAATATTCCAAGGTGTCTCACTCTCTGCAGACTGTCAAGCTGTGGGTCTCTGTATTTGTTCCCATCTTTTGCAAGAGGAAGCTTCTCTGATGATGGCTGAGCAAGGCACAGGGATCTCCATGATGAGATTAGACACAAACTCACATCTCTAACACAAAAGTTAATTCCAAATGATATGTGCTCACAAAGGAAAATTAGTTTTCTCCAGAGGTGTCGTACTGGGTATAAAAACTACACTCAAGGGAAGACTCATCCCCAGTGGTAGATGGCCAACACAGAACAAACATAATGGTAATTTTGAAAGTGTTTTGTCCCATAATGCTTTGAAATTTTATTATTATTATTATTATTATTATTATTATTATTATTATTATTATTATTATTCCTTACAGATCTTTTATATACTATGGTTTCCAATTTATTTTTTGTGAGTTTTCTGAGTGTGTGAATGTGTGTCTCAGTGTCTGTATGTGTTTTTGTGTTTCTTATTTCTTATTTGTTTGTTTTTGCTCTATTCTATCTTATTTTTAAATATCATCATCATTATCATTATCATCATAGATACCTGTTTGTATCATCATGAGAGAGAAAGATAGGGTTTCAATTTGGGGGAGTGGGAAGGAATTGGGGGAAGTCAAAATATAATCAGAATACATCATATAAAAAATCTGTTTTCAATAGAAAAATAAAGAGAAGAAACTCAAGTCTAGCTATAAGACTCTGAGGAACCTTAGTTTACTGGGGACCTTCTGAGTGAACAACTCCGAGCCAAGGATCAATGCAAAAGCAAGAGGAATTTTATTGTTCCAGCATGCTGATGTCATTCTGCATCCAAAAGGAGAGGTGATGAACCCTGCACAGCTCTTTCAGTGGGCTTTCATACAGTTTCTAGAGAAATAGTGACTAGGCACAATATGATTGGCAGAACAGTGTGACTTTTAAACTGATTAGTCTTTAGGGAATGAAGTGTCAAGAACTTCCCTTGTCTATGGGCTGCCAACAGTCCTTAGGAGTGGAGAGGTGCCTAAGTGTTTTATGACCTTTCTCTTCCAGGAGGGAAGGGATCTGGTGGAATTTTCCAAAGTTCCTGAGCTGACCTCTTCATAGCTAGAGATAATGCTGAACTGCAAAAATCTGTAGTTCCACATTGTAGTGAATGAGATCAGAAGGTTCTTGGACTGTTTTGAGATGATTTCCAGGTTAGGGCTGATTCAACATCAAGACACTGAATAGGTTTGTGCCAAGCTGAATGAGGTGTCTGAGAAGACAAGATAGTCTCTCCCATCCCCATCCCATTCTCTGTCTTTCATGGTTCTCAGTTTCAACAGTTCTACTAGGTCCCTGTGATAGAACACTGACGTTACAGGACTGGCTTAGGTAGTCTGGATGCTACAGAAAGCTTAATTATAGCCAGGTATGGTGGTACCTGCTTTTCATCTCATCTAGGAGAGAGAGGCAGGCAGATCTCTGTGAGTTCAAGACCTATGGTCTACACAGAGAGTTATAGGTCAGCCAGGGCTAATAACGAGACCCTGCCTCAAAACAACACACAGGGTACATTTGATTACATACAGATTTCTAAATGCTTATAGTAAGTACTTAGCTTCTGACAAATTAGAAACCATTCCTGCCCCAAAAGAGTCCATGGGCCACACTTTGAGAAACATTGTGTGTTGAAGTAATTATTTAAAACAGCTACTGGTCAAGCCGACTAGCTAAGCTTCAGCGCTTCTGCCTAGCTCAGCTGCCATGTTCCGTGGCCAGAGGCCATTTGCATGCTGCAGCTAGAAACGGCCAGCCAGAAACACCAGTCCTGCCACCCATGAGACGCCAGTGTGGAAGATGGCTCTGCCAATCTTCCATGCTGTCTCTACAAGGCTAGATTGTGCCCAGACCATCCCGCCATCCACACGGGCCTGGTAGGAAATGAGACTGTAAAGCTTAAAGACTAATCAAAGGTTTTATATATTTTGTAAAGCTCAACAACAATATGCCCATACAATTAGATGTGTTTCCCATTTAGCTAACCTAAATACGAGTTGTTACCCAGGACTGCTCTCCATACCTGTGTGGCTCTCCATCCTCCTACATCTCTGCCCTCTCTAGCTCCTGCTCTTCCTTTTCCTCTTCCTCTTCTTACTCCTCCCACCTTAGCTCCTCCTACAGTTGTGTCCCAATTTTATTCTCTGTTGATGATACACTGATAAAAAGCACTGATAAGAGGCAACATAGGGAATAGGGATTTATTTCAACACACAGGTTCAGTTTATGTTCAAGCAAAGCCAAGAAGAAAGCTCAAGATAGGAGGAGCCTGGAGGCAGGAGCAGGAACAGGATGGGAAATGCTGCTTACTGGCTTGCTTCTGGGCTCACAGTCATTCATCTTTCTTCAGTCTCCTACCTCCACCTCCTCAGGATGCTCCACAGTGAGCCAGACTCTTCTACATCAATTAGTAACCAAGAAAATGCCCCTGCCCCCTCCTCCAGACTTGCCTGCAGGCCAATCCAACCAAGGCAATTCCTCTGTCGAGAGACCCTCTTCCTAGATATGTCTAGGTTTATGTCATATATATATATATATATATATATATATATATATATATATATATATATATATACACACACACATACCAGTACAACTACAAAGCATACTTGCTTTGGGGTTAAAAGGACTTTAGATCAAATAAATAGACTTAGCAGTTTAAAATAAAACTGGTTTTAATTTCTGCAAATGTTAAGGGCCAGGAAGTTGCAGACTTAGCCTATGGTACTGCCTAATGTATGTGCAAGGAGGAATTGCCAAAATCATTGTTTAAAACAATGCCAGGAAACAAGAACAGCAAAGAACAGAAGCATTTTCAAACTCTAAGGTGCACGAGCCTCAAATAAACCTATTCCATAGACCAACTGTAATAGTCTCATTATCTTACCATGATGCAAATACTTATATTTGAATAAAATCAAGCCAAAGCAATAAACTTGCCTGCTCTAATGTTTAATCAAGTGCAGTAACAGGTTTGCTTATTATATACTTTGGCAGGCACAAAATAGAAAAGCAGAAAAAATACAGTATTTTTCCTCAAAATGTATAGTCCCTTTTTCTATTAGCAGATCTGTCAGCATTTCTTTAGTCTATAATAGTTATTTAAAAATCTAATGGAATTCAAAATCCTGCCAAAATGGTAAAATGGGCTAGGCTTGAACATTTCCTTTCTTTGAAAAGTCGTCTAGAGAAGAGAATTTGGAAAATAATACTGCAATAATCCTTGTGAGAAAGAAGGCTCTCCTGAGCTAACCAGTTGAAGCCAGTTGAAGAAAGGTGAAGGCTAGCCTGGGGCAAAATACAGGGAGTGGGTTCAGTAAAAGATTACTCAGGAGATTATCCATTTACATTCAGCTACTTCTTGCTTTTTCTACACCCTAGCAGTGCCTGAGGGCTGCCTCCTAAATGCTGATCTAGGCAGAAAAGCTCAGGCCTTATCCAGAATGAAATTAGGTGAGCTGGAGGCCAGCCCAGCTTGGGGCACTCACTTTACAGTTACTACCTTTTCCCTGCCAAGAGGGAGGGTTGCCAATCAGGGTGGATGGTCTCTCCTTCCCTCCAAGACTATTCTCTCTGCCAGTGAAATGTAAACGTGGAAGAGGGAAGTTGCCCAGTCTGGAGAAACAAAAGGGGAGAGATTACACCTGTTTGGGTGGTGCCTGGGGCTCTTCCCTTTCCCTCTTCTTAGATCAGTTACCTGGTATCTAACTTAGAAAAGGATCTGGCTTTCAGTCTTCTGAGGTTCATTTGCAAATTCGAGGACTTTCCCTCTAGTTAAAGCAGATAAAGAATTTATAAAGGAGAACTTATAAAGGGGTGTTTCTCTGACCCCTAAACTTCGGAAAAACAGACAAGATCATCACATCTGCATCCTATATATTCACCCCATCCTGCCCAGTGTGCCTGCTTTATTCATTTCTTTGCTTGGTGTGTGTGTGTGTGTGTGTGTGTGTGTGTGTGTGTGTGTGTGTGTATGTGTGTATGTGTGTGTGTGTCTGTATGTGTGTGTCTATGTGTGTGTGTATGTGTGTATGGGTCTGTGTCTGTGTGTGTGTGTGTGTGTGTGTGTGTGTTGTTCATTGAGGATGCCACCCACACAATGTTTGGCAGGCTCACAATTTCTCTATGTACTTACTGCTATGTTTCCAGGAAATAGCTTGAGAAGGCCCACCTTAGCTCCCAAACCAATGGTCATAAAGACTTGGTTACACAGTTCATTACAGCTGCTATGTATGAGGAATAACAGATAACAAAATTAGTGGATTTATTGTCAGCCTCATAGACAGAACTCTAAAAAACGTTCAGTATTTAATTGAAAATTTAGAAAAACCTGAATAATTCTCTAGGGCCAACCAAGTATTGTTTCTGCAGATGTATTTTGTCTGCAGAAACAAGGAGATGGCATCTGAAATGTAAATAAATAAAATATTCAATAAAAAAAGAAGAAGAAGATGGTGACGATTTCACTCTTTATTAGTTTAAAAAGCTGTTTGGATTCTTAGATATCTCAGCACTTATTTAACCAAAGGGAAGAATTCATCTATCCGAGACTGAGATTTGGGGTTGTTTTGTTGTTATTGTTAAAAACAAACCAAAAAACAAACAAACAAAAACTATAATTGACCTGCATGTGCTATTTTAATTCCTTGGGCAAAAATAAGACCGATACCACAATTTTTGAAGAACTTGGAAGCAAGCTTGTTTTTTATTGTACACTTAAAAGCTAGCCAATGACTGCCTTCTAAGTCAGGTGGAGAGGAGCCCTAAGTTCATTTCTTAGGGCCCTTTAAAAAAAGGAGTATCACTAGTAGTTTCAAAGCAGGTTTATAGAAGGAAGACAGCAGAATAGTAAGGAAGTACAGAAACATCTAAACAAGCAAACAAACAAACAAACAAACAAAGCTACCAAAATCCAAGCCATCACCAGTGGTCACTAGGTGATTAGTGAGGGTTATAGAGATTAGAGAGGTCTGGGTGCTTTCAAAAATAAGTCAAGGTAATTGTTTGGGGCAGATCAGGCTCCAGAAAACAGACTTCAAACAGAAACTCATCTTCTACAGTAACTGGAAACTTATTTTTAACAATACAGCATAATGGCTCCTGCCTTCAAAATGGAGTAAGGCAGATCCCTCAGGTGAAGGCATCTTTTGTTGTTGTTGCCTTTGCTTTGTTTTATTTGAAGCAGGGTTTCTTGACAGCAGGCAAGGTGTACCCGGCAGGCCCATGCCAAGGTGTCCCCCTAAGAAATCAAACGGTGCTACAGACCCAGAATAAAGAAGGTTTATTTGGGGTAAGAGGAGGGAGTGAAGGCCTGGAGAAGGGATGGGGGCAAAGCCAGGAGGGCAGAGAAGGGGAACAGATCTATTATACACCGTCCAGCTACCTTTACCTGGAGACAGCACAAAAAATGATATAAGCTGTTGCTAGGTCCATGGGAAGAGCCTAGCAAATCTCCTGTAAACCAACAGTCTATGTGTAATAGCCCTGACTGTCCTTGCCTTACTTTGAATACCAGGCTGATTTTGAACTCACAGAAATTGACTGTCTCTGCATCCCAAGTGCTGGGATTAAAGGTGTATGCCACCATGCCCCGCCAAACACACTTAATGAACACTAAGTTCTGGGTGAATTCAATCTCTGGTCTCTAAAATATTAAAATCTCTTCTTCAGAGTTTTGAAATAAGCTCTGTATCTCTGAATTTCTTTGCTGTCTTTGGAGAGACTCCATGTCCCTCTCCCTTCCAGTTCCACAGGATGGCTACAGAGTACTGAGCCAATCCACCGATTCACACTGGCTCACGTGTGGTCAGAAGTCCTGACTAACTCAGAGTCTCTGAGATTGATTCTTTGCAATTCAGTATATGATTCTTGGTGAATTATTAATGAAATCTTGATTCTTCAAGCAATTACATTATTTAGGACAAATCATTTAATCTTGCTTGTTAGCCAAAAGACTGAAAATCAAAAATCGAACCTACAGGTAAAGTCTAATCAGTTCATGACAAATTATTTGTGCCTGATTGCTGCTTAAGGTCCATCAGCATAAGAATCTAAAATGTTTCTTCTTGTATCCATTCCTACATTTCTTTACTCAAGGAGCTAAGTTTATTAGAAGATTGGAACGAAAGATTGCATACAAAATCCAATCCTAAGGAAGTTGGGAGACTAAGTAAGTCTGTCCTTCTACAAGCTTGGATTTTGTTTTTCTGTAATAAAAATACCACATCTTAGGTCGTTGGTGTAGATGTCTCCTTCATTAAGCATTGATGAGGCCAGTGTGCTAATCCATCTCATTGCCTTTGCAAAGAACAAATTAGTCAATAGTGTGGTCTATTGTTAGAATACGTACAAGTACAAATCCCAAGTGAAGCTCTTTCAGCTCAGAGACGTTCATGTAGGATTTCCTGTGTCTAAGACAGAATCTCTGGTCAGCCTTCTTAGGACTCTGCCTTAACTCCTTGGTATAGTCATTCACCTTATATTACTTAGGTAAGTTCCCAGCTCAGATCCTATGGATTCTAAGAAAGAGAAAGGTGTCCAGGCTGCTAAAGAAATAAGGTGGACCAGCAGCTAGAGGGGAGACCTGATGATACAAAGAAACTACTGAACTAGAACTGTTTTGTGGCAGAAAGTTGTACTGGGGATCAAACTGACAAGATCCTCTCTGGGTGGTGTGTGTGTGTGTGTGTGTGTGTGTGTGTGTGTGTGTGTGTGAAGTTGGACCTGCCACAATATATCTGTTATATTGACATATGCTTTTGGAGGGACCATTAGTGTTTCTTTGAGAAAGATCTGTGCGACAAAGGTTTAATACATTTCATATTCCTAATGGATTAAAATACCTCATAGCATTCTCATGTCATTGCCATGTAGATCCCCACAGGCAATTGCTGAACAAAGAAAACAAAACAGATATTTCATGTCTCACTGAACTACAAATCTGACATGAGAATGTCCGATAGTCGTAGTTTTGTCTTTTATTAGACAGCGTTAATAGTAATACATATATATATATATATATATACATATATATATATTACTATATATGTATGTATAGATACCCTTGTTTAACTATGTATTATATATATAATATATATATATATTTATGCACATATATATATATATTTATGCATATATATATATTTAAATGAAACAGAATAACCAAACCAAACTGAGTGTTAAGAAGTGAAATGTAAATGAAGTACTTAAAGTAGTTTAGATTTTGTTGTGTCTGTTGCAAGATGGCTAAGTACCTAAGATGAAGCAAGCTTTAAAGGCACAAGTAGGCTATGCACATAGACCTCTCAGCAGTATAGGAGATGTAAAACTTTATGTGGTTATTGAAATGCAAAACCACTGCCATTAGGCTTTACTTGAGAAAACTGAGTTTCCTTTGGGAGAGGGAATTGAGAGACAGGGCATTGAGGACATTTAAAATCTGATCCTTTTGCCCATTTCTAATAAACAAAATATTATGAACGCCCTGCTTGGGTTCCATGGTGTGGTAGTATCAGAGTGTCTAGTGATTTCAACTAATGTATTAAAATGCCTTACACTTTGCAAACTGTGTAGAAATGTAAGATGACATGAAAGCCCAATATGGATGGACCCTGAAGGCGACCTGGAGGAAGCAGATGGAAGGTGACTGTAGACATTCTCTCATTAGCATCTCATCCGGCTGCTCCTGGGGTAAGAGTTTCAGTAGTTTGAGGTTGGCTTGGAAATCGTGGGTTTCTAAATAGATGACTCTGTTCAGGAAACAAGAATACAGCAGATAAAAACTAGACAGGTAGTGGTTAGACTCTGAGCAGTACCCATTCTGTTAGAGACTGAACATCAAAATAGAGAATAGTGGGCCACAGAAATATGGCTGGGGACACAAAGGCTCTCACCATCAAGCCAGATCACTTGAGTTCAAGTTCCAGGACCTATGTAGTAGAAGGAGAGAGCAGATTCTGGCAATTTGTCTTCTGATATCCACATTCATTCCTTGGCATAAGCTTACATATGCTCCCACACAGACATGCTCACATATGCATAATATATAAATCAATGTAACAAATTTTGTATGGAAAAATTAGGAAAAGTTACAAATTATTGCAGAAGGAGGCTCATTGCTTCCTTGTATTAAGTGTGCTTGTCCAGTGTGTGCATGGAAGTAAAAACAAACAAAAATCAGAAAATCTTGTTCTTACAAGCACAAACATTGGCAAAGTATCCTTCTAGCTCCAGAAATAAATATTAATCTTCCTTTTCTACTTCATACATTTTTAACAATTAACCCAATTGTTTAGGTCATACTGGAAATTATGTGAATGGAATTCTTCTGTATAAGTTATTATCAGAGAGATATTTAGAGTATTAACAAAATAAATACAACAATGGTTTGATTAATGGTCAGACCTACTTTCTAACAAAATTTGAAGGAATGCGTTCTGAATGTGAATTTAAAATCATTTTAATGTAGCCTTGAACTTTGAGCTTCAGGGTGCAATATTTTCTCTGACCACCAGGTAGCAGGCGAGAGCCTTGAAAGAAAGGCTCATCAATCATGACTAAATGACAGGAAAAATAAATAGTAGGCTTGGGTGACCCAATGTCTCTTTCATTTAGAAATAAAGATTTTCCTTGACAAAGTCTAACAACCCCTCATAATAAAAGTCCTGGAGCGATTAGAGATACAACATACATGCCTCAATCTAACAAGCACAAAAAGCAAACCTATACTCAATGTCAACTTAAGGAGAGAAAATCAAAGCATTTATACTAAAATCAGGAACAAAATAAGGTTGTCTCCCCTCTCTGTACCTATTTACAGTATAGCACTTGAGGTCTTATCTAGAGCAATAAGACAGCTGACGGAGATCAAGGGGATATCATGGTAAGAGAACCCAAAATGTCTTTATGCGCTGATGATATGATAGTATACATAAGTGACACTAAAATTTTTCACTGAGAAACTCCTATAGCTAATAAACACTATTAGCAAAGTAGCTGGGAACAGAATACCTCATAAAAATCAGTAGTATTACTGTATACAAATGAAAAACAAACTAAGAAAAGCAATCAGGGAAATAATGCCTTTTGCAATAACTTCAAATAATATAAAATATCTTGGGGTCACTCTAACCAAGAAAGTGAAAGACTTGTATAATCAAAACTCAAAGATATTTTTAAAAAGACACTGAAGAAAATAACAAGATGGAAAGATCTCCCATGCACACGAATTAATAATTTTAGTAATTTAGTTAATTACTAAAATTAACATAGTAAAAATAGCCATTCAACCAAAAGCAATCTACAGATTCAGTGCTATCCCTGTCAAAATTCCAATACAATTCTTCAGAGATCCTGAAAGGACAATTTCAGCTTCACATAGAAATAACAAAAATACCCAGGATAGCTCATGAAACAATCCTGCTGGAGGTTATCACCATCCTGATCTCAAATTGTACTACAGATCTATCATAACTATAGTAACAAAATCGGCATTGTATTGGTACAAAGACAGACATGTCAATTGATGGAACTAAGTTGAAGACCCAGAAATAAGCCCACACACCTGATAGTCACCTGATTTTTGATGAAGAATCCAAAAATACATGCTGAAAAAGGACAGCATCTTATCCAAATGGTGCTGGTCAAATGGGCTGGCTTCATGTAGAAGAATGAAAATAGACCCAAACTTATCACCACACTTTACAAAACACAACTTCAGCTGGGCAGTGGTGGCGCATGCCTTTAATCCCAGAACATGGGAGGCAGAGGCAGGTGGATTTCCGAGTTCGAGGCTAGCCTGGTCTACATAGTGAGTTCCAGGACAGCCAGGGCTACACAGAGAAACTGTTTTGAAAAGCCAAAAACAAAGCAAAACAAAACAACAAAAAACAAAACAAAACAAAACAAAACAAAAAACCCAAAACACCAAAACCAAAAAACCAAAAAAAAAACCCCCCAAAAAACACAAAAAAACAAACAACAACAACAACAACAAAAAAAAAACTAAAAAAAAGCCAATAAGCAAAACAAACCAACCAACCAAACAAACAAACAAAAACCCACAACTTCAATGTAACAAGGACTTAACATAAGACCAGATACATTTTATCTGATAGAAGAGAAAGTCAGAAATAAGCTTGAACTCATTGGCAATGGAAAATAATTTCTGAACAAAATATCTTTAGCACAGGCATTTAGATCAACAATAAATGGGACCTCATGAAACCAAATGATTCTGTGTGGCAAAGGACACCATCATTCAGACAAAGTTTCAGCCTACTGAATGGGAAAACATCTTTCCAACTACATAAATAATATATATATGACTAAATAAAAAAGTATAAAGAACCAAACAAATAAACAAGCAAAAAACCTGGTCATCAAGAAAACAAATAACCCAATTAGAAGTGAGGTACATGAGGTACAGACCTAAACAGAATCATCAAAAGATGATACACAAATGACTGAGAACCCTAAATGTTCAATATTGTTAGTCATCAGGGAAATGCTAATCAAAATTACTTTGAGATTTCATCTTACCTACATCAGAATGGCCATAATCAGTAAAACAAATGATAGCTTAGATTGGCAAGGATGTGGAGTAAGGGGAACACACATCCATTGCTAGTGGTAGTGTAACCTTGTATAATTGCTATGAAAATCAGCATGGCACTCAGAAAGATGGGAATTGATCTACCTCATGGTCCAGCTTAACCTCTTTTACATGTACCCAAAGCATATTTTCTCCACCCACCAAGCCATTTATACATGTTTACTGATGATACAGTCATAATATCCAGAAACTGTAAACCATCAATGGATGAATTAAAAAATGTGGTACATTTATACAAATGAATGTTATTCATCTATGAAAAAGTAAAATTATGAAATTCACAGGTAAATAAATAGAGCTTGAAAAAAAAATCATCCTGAGTGAAGTAACCCAGATTCAGAAACCCAAATATGGTATGTATTTGTTTATCTGTTGATGTTATCTGTTAAGCAAATTATAAATCCACAAAACCACAGAGATTATGTACAGAATAAGGGATAAGGAGGAAGAGATTTCCCTTGGAAGAACAGATAGTTCATAGATAGTTATAGATGGATGGGGAGGGGTGGTGGAACCAGAGAAGCAAATTAAGAGTAGGCAGGAAGAGAAGGAAGAGGAAGGAAGAGAAGGAGAAAACTAAGTTTGGAGCCATTCGAGGGGTTGTTTGGAAACCCATTGCAGTAGAAGCTCTCATATATACAAGAAAGGCAATCTAATTGAAATCCGCAGTGATGTGGGAGATTGTGTCCCAAGTGAATGTCTCTCATCACCAAATAGAACTTCCATTACCAAGAATGGGTTAAGTCCAATTGAGTTGTTGGTCAGAGGGGGTTCCATGGGGGTTACCAATGCCTATAGGTTGCTCTCCATACACTGACTGCAAGGTCCCATTACTGAAGACAACATCTACAGAACTAATTGAATATGAAGTGGTTGAGCTGGCACCTACCTAGAGTTTTCATTCCTATCAGTTAATTGGTTTTGGTACCAAAAAATATTGTAGGATTTTAGGTCCCAGTCCAAACTTAAAATTGAAAAAATCCCACTGTCCCAGGACACATTCCAGGAGGAGTACATTCCTTAGTCAGAGGACACTTATTGGATTAACATTCAGAGAAAGAAGGGAAAGGTTGATTAACATTTCTCAGACCATAGGGGAGGAAACCCACCTGCAGATGAGGAAGGTCCAGAGCACTTAAGACACATTCCAGGAGAGGGGCCCAGGATGGGAGGTGGTCAGGAAGCCGGGCCCTTAACCTGGACTAACGGAAGCCACTTAGTTAACACTCATTGTCATAAAAATAATGTGTGAATCTGAGTCACCTAGAGTCTTTGTGCTTGCCCTCGTGAACTCTGTATAAAAACTGCTCCCAACTTTGGCTTGGAGTTCCTCTTGCCTGCGTGCAAGGGAGCCCCAGTGCACTGGTTATTATCATTAAACCTCATGTTTTTGCAGCAAATCCTGTGTCTGTGAGTGTTTCTGTGGGAGCGTGTCCCCTGGTTTTGGATCTTTGGGTCCAACATTATTCTGCATACTACCAAAGCAGAAACATATACATCAACCCAGATATAAACCCTGTGACCCACAGTGGTGTGCCACCTGCAAGATATGCTTGTGTGGTGGTAGCACAAAGTGGGAGTGGCCAACCACTATCTGAATTGATTTAAGGCCTAATCCATCAGATGGACCCTACACTGGACACTGTTTGGGTGACCACACAACTGTGACTAGATAGCCCAGGGATGTATTGAAAAGCCAAATACTACCATTTTACTAAAGAAATATAGCAATTAAACGACAACTAATGACATTCTATCTTGCTCAGCCATCATTAGAGAAGCTTCCTCTTTCAACAAATGGAAACAAACAAGAAAGACACAGAGCCAGGTATCATGCAGAAAGTAAGACACCTTGAAACACTCAGCCAGAAATGGGATGTCTCCACCACAATTCTTCCACTCAGGGTTCAAGGACCCCTGCAGAAAAAAAAAAGGTAGAAAGAGCATAAGAGCTGGAAGGGATGGAGTAAACTGACCTCTAATCATCAGGACTGACACACATACGAACTCATAGAGACGGAGGCAGCATGTACAGGGCCCACATGGGTCTGTACCAGGCGGGGTCCAAGAGCTGAAAGGATAAGTAGACACCTTCTTCCATTCCAAACCCAGAAGCTGTTTTCAATTAATAACTATTTACAAATGTAGAAATGAGTTTTCTACAAGGCAATCTCACTGTGAAACCAACTACTTTAAAGGGTAGGTCCCATGTCCAGCAATAGATGGCCAACAGAAACAAAGAAACACAAACAAACAAATTAAAAAACTCAAGGGTATCTTTGGAGACTCTTTGTCTCATAAGCTATGTCAGGGCCTTTCTTCTTCTTTTTATTTTCTTTCTTTTTTCTTTTCTATCCATCTCTCTCTTTCTCCTCTCTTTCCTTCTTTCTTTCTTTCTTTCTTTCTTTCTTTCTTTCTCTCTTCCTCTCTCTCTCTTTCTTTCTTTCTTTCTTTCTTTCTTTCTTTCTTTCTTTCTATCTTACAGATTCCTTTGAATATATATTATGACTTCCTATTTTTTGTTTTTATGGGAATTCTGTGAGTGCAAATGTGTGTATCTCTGCATCTCTATGTTTTTCTTGAGTTTTTTCTTTGGCCATTTTCCTTCGTTTGTTTCATCCTTGTTTCATCCTATTCAAATTAGTCTGTTTTGCTTTATCTTTTATATTATATGACTATGTTATATTACACTTATTTATTATATTATTATCATTCCTTAGATGTTTGTTTTCTAAGGAAGGGCAGAAAGAGGTGGAACCTGATAAGAGGGGAGGTGGAGAGGGACTTAAAGAAGGTAGAGGAAGGGAAGCCATAATTAAAATATGTTGCATGAAAAAAAATACATTTTCAATAAAGTAAAACTTAATTTAAAAAGAAAGAATCCCAGAGATGTATTTTAAAACAAACATCAATCTATCTCAATATTTTGGGTGATTTTTATCAACTGTATTTTTATGGGAAACTTCCCTCTCTTAAGGTGGGTGAGTATTTATTGAATGGCAAATGTCTGCATGTGCTCTGCCTAGTTCCTGGAATGGCTTGATGCATCTGAAGAAAACACTGTAAACTACTGTAGCTTCTCTGTTGAGACAGAGTTCCTTTACAGGTATGTTTTATCCTCACAGAGCCTTCTGGGATTAAAAAAAATAATAATAAGCAGTATATGATTTGGTGAAGAAAGGCCAGGCTCAGTTTATTCTCTGGTCAGTTTTTTTGTTTTTGTTTTTGTTTTTGTTTTGTTTTTCGAGACAGGGTTTCTCTGTGTAGTTCTAGCTGTCCTAGAACTCACTTTGTAGACCAGGCTGGCCTCGAACACCACTGCCCAGCTCTCTGGTCAGTTTTATGTTAACTCCCAGTCTGTTAATTATGAAAATCAACAAAATTGAAGCAAAACACTTACCAAAAAATTAAATGAACTATTCTTAGATATATATACCCACCATATTATATACCTTTAATTTATAGACATCAATCACTGAATGCTATAAAAAAATTCTCCCCAGGTTTTACTTAGAAGTCCTTCCTCAAAGGAAAGCTACCATTCTATAAAGATTTCAGCTGGAATGATCTTTGGACCTGTCTGTTGGACCCTCCTAGTCCCTTAGCTCTCACATGCTCCTACTGCCCTACCCCCTGTCACATGCTGGCTTCTCCCTCCCTTCCTCCCTCACCTGTTACAACTGTCATGGAAGATATAATGACCAGCCAGCCAGTGGATTCTTTTAGTAGTCTCAGAGCTTTTAAACACACATTTGAGTTTTTATCCATTTCTGAGTTGACTTTTGTTCACAGAGAGAGACAGGTGTCTAGCTTCACAAGGGAGGATTTTTAAAGCCACTTGTCGTGAAAGCTTTTCCCCTATGCTAGAATATTCTGAATATGGAATGAGTTAGCAGCCAGATTCTAGTTTGAAAGGGCATTCATTCATATCAACTACTGTCCTATTAAATGTAGCTTTGTGCAATGAATTGAATTGTTTCTACATATGAATTTCTTAGTTTGCGTGTAGCATGATATTGATTAGATAGAATAATATCATGTTCACTGTGGTTTAAAGCTCTTTCTCAGCTAAGGCATTAATGCATAGGAGTAGATATTAAGCAGACATCCAAATCCTAGAGCATCTCAACTAAATTCCTTCCCCAGACTCAGTGTTTCAGACTTTGGACATTTTTTTTCCATGCTTTTTGAAAATTTTGCCTCTGCATAATAATATATTTAAGGCTAGGTCTCATGTTGTAAGTGCAAATATAAAAATTTACATTTATAATCATGAAGATAATAAAAACAAAGTAGGCAAATACCAGTACACTTAATATTTATTTTTTAAAACAATTTAATTTATTTATAGAGACAAGGTTTCACTATTGTAGTCTTGGCTGGCCTTGAACTCAGAAAAGCCTACTTGTCTCCTCTGTGCTGGGATTAAAGGTGTATGCTTCTAGACCAGCCCCTTAGGAATTTATATTCTATCGGTAAAATAAATAAGATGTAAAGTAACATTTAAATGATGTTAGATGTTCCTAGTGAGAGAAGGAAAAGAACAAGACAGAGATGCAGAAAGTGTAGAGGAGTTAGAGATGATCGAGAAACATGTCTGTGCTCTGAGAAAGTGATATTTTTGTTAAATAAGGGGACAGGCTGGAGAGATGGCTTCATAGTTAGGAATACTAGCTGCCCTTTTAGAAGGCCCAGGTTTCATTCCTAGAACCCACATAACAACTCACAACCATCGGTAACTGCGGTTCCAGAGGATCCTAAGGCCTTTCCCAGCTCCCAGGCACACAGGTGTACATACAGGCAAAACCAATACACATCAAATAAATACTATGTAAAAATTAAAAACAAAACCAAAAAACAAAAAACAAAAACAAACAAAATAACCAAAGAGCAAGCATGGGCTGGACCTAACCTCCTCATATACAGCAGTTATGCAGCCTTCAAGTGAGTCCTCCAACAACTGGAGCATGGTAGGGGTGGGGCTGTCCCAGTCTCTGTGGCCTGCATGTAGATCCTGTTCCCCTAACTGGTTTCCCCTGTCTGACCTCAGTGGGAGAAGATGCACCTAACCCTGCAGAGATTTGATATGCCAGCGTAGGTTGGTACCCAGAAGGGCTTCCCCATTCTCAGACATGAAGAGGAGGGGCAAGAGAAGGGCCTGTGTGAAGGGGGCACAGGAGAAGATGGGGGTCTGCATTCAGAATGCAAAGTGAATAAATTAATGAACAGAAAGAAAGAGAAGTGAAATAAAAGTGTGGGCCATTGTTGGTGTTTTGTAATTTCAGAAAAGATAAACTCAAGACAGAAGAAGCAGTTGTGGGGGGTAGCAGTAAAGCTTATATAGATTAGAAACATTAACAGGACTGTATCTTGGCTTTTATCTGTCACTTAAAGAAATGCAACTCTTATGTTGACTTGGATGAGAAAGCATCAAAGTGTTGAAGCACAGACAGAGTGCGGTTGGATGTGTGTTTCACATTGGTGATAGTTCCAACCAGCATGCTGAACATTGTCCTCAAGGTGTACACTATGTGAAGGAAGAACAGTTAAGAAGAACAGTTAACAACTACGCCTGGTATCCATCCCATGTACAGTCACCTAAGCTAGACACTGATGTGGATGGTTGGAAGAACATGATATAGCTGTCTCCCTAGAGGTCTGCCTGAGACTAACACATTCAGAGGATGAGGCTCACAGCTAACCACTGATATGATCAAGGGTTTCCCAATGCAGAAGTTAGAGAGAAGACTGAAGGAGGAGAAAGGGGTTATGATCCCATGAGGAAAGAAACAATACCAATCAACCACAGCTCCCCAGGGTCTAAACCACCGGCCTGGGAGCACATAGGGAGAGACTCATAACCCCAGCTGTATATATAGGGGAGGGTGGCCTTGTTGGGCATAGGTGGGAGAGGAGATTCTTGGTCCCATGAAAAGCAAACACAGAGTGGGGGGGGAATGTGAGGGTGGGGAGGGGTAGTGGGGGCGGGGGGTAGGTGGAGGCACAGCCTAATAGAAGCATGAGGGGTGGGATAGGAGGTTTCTGGGTGGTGGGAGGAAGTGGGGTAAGGGGATAAAATCCGAAATGTAAATATAATACCCCCTCAAAAAATTTAAAAAATTTAAATTAAAAAAAAAGAAAGCAAAGAATGAAACAAAAAATAAAAATAAAAAATTAGCTTGATACCAAAAATAAATAAATAAATAAATAAATAAATAAATAAATAAATAAAACAATTATGGTCTTGCAGTAAAATAGCACCTAGAACCAATGTGCACTGCAGGCAACAGGAAGCTACTGAATCTGAGGTATGTTCAGATGGGGAAAAACAGCAGACTACTTTAACAAATCATAACAGTATGAAACAAATTCCAGTTATACTCAGTATCCCAAAGAAGTCCCTAAAGTTTCAGATCATTTTTTTTTTCTCAGTGAAAATTTCTGATTTTTCCAGCCTATACCAGGGCCCTCTTACACACTCATACAAAATACTGCATGGCCATCATACAGTTTGTAAGTATCTCTTCATACTACTAATTTATAATTAAAAAGTAGATTATATTGTTTCCCAACAATATCACTATAGTGATTGGTGGTGTCCATTTGGCAGGATGTAGAATCACCAGAACAAACCTATAGGGGGTGTACTGGCTAGTTTTGTGTGTTAGTTTGACACAAGCTGGAGTTATCACAGAGAAAGAAGCCTCCCTTGAGGAAATGCCTCCATAAGGCATTTTCTCAATTAGTGATCAAGGGTGGGAGGACTCATTGTGGGTGGTGCCATCCATGGACTAGTAGTCCTGGGTTCTATAAGAAAGTAAGCTGAGAAAGCCAGGGGAAGCAAGCCAGTAAGTAGCATCCCTCCATGGCTTCTGCATCAGCTCCTGCTTCCCGAGATGTTTGAGTTCCAGTCCTGACTTCCTTTGGTGGTGAACAGCAATGAGGAAGTGTAAGCTGAATAAACTCTTTCCTCCCCACTTGCTTCTTGGTCATGATGTTTTGTGCAGGAATACAAACCCTGACTAAGACAGAGGATTACCTTGATTTTGTTCATTGATATGGGAAGCCACATCTTACTTTTGGATGTGACCATTCCCTAAGCAGATAGTTTTGGACTGTATACAATGGAGAAGGCAAACTTAGTACTAGCATGGGTTCATTGTTTCTTGTCTGTGAATGCTGTTTTAACCAGGTGTTTCAAGCTTCTGCTGCCTTGACTTACCCATCCTGATGGACTGGAACTTGAGCTAAAATAAATCTATTCACCCCAAGGCTACTTTTGAAGAATATTTTATCAGGGCAGCAAAAAAAAAAAAAAAAAAAAAAAAAAAAAAAAAAAAAAAAAAAAAAAAGAAAAAGAAAAGAAAGAAAGAAAATAAAAGAAACTAAACTAACATAGATGCATTGTAGATTTTTGCTTATCTATGTTGAATGCATTCATACAAAGAAAGGACATGTCATTGAGTGCTGCTGGAAGGGCACAACCTCCTTAACATTATTATTTGTTATTTTAAAAACAAGCAAGCAAGCAAACAAAAAAACAAACAAACAAACATGAAGTAGGTTAGAAGCACTACATTATTTTGAGTAGTTCTGCATATAATTCGGGCATCAATAATTTACTATGGAACTGGGAGAGCTTCAATCTTAGTAATGCAGAAGTTAGAATAATGGACATCATAATTCATGTTTAGTGATGTTTTAGACAACAGATATGACTTGCTATTAGCCCGAATAACTAAAACCTAATGCATTAAAATTGGAAGAGTACAGATAATTAAGTAATCAATGTGATTGGAACTCAGCTTATTAAGCATCATAATTACAATAAATTTGGAGTCTTTATAGAACATATTCATGGTGTCTCTGGTACAAGTTACATAATGCTTGAATTAAACCAGAGCTCACTCAAAAAAAAAAAAAAAAAACTTTGCTATATTTGCTAACACATAAGTATTCCCACTAGAAAATTTGGACTGCTGGGCAATGGTGGCACACACCTTTAATCCCAGCACTTGATAGGCAGAGGCAGGCAGATTTCTGAGTTTGAGGCCAGCCTGGTCTACAGAGTGAGTTCCAGGACAGCCAGGGTTATACAGAGAAACAGTGTAT
Organism: Rhabdomys pumilio; assembly: GCA_030674055.1. Taxonomy (NCBI): domain Eukaryota; kingdom Metazoa; phylum Chordata; class Mammalia; order Rodentia; family Muridae; genus Rhabdomys; species Rhabdomys pumilio. The sequence continues at coordinate 27,895,495 of JANHMN010000021.1, forward strand.
AAAAACAACAAAACCCCAAAACCAACCAACCAACCAAACAAACAAACAGAAAACCTGAAAAGACCACCACCACCAACAACAACAAAAAATTTGGACTAAATGGTTTGAGGACCATCCTAACTTTTAGTTTATTAGTTAAACAGAGCTACCAGAGGATTTTAAAAGCCTAGATTCATCTTTATCTGGGCAAAATTTATTACATGCTTGTACAGAATTTCAGTGAAATGCAGTTGTTCTGTAGTGTCTTTCGTATCTCACAGACTTTGCTTTTGTACTTGCTGATCTCTCATACCCAATATGATGGTTAATATTTATCTTCAACCTGATGGGATTTAGGAAACAAATCTCTTGACTCACCTGCGAGGGGGTTTATCAATTAGATTAACTTAGGTTAGGGTTCTGGGTTAAATAAAAAGGAGAAAATAAGCTACATAGCAACATTAATTTCTCTCTGCTTTTTTACTATGGGCACAGCATAGCCAGCTGCCTCCTACTCCTGCCACTGAGCTCTCCTTCCCTGCAATGATAGACTGAGTATCCTAAAATGATGATAATCAAAACCAAACAAACAAGCACACAAACAAAAAACAACAAAAACAAACAAACAAACAAACAAACAAACAAAAAACCCTCTTGTCCCTTAAGTTTTTTCCCTCAGGTATTTTATAACAGCAACGATAGAATTAACAAATAGACCTGCAACCCATTTTTTAAGTAAGCCCAATCAGAACACATCCTTTTGTTCTTTGTTTCTTTGAATAACTGTTGGGTCACTTGATTAAGGATATTAGAACATACAAGTGCTTCCTAAGAAATTTAGGCAAATATGATAAGGAAGAAAAGTTTTGGTAAGTATGAAAGAGAGGTCCAAAACAGGGAGAAGAAACAGCCCCCAAATACTAAGGAGATTACCAAAGTAGATTTTTCTAAGACAGCTTCAAGTAGGCAAGAAGCTGGAAATGTTAACTATAAATTGTGAAAAAGTTAGAGACTTTTGGTTTAACTAATCCCTGAAAACAAGTGAGTTCATTTTGCTTCTCCCTCATGCCCTTCTATATAATATCATATTATTTTAGCCACAGTACTAAACATCACCATGAGTGCATGTTTGCACTTGTGCACAGATAGGTATGTAAACATTTAGCCTCCTTGTGCTCAACTCTAAGCTCTGAGAACAGGGGGACTCTCATTGGACAGAAGGGTCATCAAGTATGTGGTCCTGTTACAACATGCAAAAAGTCTTCATCCGACATGAGCTAAAGGATGTCTACAGTTTGAATCAATATTTATATCTATTCCAAAATGATGTTCTTAATTAACACCTACAGGTGAAGTGAATCTCACTCTCCATGTTCTCTAATCTAGACTATATCTTATTATTCTCCACTTACCTAACCTTCCATCCACAATCTATTTTGTGGTTCATCCACCCATTTATCTATTCAACCATTCAAATATTTACATAAGCATGTATGGTATGCTAAGACTAAATGCAGTTCTGCTCATGTTAGTCTACTGAGGAAAAAAAAGGCATCCAAGGCTATGCCAGAGGCAAAAGCACTTTAATGAGATTATAGGCAAAGCTCTTAATCCAGCCTTGTTTTCTAAAGGAAGGAATTCCATAAAATAAAATCCAACGTAGGAGGAGAATAAAATTCACATTTCAGAAAGAAAGAAAAAAAGCACAATTCCAGGCTGCACAGTTTTTAGCTGGTCTAAGTGTAAAACCTCTTTATCTATCTAGTAAATCCCAGCTGGTAGACAATGGTAAGGACCTGCAAATACTTAATATTTAATAAATGCTTGCTCCAATGGTTGTAAGTTCTCCATTGATAACTATAGAAACTATCCACAAAAAATTTATAGTGACTTCCAGAGAAGTGGAGATTTTTTTTCCTTTTGTTCTATCAACACAGAACTAAGATAGCATCCATTCAATTTTTGTAGAATTGTTGTATTTTAAGTGTTTTAAAAGACAGAAGTTAGGTTTTCTCTACAGTACCATGAGCACCTACACTTCTGACTTGAGTGGTACACTGAAGTTGGGAAGAGGGCCAGAGTATTCATCAGTTCCTCCTCCACGTTATGACAGAATGGAGACCACTATCTATCTCCATCAGGAGAGAAAAAAAGCAGGTGCTCATAATCTATCAAAAATATCAAAAAGCTTTCACTACTCTTTGAAGAAAACAATAAACTTCATTATTTCAGCATTCTGGGTCCCAGTGTATTCCATGCTACTTAACAAAGAATATCGTTGGAGGATTTCTTGGCAATCATAATTCATGGCTGATCACTCTCTGTTCCTTATGATGTCTAGCCAGCTTCCATCTGTTGTGTAGTTTCAGAACAAGGCTGTCACAAAAGAGATTCACTGCCCATCGGAGGGATAGACCACAAGCTGCAGAAATCTTCACATATCAGTCTGTAAATGCACTATGTCCAGGTGTGCTTGTGAAGCCTATGAGGCCCAGAGACTGGGTCACTTAATAAGACAATGAGATGATATAATAAAAATACCTCATTAATTCATGCTGAAACAAACTAAATGAAAACCAATGTGGACATGCTAAGGAGAGGGGATGCTGGGGAAAGAGCACATGCAAATGTTTATGATGCTCAACCCCAAGGCCATCTATCATTATCCTATTCTACTCCTCTTTTATTTCATTATCCTCTTTGTCATAACACAAATACAAAATTAGAGGTTTTAAGTAGGACCATTTTACGTAAGCCCTGACAATCTTAGTTTATCTTGGAGCAACTGAACCTGAGTCACTCTATGGTTATACCCAGGGCTAACAGTCCACATGTTCCAAATTTTATCCATGGCTACAATTCTCCTTCATTCATTCCAACCATGCGGCCTCTCGTCTCATTTCTGTCACCAGCCAGTTTCTATAAGGAATTGGCTTTATTTCTCTGATACTTTTTTTTCTTCTTTCATTGTGTATATCAGTTTGTTCTTTAAATTAGAATCTTGAAAGCCTTTCCCTATATTTAGCTATTACCAGCAGAACAGTTTGACTTTCTATTTTTGAATTTCTAGAGTTTATGATGGATGATGGGTAGATATAACAAAAGGATGTTGTAAAATATGTACGAAGGTCTCTGAGCAGGAAAGAGATTGCCCCAGGTAGGGAATAGCATATAGTGCTATGCAAGCCTTACTCCACTTCTAGGGCATCACCTGCTATGTTTCTAAAAATGAAGCAGTCTGGATGTTCCTAATTTTCTTTTCATTTTACAACTTTGTGACTCTAGAGTTCTCTGAATTGGAGTGTTCTCAATTTCTACAAGTTCGCCAGCTGGGTCATGAGATTCCCCACCCTCTTCTCCACCGCAAATGAGTGGGAAGTCATTCTAATTATAATTTTCAAAAGGCAGTCAAGAAAGGATGTCAAGTAACATAATACTTGGCATATTGTGAATGAGATTTCAAACCAAATATTTTTAGACTCTGTTCTTTCTTTGATGTGCTGTTATCTGCAGCCTTCTTGCTGGGCTCCCATTTCAGATGTGACTTACGGTTAATAATATGGTAAGAGTCAAGCAACTCTGTCGTTCCCTTTATGCTAGAAAAAAAGGGAGAAAATAAGAGTCAAGAAACTCATGGGGAAGAATTTGAAGAGTCATGTGTTCTTTTATACTTGTCAGAGTAGAGAAATTTTGAGACCACATGATAGATAAATAATAATAATTATAAGATGTACCTTTCTAGTCCCAACAGGGCTCGAAGAATTTAATAGTATGGTTTGTAATATTTACAATCGGAACATACATTTCCTGCTGTGTTTGGGAAGCTCTTGAATAGTTTCATAATATACATTTTCTTTCCCTTGAATAAGGTAGAAGTCTTAAGTAAGGAATTTTCTTCTTAAAAATGTACCAAGAAAGAAACAATAATTACTCAAGAACTGTTAACATGTGAGCACAAAAGCAAACATCCAGGTTAAAGTCATCTAAAACGATGGTCATGGACAAGTGCTCTCAGTGACTCTACGAAGTTCATACATGTACAGACTCTTAAAGAGGCATTTGCCATTCTTCGGTGTAGCATCTCTCCCTTTTCTCCCTTTGCTCTACTAACACTACAGCATATCATTAGTATGGTATTTTGATGAGATGATAAATCTAGGGCTAGGGATAAATACTATTCTTCACACATGCTTTTCTCTGTATGAGCTGTGATTTAATTTGTTTTTCATTGAAAATAGCCACTTTTCTCAAATAATACAACCCAATCATGTTTCCCCAGCCTTCCACTCCCCCCACTTCCCCCAGATTCAATGGTCCTCTGTCTCCCCTTCAGAAAAGAGCAAGCCTCCAAGAGACAGCAACCAAATGTTGAAGAACCAAAGAAGCAACCAAAAGAAGATACAATATGACAAGGCAAAAGCCTTCATATCTAGGCTGGACAAGGCAACCCAGTAGGAGGAAAAGAGTTTCAAGAGTGAACAAAAGAGTAAGAGATAGCCCTGCTCCTATGCGTAGGAATCACACAAAAACAAAGCAAACAGCCATAACAGATACTCAGAGGACCTGTTGCAGGCCCATGCAGATTACATGTTTGCAGCTTTGGTGTGTGGGAGTCCATGTGAACCCTGCTTAGTTGATTGAGTGGGCCATGTTAACCTCGATGGCAACACTGCCACATTAATCCCTGTCATTCTTTGATGGACATCTGGCAACATTCCTATAATTTGTCCACTAGATGCCAGTAACACCCCTTCAGTAATGACAATCTCAAATTCCTCTATCAGTTGCCACATGCATCTAGGCTGGGAGACATAACCACCTTCACTGAAATCTAGTAGAACTGCCTGACTGCCCTATGATAGAATACCAAGTGTGGTTTCATAAAGTGGCAGAAACTGAACATTCAAGGCTTAGCGACTACTGAATTCCCTTGGGAATTTGTTTGCTCCAGAAAATACATACATTATGTTCTGTTCACACACATCTGGGAATAGTTTTTCATAAGTGCTCACTTTTGCAAAAACTCCATTACACTCAAAATCATACTGTGTGACATGCTTATGGGGTACACATTTGCTTACTTGGTTTTTATCTGGCAGCATTTATATGGATGGCTTTAGAAGTTGAAATTTTGATGAGCACAACTTGGCATGCCATCATTTTTAGGATGCCTCCAGTCTCAGGCAATTAATTTTATCTCAGAAAAATAAAAAGGCCCCATAAGGGACTGGGCAGATATAAGCTTCTTGGTCTAGAGTTCAAATATTAGCAATTTGATCAGGAACTGGTTTTCATCTTGGCACCGCGAAGAGGATGGAGGAATGTCTTCTTCTTGTAGAACACTGTTAGGCGGGAAAATATTGGCTTCTTATATTTATCAGCCAGGCTTCTCAGACTGAGTCTTTGAACCACTCCAAGTGTTGAGCACTGTGTGAACTTCATCAGAGATTTTTAACTTTAAAATATTAGCTCCAATTCCAAGGAGAAAGTACTACACCTTCTGCCTGAAATTTCCTCTTCCTTTCTGATATCTTGAAGAACCTCATTCTTGGTAAAATAAGATCCAAATGCCTTGTCTGTATAGCTGCATGTATTCCTCCCCTACCACTATGGTATGGTTGCAAAATTGGTCATAGTCTTGATTATTCTACAAGTTCTGGTTTAGGTTTCATAAGCTCCTTCTGGACTATTACTCAGAAAGTTGATTTTGTTAATTACAATGTATGTGTATGCATGTGTGTGTACATTCTATATGTATGTGTATATGATCCGTGTATATGTATATACATATTGGGTGTATGTGTGTATATGGATGCATTTGTGGGCTACCTATGTCTCTGTGTGTATATGTACATGTATTGTATGTATGTATATGTAGTTGGTACCATATATAACCTTATATTTTTCCATCTGGCCTCTTCGTTCCCTGAAACATTGACTTCTTATGTATGAATAAATGCGTAGGGCAATAGTTTGGGCCTGTTTTTCAAATAACTCATAACATAATACCCCATATATTCTATTTTATGAATGCCACATGGATGGTTCCCTCTCCTCAGCTTCATGCAACTGTCTACATCAGAATTCTGGGGCAAATCTTCCCCCAAGCCTGACTCTATCTCAGAATTCTCTCTTCCTATCAGAACTTCCACCTCTTGTTTCCTACCTCAGCTAATAGGCCATCAGGTTTTTATTGACAGGTGAAGCATCCATACACTGCATAAGAGATTTCCACTACATGTGGAACTACATGTGTATGTATGTGTGGGTATGTACATGTATATATGTGTGTGTGTTTTGCATATGTATTTGCATATGTATGTATTTTGTGTATGTATGTATGCATGTGTGTGTGCATGGCGTGTGTGTATATGTATGTAGCTATGTGCATCTGCGTGTATGTGTGTGTGCATATGCATGCATGTAGAGGAATTTTAATCCAGCAACCTAGCTACTCTGGCAAGGGATCACCTCCAAGGACCTTCAAAGTCCATGTGATCTGGCTGAAGTTAAGACATACCCTTAGTACATACCTTTAAGGTAATGTTAGTTTGTAGAAAGAACCATGTTTGAAAGTAACATCAAATTGTGGTACAGACGAAGTGAAGAATCAGAAAAGATTAGACAGGATGAGTCAGAGAACAGCATAGGAAAGAGAGTATTTAAGAGAAATGCAGGGAGAGTCAGTGAGTTGGGAGTTAATGAAGTGGAGTTGAGTTCATTAGTGAGTGCATGCAGTTTGTGAAATTCAGAGGCAGTTTCCACCAGGACAGTTTTATAAACTGGTTGTAGGTGAAGACAGAAGGAGCCAGAGAATGAAAAGAAACCAGAAGATTGGAACAGATTGCCAGAATTAGTTTGAGGCCGAGCAGAGCAACTCAGTCAGTGGCCGAGGGAAACCAATTTGAATCAAGTCAGCTTGAAGAGGAGATTTAACCCAGAACAGTTGAGTTGAATCAGACAGCCAGAGTTCAAAAAGAACTAGAATGGGTTCAGCAGTAAGCCTCCAAGATGACAATTACGTCTGGTAAATAAAAGTTCCATGCACAAGTCTGTGTAAGTGTACGCATATGTATGTGTGCATCTATGTGTGAATGTGCATGGTGTATGTGTATATGTATGTGTGTGTGCCTTCTGTTGTGTGTATGTATATGCATGTGTGTTTGTGTGTACACATATGTATGAGTGTATGTGGGTCTATATGTATATGTATTTACATGTGCATATATGTATATGCCTGTATGTGTGTTTTGTGTGTGTATGTAGGTGTGGCTTTGTGTATATATATATATGTATATGTATACGCATACGCATACGCATACGCATACGCATACGTATATATATACATTATATATATACGTATATACATATATATACGTATATATATACACATTCTTGAGATATATATATATATATATGTGTTCAAAAGCAAAGTTCTGTACCCCAAGATCTGGTTGCCAGATATATATATATATATATATATATATATATATATATATATATACAAATATCTCAAGAATCTCTTGGTGAATTGTTGACAAGAAAATGATTAATACCAAGGATACACACACATACACATACTTTACACATACCTTAAAGGATTCATGCTCTAGGGAGAGTTGGCATGGATGGATTCAGGGAAAATTAGAGTTCCTGACATACAAAGGCATCTGGGAAGAATGATTGCGCAGGCCCACCTGATCTAGGTGTGTTCCTGATGATAGAAGACTCTCTCCTGCATGTGATTGATTACCTGATTTATGTGTATAGAGGTATGCAAAGCTTCATGAGTGTTGCAACCTTTTAGCAGTATTTCAAACCTACTTACATGTGTGACACAAAACAAAAGCTAGAGGAATAAACCTTGAGCCAGTAAAGACAAAAATAATAAGCACTACAATTCAGCAAAATCTCCAGAGTTCTACCTGTATCAGTAGAAAAGGGAACAGTTTCAGAATCAATTAAAATGTTAACACTGAACTTAGGTTTTCCCAAAGGAGCAGGGAAACATCAAAGGGAAATTAGAATATAGCAAACAGAAAACCAGAACACCCCAAGCAAAGGAAGTCTTCAGGAGGAGGATAGCTTAGGGCATGGGGAATGTATTGGTCTTTCATTATAGACAATTCCAGCACAATTATCAATATTCCAGTTGCAGGATAAATTAGTCAACTGAGGTGAGTCTTCAGCTTAATAAATGCAGATGAAGTGAAAGTTTCCTTAGGAAGCTAACTTCTAGATGCCTGCAAAAATAATAAACCCAAGCCAGTGACAGAAGCCATTATATTTGTGAGAAAATAGGTACACTCTCAATTGGTGCAGAAGTACAATGTGAAGAAATTTTGGAGCAGGGGGGGTGGGGGTTGGAGCGAAGGAGCTTGAATCTGCTGAACAACAAATAATGGAGCCAGTTCAGTGGAGACTTTCTGTATTGCAAACATTGAACATTGCAAGAAAATAGCAATAGTATAACGAGACAGGAATATTATTCCAGTGAAAAAAAAGAATTATATCTCCAAGACTAAAAAGCCTAGGACAGATGTCACATAGAGAAGGCAATTAAGGATAGAAAATGAGGTGATAGTCAGGGATGAAGTCAGAGGATACATCTTTTACATTAACTGCTAAATCCATAGTCACCATTAAGTATATATTCAAAGAGAGCATGAAACCAAACAAATAGGAAAGGAACTTGTACATGGAGTTTATAAACTCTATTAGTTATTAATATGATCTGGCCAGCCCCCAATCATCAAGGCAGAATCCTGTGGATTTTTTTAAGAATCAGCTACAACACAATTATCAGGGGATTACCTCTAAGTCTATATTTCTAACACTAAACTGTCTACTTCCCAGATGCATTACCTAAGTACTTGCTGTTTGAATCTAGCCCGGGTTACTTTTGCCCCAGCAGTCTGTTCTAGGGGAACATTTTACTCGGACACACTCTCCTGGTTCATCACATCCAATGGAAACATCCTATCTCTCCATCTTTCTCCTCCCTCATTCTTCTCTGTCTTCTTCGTGCTCTCTATCTGGGATCCCAGTAACTCAAACCCTGCCTCTTTCTATTCTACCCGGTAGTTGACTGTGGCCAGTTTTATTTAACCAATAGTTTTAATCTGACAAGCAAGGTTTACACAACAAAAGCTGGTATACATGGGAATTCATTTGTCTTGGGGCAACCAGATCTTGGGGTACAGAACTTTGCTTTTGAACACATAGTAGCATCAGACCAAGTCCTATCAGATTTGACGATGGACATATTTAATGCCCACTAGAAATCTCAGCAGCTCGCAACATTTGTGGTAAGATTGACTAAACCAGTCTGAGGAAGAAAGGGGTGTATACTACTGAAAGAGGCAAACATTATTTATTCATACATGTGCCTCAAAACTTTAGTACTGTAGCAGTTTAACTTGCTGAATTCTGCAGGTTGAATGGAATTTTCTATTGGCTCACATATGCCCTGTGAAGATTGTTTTCAGCTATTCGATTGCTAGGGACCGTGCTCATCTGGGATGCTGAAGCTGCATTGTTTTCTCTTTATGGTCTTTCATTCTCAGCAAACCCTGATTAAATATCTTTCCAGCATGATAGCCTCAGGGGTTCCACATAGGAAAACATGACACGTGTTAGACCTTCCAGTCCCAGATACAGAAACTCACAGCACATTTTGTTGATCAATGCAAACCGCAGTAAATTCTGATACTTCATGAGGAGCAAAGATTGACCACACAAATCTGAACGAAGACCCATTTATAAGGCCTTTGATCGCTTTTGTTGTATGGCTCTACAAATTCTAGCCCTGATCATCATGAGACAGATTGGATTATTTTTCGTTTCCTGAATAAGCTTTTTTTTTCCCTATTGAATTAATGATAGTTTTATTTTCCTGGTTGAGATTTAATTCACTCCTAACTCTCCCATGTTTTATGCATCTCTGTGATTACATTTAGAAACAGAGGCACTCTTCAGTTCATCTTCCTGAAGATGTCCTTGATAGATGTTTCTGTCTGGGCCAATCCTTGGTGAGCACCGCCTTTGAAATCTAGCTTTAGCCTTTTCCTGTGACTGTTGTCCACTATCTCAATTCTTACGTTTTGTTCTTTGTGAACATTTCGCAGCAATAAAGCACAACCTCTAGTAACAGAAGGTAATAATTTTAAAATCATGCAAAAGATTGAACATTGGTCTCATTCTACTCTTAGAATTAATTGAAAAAATCTAGACACAAAGAGATTTTTACATAGAATCAAGGAACTGTGCTTCACTGTCCCCCCCCCCCCCCCCCCCGTTCTTAAGATGACTGAGTCCTGATTGCTGTTCATACTGGGGGCTTATAGAATGTTCTTTGACAAAAATCTCCTGGAAACACAAGCTTGTTTATTTGTAAGGAGTCATGTTTGCTCATCACCTTAGACATTCAATAGATCGAATCAGTTTGAATTTGTTTATAAGATTTATACTGTTATTTTAATAATGTTTTCTAGACACAACAGGACTGACACACATATGAACTTCCAGAGACTTTGGCACTAGGCACAGAGCCTTCATAGGTCTAAGCCACATGGGGTTCTAGAGCTGAGATGAGAAGTCTTCATGAGCCCCTATCCCTAACTCTGAAGCAATCTCCATTTGAGCACCACTCACAAAAGAAAAAAAATAATTTTCTCCAGCAAAGTCTCACTGGGTTTACAAACTACACTTAAGGCCAGGCCTCATCTCCAGCAATAGACGTCCAACACAAAATGAACTCAATGGTACTTTGGGAGGGTGTGTGTGTGTGTGTGTGTGTGTGTGTGTGTGTGCATTATAATGCTTTATTGGGACTTTTTAAAAAAAATCTTAAAGAATTTTTGCTTATATATTATGGTTTCCAATTTTATTTTTATGGATTTTCTGTGTACAAATGTATGTGTGCCAGTGACTGTATGTGTTTCTTGTACTTTTTTTTTTTACTTCGACATTTCTGTGTGCTTTGTCCTATTTTCATTTTTATTTAATTATTTACTTATTTATTCATTCATTCATTTATTATTATTGTTGTTGTTGTTATTGTCATTTTGGTTGTTGGAAATGGGCTACTTACATGGGAGTAGCCAAGTGGAGTTTAGAATACTAAATTCTAGGGTTTTTTTCCATATTATTGGTTAGTTTTGCCATCTGAATGTATTCAAAGAAGGATCCAAATATCCCCTTTCATTATAGTACTCACAGTAAATAATCTATATGTCAATCAATGTGAGAGTGATTAACAATCAATCTCAGACAAAGGATGGAATCTGTATTGTAATGGTTTTTAAAAGCAGAAAGAAAGCCTAAATAGACTCATACATACAAAAAACCCAAATTACCTTTTAATTAAGATATAAGGCAATAGGCTGGAGAGATGATGCAGAGGTTTAGAGCATAGAGCACAGGCTGCTGTTCCAGAGGACCCTGGTTCAATATCCAGCACCCACACGGTAGCTCACAACTGTATGTACCTCCAGGAGACCTAACGCCCTTAACACAGACATACATTTAACCAAAACACCAATGCATATGTAAAAAAAGGGGAGGGTATTATTAGCAGATACCCAGGACATGAGTAGCTCAGTTTGTTTAATAAAATAATTTAAAAAAAATAAGACAGAAATAAAGTGTCTGATGCTACATTTCAATACAGCTTAACTGGGCAGAAACATAAAATCCTCTGCAACAAACAAAGCTTGGACTATTATGGAGAAAACAGTCTCTACTCCTTCACTAATTCTTCCTGCGTTTAATTTGGTTATTTTTTCCCATTTAACAGAAATCCATGACATTAAAAATGTTCTCCTGTCTTCCCTATAAAATTCAAAGCATATCTTGAGCTATTTAACTATAAATTACTATATTAAGCTACTCCACGTACTTGCAGGTGCAGTTCGCTCACTTTACACGTATTAACCTTACTTGCACCCCATGTTGTAGGTGCATATACTGAGAAACTTGATGATTATCTGAAGTGTGATAGGCTCACTAATTACTTTTATTATTACTATGGCCAAAATGCTTGGAAAGGGTACCTTAAGGAATAGAGAGTTTGTTTAGCTGATAGTCTGGGGAGATTCCATCTATCGTGATGGAGAAGGCATGACAGGAACATGAAGCAGCTGCTCACACTGTATGACCAGAGGTGAGTGCTTAAATTTCTCCCTTATAAAAAAAATTCCCTTTCTTCCATCCAGAACCTTGGCCCATGAAACGGTGCCTCTCATATTGTAAACAGGTCTATCTTAGTCAGGGTTTCTATTCCTACACAAAACATCATGATCAAGAAGCAAGTTGGGGAGGAAAGGGTTTATTCAGCTTACATTTCCACATAGCTGTTCATCACCAAAGGAAGTCAGGACACAAACTCACACAGGGCAGGAAGTTGGAGGCAGGGGCTGATGCAGAGGCCATGGACAGATGTCACATACTGGCGTGCTTCCTCTGGCTTGCTCAGCTCTTGTTTTCTTATAGAACCTAGGACTACCAGTTCAGGGATGGAACCACCCACAATGGGCCCTCCCACCCTTGATCACTAATTGAGAAAATACCTTACAGCTAGATCTCATGGAGGCATCTCCTCAAGGGAGGCTACTTTCTCTGTGATAACTGCAGTTTGTGTCAAGTTGACACACAAAACCAGCCAGTATAAGGTTCTTTCTTTTGTGCGAAACCTCTTTGGAAATTCCTTTATAGACATCCCAGAGGTGTATCTCTTATGTGATTCTAAATCATCCAGTTAACAATGTAATTTAGTCATCCCTAGAAAAGACCTACAAAATCTTTCTGCAGAAGCTGTGTTTCAACTAGTCTGCCCTTCTACTTGACAACGAGTTTTCTGTTGCTTTCATGAAAAAATATGATTGTAAAGACCAGCTTTTATTACTAATATTATAGTTGAGCAATCTAATAAAAAAGGAGCTCCCAGCTTTTCAGTCAAACGTTTTTATTTATACCTGGATTCCTAGACGTCTCATGTGATGTTGACATAGCCAAGAAATACTGTTACCTAGACACTGTTTCTGGAAGTCTTTTCTTCAGTAAACTGGGAAGGTCTAAGCACAGGGTTGGTATCAACTTGAGAAATACATGCATCCGATGACCTTTCAGTGACCTCCACAGGAAGCCAAATAGGTCCTTCACTTAAAGCTTATAAAGTATGGTGTAATTAAATCATATTCATCTAATACTACTAGCATGTCAAAGTTATTTTATTCCTATGTCGGTAAAGAAATCGAAGCAAACTAGAATAATAAAATCCTAAACACTTTAACTCTTGTATTAGGCCATATTTTAAAAAAATTATCTTATTGGCTGGTTGTTTATATTTTTAGCTTTCCAGGAGAAACTGGAAAGATGACTAAGTCGGTCAAGTGCTTGGCCTGTAAGTGTAAGAATGTGAATTCAGATCTCTAACTGTCAAGTAAAGAACCAGGCTTGGTAATACCCACAAATATACAAACACAACGTACACACAAACACACACGTGCAGGCACATGTGTATGCAAATACTTGTGATATCAATTTTCCCTGGATCCTCTGATTACTTTCCTATTTATGTCTCTTTTTTCGTCGAGCCTCTCCAGATCACTGTCTCCTGACCTAGCTGCAAAGTTTGTGAACCACCACTATGTCCGGTGCAGGAAGATGTACCCAAGAGTGCAGTAGGGGCACTTGTGTCTTTGAAATAACTAGCAGCCACCTAGTTAGACTTAAGGCTGGCTCGACAGGAGGGAATTCACATGTAAGCATTGCTAACTGCTTGTAACTGGTGTGGTCATGGATCGTAGGGGAGAACCTTCTACTGCCTTTTCCTAAGTTAGTACAAATAACCAGTTGCATTTAAAAACCGTATCTTATGTTCACTGCTAGGTGTAGCTCTCATCTCTTACTAAAGAAACCTTCTTTTACAGTAGACAGAAACAAAAACTTACAACTGACTCAAAATTCAGACAGCAACTGACCACGGGGTACCCATCATCAGTTGATACATCTACAACAAAACCCCTAGATGTTGTGGCTGGGAAGGCCCAGGGAACATCACAGAAGAGGGCACAAAAGTTTTTAAGAGGCAGAGGAGAGTACTTATGTATTAAAATTCTCAAAAAAATTAAAGTGCAGAAGAGTGTTTTAAAATTTATTATTATCACTAGTTGTATGTGTGAGCGTGTGTATGTTTGAGACGCAGAAAGTGATACAGAGAGACAGAGCGAGAGACAGACAGAAAAAGATGAGATGTTTGAGCACATGTGTGACATGGTGCATGAGATGAGGTGAAAGGTCAATGGGTCACAGCTTTGTGGAGTCTATTCCTTACACCCACCTTTACATGGGTTTGGAGAACCAAAGTCAGATAACCAAGCTTGGGGTCCAAGCGCCTTTATGTACGGAGCCACCTTGCTGGCTTTGAGAAAAGCATTTTAAATTATGGCAGACACTACTACTCGCCTGCTCACAACACAAAACCCTGCGCTGCCATTTCCCAGGTCTGTATGCATTCTCTCTACTCAGAGCAAGCTGCCCTTAGCCAGACCCACTTGACCTGGAAGTGCAGAGCAAGAAGTTCCCGAAAGGTTATAGCTCTCACAGCAGGCTCTTGCTCACTAACTTGACGCTGAAATGCAGAAGTCAGTTCCTTTTCCTTAGTAAGAACAGACTCAGAGCTGAAATTCACGTTTTGTAGTTGTCTGTGGGATCAAACTGACACAGGAGCTCTGTCTGCAATTACATGATTGCTCGTCCTTTTTTTTCCCTTCCGGATCTGTTGACCCTGGAACCAGGTTTCCATGGGAACACTTCTTTAATAAACAACTTCTTCACAAATCTCCATCTTGGGCTCTAGCTGGAAGAGTAGCAAATACTTACTCTAAGAAATGAAGGGTGGATGTTTACCAAACTTGTGTGGAACCTAAATCTTGATTCTTCACTCCTATCCGTGTTTTCTGTATGGGCTGGTCTTTTGTGTGTTTTCTGTCCTCTGCAACCAGATTCACACAGCTGCAATCCCTCTATGCAATTTATTTGCCTGTTTTCTGGATCATATATAATTTGTTTTCCTTACCTTGCTTCTACACATAGAATATCAAGTTTGGCTATTAACAAGAGCAGGGACAGCAAATGGGCTTCTACTGTTATATAGAGTGGAAGACCTGCACTGTTTGACTATTAAATTAGATGTTTGTTATTAAGACTTTATGCACATGACTATCAGGATAATAACAGTGTCCTTTTTTTCTTTTGTTTTTATTATAAATGAATGTCGATCGTGTAAAACGGTTTTCTGAGTCTATCATAAAATGATGATTTGAGGTTTTCTTCTTTAATCACATTTCCAAAATGTGGCAACCTATCATTTAGTTTGCCAATACTTACTTAGGGTTCCTCTGATCTGTAGTTTCTCTTTTCTGATCCTGCTACTATCTCTCATCCATATGATACAAATTAGGAGGGACAACCTTTGTGCCATTAAATGGAAGAATATGCAACACTCCAAGTTTGATAATTTGATACTAATTGTTTTCCTCCTTGGAAGATTTATAATTACAGATTTAGTTTTGTTAAACACGAGTCTTTTCTATTTTCCATCTATTTTGAGAAATCACGCTCTAGGACACTGCCTATGTCATCACTACATTTACGGGAAGATGTTTCTGAACAGTAAACTCCAAACTTAGTGTCCTCTGAAATTCATCCTCATTTCAAATGCTTGAGACATCTTTCATTATACTGTAGTTAGAAAATATCTATTTATTCTGTACTTCTATTTCATCATTTGGCATCAAGTTGTAAGTTGAATTTTGAGGGTTAGACGCTTTTTCTATTTTTTTTTATAATTTCTTAATTTACATGAATAGCTAATTAAATTTATTTCTAAAATGGTATTTTGAAATTTAATGTGTCCCACGTGTTTAGCACCTTATTTAATGTTTAGCTATATATAGTATTTCTCCAAATCCATTTTAACCTTTGCTTTACCTTTGAACTATTTAAAATAGTAGTTTCAGTATCCTGTGATATGTGGTTTTATACATATATAGTATTTATTTAAAATCTAAATAAATTGCAATATGGTCAAACAACACTACCTGTTACTATTTCTTTCAAATTGGCCAAAATTCCTTAATTTATCTTAGCCTTCATTTCAACATCTATAAAATAATGCACACAAGGGCCCATTACAGTGACTATCTGAAACAGGTTCAATAAATAATTATCCCTAAGATAAAGCACTACTTGCAAGGTCCTAGCTACAGCCATATAAACATATTTGAGAACTGAGGGACAACACATCTTCAAAAACATTTTAAAGCAGTGGTTCTCAACCTGTGGTCACAGCCCTCCCAGGGATTACATATCAGATATCCTGCATAACAGATATCGACATTATGATCCATAACAGTAGCAAAACTACAGTTATAAAGTAGCAACAAAATAATTTTATGGTTGAGGTCACCACATCATGAGCTCGGTTTAAAGTGACAGTTTAGAGTTGATTCAGATCAGCTTCCTGCTCTGGGGTGAATGTCTCTTTAACTTTTCCTTACTGACTTCTTAAAGGGGTGGAGCACTTCTTGTACTATCCTGATGCAGAATCCCAAAAATAAGTTAACGAAATGAAAGTATTCTTCAATGGTAGCTTTTTTACCAGATGATCACATCCTGAGCTTTTGACTTCCTGAACACTCTGCCAAGTTAATCTCTATCATCTGCTAAAAAGAAAAAACAAAACAAAACAAAACAAAACAAAACAAACACCCAATACAACACCCAAAGACAACTGCTTTGAGGTCTTCTGCTGCAGATAGACATAGCAGATATGGCAACTGTGGAATCCATTACTCTAAAAATGATGTACCAGTCAACATCATTTATGTGAAGTAGTTATACCTTCAGGTAATTCTCATTAATTTAATATTCTCTCCTTAATTCTTAAGAATTTAATATTTTCCCCTTGGAAATTATCACATAGCATATAAACTTATTCAGATACAGCCAGCATCATAAAGGGTAGGAGAATGAGAGGGTGAGACTTCATAGGATGAAATTTGCTTACCAGTCTTTCGTAATTTAGCCAGTAGGTTATTTCTTTTTCTACAAAGACTTGAGTTCCTCAAGGGCAGTCTGCTTTGCCTGATTTTATTGTCTCTCTACATGATTCCTGGAAAGTTCTATGCCCACTGATGACTCAATAAAGGCATGTCAAATGGTTGTATTTTACATCTATATATTCCAGAGGGACTTGTAAGCAGATGAACTTTGACTAGACCTAGTGCAGGCTTCTATAAAGGAATGTTTAAGAACATATTTGTTAAAGAACACTCAGGAGTATTTCTTTCTAAAAGGGCACAGAAAAACCCCTGAAGCCAATTGCATATCAGAAATAGCATCCATTAATCTTTTGCCAAGCAGCATGAAGTAAAGACGCCTTTGAAAGGAATTGCTCTTAGTATGGAGTCATGGTTTAATGTGCCTTGTTTGGAAAAACCTTCTTTTTAGGAACCAAGCACCTGTATCCAACTGACAATCTCTGCTTCTGGCCATGGAGTGGAACGGATAATGGTACCGATGACATTTATGGCCCAATGTTTTAAGAATTAATTTACAATGGTGATGGTTCTTTGTGCAGTGAATACATCACTACCGTGAAAGGTTGACGCCTACTTTATCAGCTATAAACCATGCAGACTAGTTTAAGCCCTTCAGAAGGCAAGCCTGACAGACATTACTCAACATAGTCTGTGACTCAGTAATTCACTGGGAAGATAATTTGAAATATGGAAGTTATGTCAGTGAAAACAAGAGAACAAGAGCAAGATCCGAGAGAGAGAGAGAGAGAGAGAGAGAGAGAGAGAGAGAGAGTGAGTAATGGAAGATATTGTTTTTTTATCTCTTCCTCCCCTGGCCATACTTTGTATTATTTTTGGTACTTCCATACATTCTACTCGAGCTACAATGCATCAAAGTGGTTTTAGTCATTGACTTTCTTTTCATCATAGCACACAGCCAGGACATCCATTTTATTAGAAAAAAAAGCTTTCTGAAAATCTTATTGGAAATATTTACTTGAAATGTGCCTTCATATTCTATCAGTGGTTTTCAAGTGTAGCTGGTCACTTATTTTTAGACAAAAAAATGAATAATCTCTTCCTTTCAACTTCTGGTATATTCACTAAATGACTCTAACAATTTAATTGAGGGAGAAATTGGTTTCCACTCTGAAATATACTGTCAAAAAACCCAAATATAAGTATTGATTGTACTTTTGAAGATACGAAAGAAATATAGTTGTAAAATTAATGACTGAACAGAAAAAGAACTTTTTTTTTGTCAAAAGTACCAGTACCCATTTTTAGTTATAAAACAGACTGAGGATAAATTCTTTGATTGAAATTAATATTTCTGTGTATTAAATATTTTCTCCCAGATGGTCTGAATATAATCAATATGTTTGGGAAAGAGGTAGTCTAAATGAGGAGCAATATCAAAATAGATTTACTACGATTACCTTTTACAGGCCTTCTATTAGGGTTTCCTCGGAGCTTACTGGGTTTTTAGTAAGCGCCTGGTAAGTAAACCAGTGTCCACTTACTTATGTATCCATCTCCTTTCTCTCACAGCGCAGCCTTCATCCTCAAGGTAAACATAAAGATATTTCACATATCCACCTACTATAAACATTAGATCCACTTTGGGGAATTAACTACCTGAAGGAGAAATTCACACGGACAGTGTGGCTGTGGGATGTGCTAATATGAGTTGCTTCCCACTATCTTGTGTTCTGTTGCTGCTCCTGTTTGGAGACAATGTCTTTCTATGTGATCCAGGCTGGCCTATGAACTCACAGTCCTCCTGTCTCAGCCTCCCAACTGCTGAAGTTACAGTACTGTGTCAGGACAGCTACTTTGTTTACATTATTTCCTTGTTCATTTAGAATACATGTGGAAAAAAAATAAAATTAAATGTCTATAGTTTCTTCCCTTGTCCGTATAGACTAAGTACCATGTGTAAGATTTTTTAAATGCTCTGGGGAATATCATTACCTTTTGCTGATTATTTAGTAGGAGCTAATATAGCAGATCATTGGAAAATATTACAGAAGATCTACTGGAGAGATGTCTCAGCAGTCTAGATCATATACTGCTCTTGGGGGAGACCAGAATTGGGCTCCTAACACCCATGCCACAGACTGTTCATTACCTCCTCTCCACAGCTTCATGGGACCAGATGCCCTCCTCTAGCTGCTGTGATAATTACACACATGTAATGCATACCTGAAATAGCTTCTGGCAAAACCCAAAACCTTCATACACATACAAAATTATATATATATATATATATATATATATATGAAAATATATATAGATAGATATCACAATATTAAAATGGAAATCTTTCACATAACTTACCAGCAAGTGAATAGACTCATAGTACAGCCAGAATTAAGTAGAGAGACTCAGTGTTTCAAGTACAAAAGTAAATCCGACACAGGCAAGCAGTAGCTGCAGTTTCAGCAGTCAACCTCTGGGCCAGGAATGCAGTAACAATCTCATGTCCTCGGATTTCAAGACCTGAGCTTTATCACAGCACTTTTCTTTCGTTGCATAAAACATTTGAAGTGAATGACTTCGCCAGCATCCTCTAGTAAGAACCGGAAGGGATAATCTTCTTTATGCTTCAATATCCGTAGCATCAGATATAATAAATAACACTGTAACAGCGATACAGATACAGTCCGTTTAGGTCCAACACTGATAAATGATTTCAGATTTTTTTTCCTCAAAATGTGATTAGAAAATAGTTTTGTAATTCTTTAATATTAAAATGTAATCACAGCTTTATTGATGTCTTAGGATGTTTTATTGTAGAAGTGTTTTAAATTCTAGCATCTTCAGTTATTCAGAGTTGAGAAGATAGTTTAGATGTAACAGTCTTTTAAGTCGAAGTAAAATTCACGAAGCCCTTTAAACTTACTGAGTAAAAGAAGTAATTTTTAGATAAGGTATTGAGCGTGTTTGGTAACAGGACAGGCTGTGGTTTCTATGAGTCCTCACATTTTGCTGGAAATTCGAGTTCTTTAGACAGTTTTTTGTCTCTTTTTTTATTAATCCTTTTGTTTACATTTCAAATGATATCTCCCTTCCCTGTTACCCCTTCACAATCCCCTGTTGCATTGCCCCTCCCCGACTCCCCTTTGCCCCTATGAGGGTACTCCTCCATCTACTGACACACTCCCACATCACCACTCCAGCATCCCCTTACACTGGGGCATCGAGCCTCCACAGTACCAAGGGCCTCCCCTCCCTTTGATGTTCTACAAGGCCATCCTCTGCAACATATGCATCTGGAGCTGGGGATCCCTCAATGTGTACCCTTTGGTTGGTGGTTTAGTCTCTGAGAGCTCTGGGTGGTCAGGTTAGTTGATATTGTTCTTACTATGGGGTTGCAATTAGCTTCAGACACTTTTAAACCATTCATTTTTGAATTTCGAACATAGATGTATTATGGACAGAAACAAGAAAGGGGAAACATTGGTATTCTATGTTCTTCTTCATTCATCTAATTTCTGGCTACAGTATTTCTCATTATTGTTCAACAATCTAAAATCCACAGTATCTCTTGAGCCATTGACTTATCAGATTTTTAGGTAAAGAATAAGCTATCATATGGGTAATATTTCTCTAAACCTCTCACAGGCCTTAGTATGAATTGGTCTGGCTATACATATTGTCTCCATCTAAGAAATTCTTTTGGATATTTATATGTGCAATGTATTGTCTCCTCCCACTTTATTCTTCTGGCTATTTGTGCATATAACATTTTTTTTTGTCTCCACCTACATAAATAAATACCTAGGAATGGGTTTTGGAGCCCAAAACACATGATCACTGATCTCTGAGGATGTGAGTATTGAAACCCGGCTGTTAGAATCAAGGAAGACAGCATACAACAGGGGGGAAATAGCTTGATTAATGTACTGGGACTTAGTAACTTGACCAAGGTCACTGTGACTTGAAAGTTGACTTCATTAACTGTTATACCCAGTGCCGCCCACATTATCTAAGTTGGCTTAGAAAACCACAAAGCTCCCAGTATGACAGTATCAAAGTCTCAGGTTGGGAGTGCATACCTTGAACTTGATTGACAATGTTAACATGAAACTTACTCTTATCAAGGATGCTAGGAATGGAGACTATTTAGGTTTTATCCTGTCCAGGACTTTAGTTTGAGCAATTTTACTTTGAGGCTCCTCTATTTTTGATTAGTTAAGCCAGTCATCCTGTTTGGCACAGTTGTGCAGTGTTGCTATGCTTACTTTAACCAGCTGTCACATTCCACCCCAGAGGTGGGTGAAATGATTCTTATTTATATGTAATTCTAAAAGGATTCTTAGATGCTTTGAGCTGGCAACGTATCAATTGAAGACACTTCTCTCTCAAACACAGCCAGCATGAGAGACTTTGAAATTCTTTTTCTGACTTTATAGAAAATTCTTCCATCCTTCACATGTTCATAGACTATTTTTTAACTATTTCTAACTCCGTGATTGTAAAATGATGTCTTTGTAGTAGATTTTTTTTCATGATGAGTAGATTCTAAATTTATATTAGACTATTGATGTAGCATATCCTGTCTTTCTGAAAGAGGTTATACCATTTCAAACAGGATGGATATAACTGACTTACAATCAGGCTGGATTAACTTAAAGAAATTACCATTTTAATATTTTTTTATTGTTGAGAATTTTTGTATGCATATAATAAAATCATCCCATTACTTCCCTGTAATTTCTACCAAATTTGCTCTTTACATGTTCCCTCTCTATGTGTCTCTCTATCTCTTTCTGTCCCTCTTTCTTTTAATAACCCACTAAATCCAATTATTGCTACACATGCGGCCTTCCACTGGAGCATAAAAATGCTATGAATTATCTTTGATCATAAATTCCCATGTTTTCAAGTTTTATTTATAGATTTTTTCCCTCAAAGGAAAATATATTTACATCACTACTAGTGTTTAATTTTAATAACATGGTTTTGATAAGTCAAGAAATTTCATAACATACTGTTATTTTGGTTACTTTGGAAGATGACACATTCAATGAAGGGCAGGCGGGCTCACGGTGCTGTGTTTTCATATCACATTTTAACTGAGTACACAACATGTTAACCGAAGGATGTATTATGTATTAAGTGTTAACATTTAATTATCTGTAAAATATTTTCAGAGTTAGCTTTCATGTGAAAAGAAAAATAATACTCTGAGAACTGTAAGCCTATAAGCTTAAGGCACAAATCCAACCAATGGAAATTCTTTGAATTTAGAAGGCAACAAGCTATAACAACTAATCTTGAAAATAACACTTCAATGATAATAACTTTTTCCTTTCTTCATTACTTAGTGGACCTCTTATTTTGGTATTGATCTGTCTGCTGTACCCCCCCCCCCAATTCTTTTCTTAGTGATTGTGAGCAAAGGCGACTTGGTTAGACATTCACTAGGAGTAAGCAAGTGACTGTATTGGATATTGGCTTAAGTAGAACCTCAATGTACTCATCTGGATGGGAGAGCAAAATGATAAGTCACTCAGTTTGACGTTTCTAAAGGTTTGATGGGATATGTCATGAAACTGTATCAGATAGATGTCACCCTCTATTTTCAGATGCCTAGAATCATGCAGAAACAGCATCAGTGGCCCAATAGACAACTTTCAATGAGGAACACCTAGTTCTAGACAATGTCACCTCCTGCACGGGGTATTACAAAATCCCTCTCCCTATACACCCATTCCTGTGGCATCAGAACACTGAAATACCACTTGTAAAGTCTCAGTCACTTGATTCTAGTACTTAGCCTTGCCTTGGGTTTCCATTGAATCAGTGAATAACACCATAATAGAAGGATTTAAAATGTCTCCACTTACAAACTAATCATGTTACATACAGTCTAAGTCCTTCCTCAGCAAAAATTAGTATCCAGTTGGGTAACTGTAATTACAAAAAATAAAACCAATGGGTAATACCCAAGTCTTTGAGCAGTTTTCATTCTTAACTACATGTAATATGTATCAGACTTCATGATAGTTCCATGGTGTCTTGGAGCATAAGGCAAAAAAGAATTTTTAAAATAGGTAATGGTAATAGATTAGGTAATGAATAGAGATTATTTAATCATTTGTTGTTCTATTAATACACATAAACCATGCTTTGTAGTGAAAAGTGTGTTTAATAAAAACGTATATCCATTGCTTTGGTACCTTATTTCCTTCACTACAAACTCCTGCTGATTGTAAGATGTACAATTTGAAGACAAAGCGTTTTCAGAAAAAAAAAAAAGAAAAGAAAGAAAGAGAGAAAGAAAGAGAGAAAGAAAGAAAAGGAATGCTACTCCCGACTGTGAACAAACAGGAAAACTCTCAGGATGATTTCACATATGAAGCCTGCTGATTCAGGAATGGTGGTGCTTTAATCCCAGCAGAGGAAGCAGAGACAGAGGCAGGCAAATCTTGGAGCTGTGTGATTTCAAGGCCAGCCTGGTCTAATATAGTTAGTTTCAGGACAGCTAGTGCTACATAGTGAGGGAGGGAGGGAGAGTGGGAGGATGGGTGAGAGAGACAGAGACAGAGAGACAGAGAGAGACAGAGAGACAGGAAGACAGAGACAGAGAAACAGAGATAAGAAGAAAGAGAGGTTGATAGAGACAGAGACACAGAAAAAAAGAAAGAGAAAATAATATTTGCTAATGATAGGTGCTATTGCTTTTATTGTCACTACTGCTATTATTTTTATGTTTCTTTTGTCTTATGCTCTACATAATTAATTGCCTCAAACAAATTGGGGAACAAAAACGGACTCCAATTGTTGTCAGTTTTACCCTTGTAATCCTATTTTCATCTGCAACTACATATTTCTCTTCCAATGGTGAATAGTATAATGAAGAAAAACCTGCAGATAAGCATTTGGAAGATGTCAAACATGACCTGGTTCACTGAGGGCCTTCTGGAGCCAGATCATATGCAGAATGTAGGAGTGCATAAAGACCAAGCACTGGTTCCATGGAACTAAAGAGCTGGGTATTATTCCAAGAAAAAAGAACAAGGAGACGGGAGCCTGCCCAGTGCTTGATGTCTCAGCTATGTGACGTGGTACACATTTGCAATCCTAATTACACTAGACAGACAGGACAATTACTTGAATTCAGGACTTCTGGACCATTGAGTACTTACCCTAAATTTGGCATTCATGTGAGGATCTCCAGAAGAAGAATGCAATGAAGTTGTTTAAAGAGGTCAGGGCAAAGTCAGAGTCTTCCAGAACTGATGCCTGAGCTGATATCTCTAAGGTGAACTAGAAAAGGTGCAGTTTACAGACAGAAGAGAAGATGTAAAGAATCGTGATGACTGAGGAAAGCCCCTGCAGTTACAGGGGTGTAAGTAACAGGGACTCAGCTAGAAAGCAGTAACTCATGAGAGGTAGAGAGAAGAGCAAAATAAACATCTCCGTATCTTTGGCTACCAAATTTGCTTTGTTATTACCCTATGTGCCCTATGTATATTTCCTTAGCTAGGAAGGAAAATTAAATAATATGTTTGAATAATTGTTCTGAGACAATTGCTAAGAGTGTTCAGACAATGGAATTATATAAAACTATGCCTGTTTCAGTCAATAACATCCATACACTTACCAATTTAAAAAAATAAATGTCAGCTCCAAAAAGCATAAAATACAGGAAAGAGCAGATATTGAGGCATTTTAGGATCTGTTTTGCCCAATGATCATTTTCAGGAATGTATCTACTGTGTGAGCTTTATCATTAGGCAGGAGCTGCCCTCATTGGGAAAGACAGATGCCTGCTTTGAAGAAAATAAAAATCTCATATATTACTACTCCAGCAGAAAGAGAATTCTTTTTCTTGTAGTTCCAACAAGGGTTAAAGCTATAGCTCAGTGGAAGAGCACTTGCCTAGCATGCGTGATGCCCTAGGTTCTATCCACAATATTGTCAGCAGAAATAAAGAGAGAGAGAGAGGGAGGGAAGGAGGGAGAAAACTGTGGGGGCAGGCAAATAGGGAGGGAGAGAGTGAGTGAGTGAGTGAGTGAGTGA
Source organism: Rhabdomys pumilio (assembly GCA_030674055.1). Classification (NCBI taxonomy): domain Eukaryota; kingdom Metazoa; phylum Chordata; class Mammalia; order Rodentia; family Muridae; genus Rhabdomys; species Rhabdomys pumilio. The sequence continues at coordinate 27,920,592 of JANHMN010000021.1, forward strand.
GTGAGTGAGTGAGTGAGTGAATGAGTGGAGAGGTAGGGAGGAAACTGGGAGGGAGGCAAATAGGGAGGAAGAGAGGGAGGGAAGGAGGGAAGGAGGGAAGGAGAGAAGGAGGGAGGGAGGGAGGGAGGGAGGGAGGGAGGGAGGGAGGGAGGGAGGGAGGAAGAGAGATCCCAAGGCTGGCACTTTGTTAGCAACTTGGGTCCTATGTCTATTCAATAAATAATCACTGCTGCCACAGAAGAGGATGATCACATGTCCTGCTCACTTTTACAGCCGATAGTGTCAATCCCACGAACCTCATGACCCAAGAAGAGGAAATATCAAGTCTTTACCACAAAATGTGCACATTATAGCCAGAAGTAGATAACTATGGAAGGCTGACAAGGTTCTATAACAACTTTGGAGAGAAAGAGTCATAGTATGGGGTGGGGGGAAGTAGATTTGTAGAGTATTTAGGAAGGTAAACTAGAGCATTGTATACTGACTTAGACAAGAGTGTAAGAAGAAGGGAGACAGAAATGGCAGAAGTAACCTATGGTGTCATTTACTATACGAGTCAGTATTGGGAGCCAAGTTTGGAAACGCAGAGTGGCTGGCATCTTGGTGCACCTCGTGAATCCGACATACAGTCTGGCTCCCGAAGCTGTGCATTGAGCTGAGTCACATTTGACAGTGAGCCTAATTTGAAGTATGCTGAGTTAGAGATATTTAGATAGAGGTTATCGGCCAGAGCAGGATAACATTGACCTGGACATATTTCAAGACTGTCAAATGTCATGGGCCATGCTAGAAACACAAATCAAGAAATGAATTGAGTACAAAGTAAGGAATGGAGAGTTCCAGTCACTGTGATAAGTTAGAGACAGACTTGTGACTCTTCCCACCACCAAAAGAAGTGGGTTTACTTCCTTCTTTCTAACACTTGCCTGACTTTTATAACTTGCTTTACTAAGAGAATTATGGTTTGGATGTACAATGGCCCCATCATCTCATATGTTTGAACACTAGAATTTCAGAAGGTGGTGACAACAGTTGGGAAGATGGTGGACTCTTTAAGGGGGTGAGGCTGCCTAGAGGAAGTGTGCTACTGGAGGTGGGCCTTATGCTTTGTAATCCAGTCCCGTTTCTTACTCATTCTTAGCTTCCAGAAGAAATGCAATGCACCAGCTGCCTTCTCTTGCTACCATGCTGATCCACCCACGATAGAATAAAAACCAAAATAAACACTTCTTTTTCTCATTTTTCTTCTCATTCAATATTTTTTGCTGTTGTTGATGCTACAGCAGTAAGACAAGTAACTGGTTCAGAAAATACAGCACAAATATTGCTTATTTTTTTATTGTCAACTTATAGGAAGCCTTACAAATGTTTGCCTGAGTCTCCTGAAACATGGGATATGAAGTAGTTCTGTTAGGTATGTGTTCTCAGGCATTATTGCTCTTTATGGTTTGCATCTCTTATTTGTACAATAAAAATTCAATATTTGTTAGTCATTGCTTTTTTTATTATTTTCTGCTTCATCTATAGTGATGTGTGTTAACTGGTATGAAGTTAGGATCTGTCCTATTTTCTGCTTTGCAAATCATAACTTTTAAAAGACTTTATAAGTGTGTTATTACACTTATAATAACACTACAGTTATTTGTGGTGGTCAATTTTTATAATCTTATTACAAAGTAAATCAATAGCCTATAATTATAATTTTGTGGGTAAATGCATTTAATAGTCTGTGCTTTGTGGGCAGTGTGGGGGCATTAGATGCTAATATTTTTAGAAGTCCTTTGTTATTCAAGCAGGGCTTATCTGGGGTAACAAATAGCTGTACATTAATATTATTCCCAGAAACACCACCTCCTCATAGGACAGAGAATTAAATTTCTTCTTTAATATAGCAACTGTTATAACCCCAAAGGGAGAGTTCCAGGAAATACCACTCTCAGATTAAATAATAGTAAGGAGGTCATTCTAAACAGGAATGTATGGGTATTAAATAGCCATGAATTTCATCTCTCACATCTTTCAAGTGGACGGAAACTGAAGACAATATAGATCTTGAGTACAGCAATTAGCTACTCATACATTCCATATGGTGGCTGCCAATCTCTACAGTCTCCTAGACTCAATTTTCGTACATATCTCAGTGAGCTTGCATCATGGGTATGAGAAAAAGGGAGCTCTTCAGCCTCTTTCCTGGGAAACTCCTTCCCAGCCTGTTTTTAGTTTAAGGAACTAAAGTAACTCTGTTGCTTCATTGTCTGTAGGTTAGACCCTCAGCTGAAGCAAAGTGGTCTAATACGAAGTCAGTCAGTCAGAGGCTGCCAAATGACATGTTCATTGCCTGAGAGTTGTAGATGAAAAAGAACTTACTGCTTGCTTCTCGGTTATGCTGCCTCTCCTGCCCCGCAGTGTCCAGGGAGTAAAGAAGTCTTCTTTTGGTCTCAATCATTAAGGGACCAATTTCCAAAAGGGGAAAGGGACTTCTTGTAAGAAGAAATGGATGGACTGAAGGTAATGTGCTGACCCCCCAGCCTCCTGAGTGATGTTAAAAACACGATTCATTGAACAATCTGGCTTTCAGAGTTTTTCTAAACATTTGCGTTAAATCTAGATCACTGGGAACGCTCTCAGTACTCTGAATACCTTATGAAATAATACATACGTGAATTAAACAAGTACTTTCTATTACTCATTAAAGATATCAAGTGCACTTGTGCACTTATAAAAATAGATTTCACAGACAAATTCAGTGTTATTACTTTTTAGTGAAAGCTTCATTACATTTTCTACATCATCTTATTTCAGTTTTGTAGGGAATTATAAAACTATCTTCCTAGAGTTTTTAATATTTAATATTAAAATTATTGCCATATATTTACTTAATATTAATTTTAATATTTAATATTTTATTATAAAATTATATCACTTTTATTCTTTCTTTTACTCCAAAGTCTTTCCATATATTTCCCTCCTTTCTCTTTTTCAAATTCATAGCTCTTATAAATTATATATAAACACTTTTATGCAGAGAAATATACATATATATTATATATATGCATATATATATGTATATATATACATATATAATTTTTATATATAGTAACATATATTCCTAAACACTTAAATACAATCTTCTCAGTCCATATAATGTTACTTGTGTGTATATGCTTACCGGTTGACCATTGGTATTAGATAACGAATTGGTGTGCTCTCCCACAGGAGAGAAACTAATTTAATGGAACAGATGTGGTTACATTTAAAACCTGACCTTAAAACCAGCGTTTGAGTAAGTTTGTCCTTCCTTATTTTATTAAGAACAATGAACCTGTCCATTTTCTGTAGAAACATCGAGTGAAGAAATTTGCGTAAGTCAAATTTATGTTAATCACATAGAAATCTTTATCTTGCATCTTGGATTCTCTTCATGTAGAATCCTTATGATCCCTAGTCATGGAAAAGAAAGACTTTTTCTGTGTAGAAGCAACCACCCATACTATGGTATCACCATGCTAATATAGTGACAGTGGCCACAATAGAATCTTAATTCAGGCCTTCTCCCTCGTTTATGTAATGGCTTATATGTCTTTGAGCCTCATGCCTGAACACACACACACACACACACACACACACACTCACACACTCACACACTCACACAAAACCAGTCAGATATAGTGAAGCCTTCTGGAGAACAGGAGTACTGCCAACCTGGAGTAGCGTCTACATGCAAAACCTTAAGCCATTTTACACAAATAGTCAAGGCAGAGATTGAGTTGGGGTGCCCACTGTGATATCAGCAGTTGAGAGGCACAGGTAGAGCGATCACAGCAGGCTCACAGCTAGCCTGTGAGGTTGAGATCAGCAAGGACTACAGAGCAAAACCTGTTTGAAAAAATAAAATAAAACAAGCAACTTAAAAGGATGAGAGTGTGTTCTATATTTGGCCTCTATTAACATCTACTCTCTATCCCTCACAGGTGAAATACTTACCCCAAAAATGTCTCAATGATTATTTCAATTTAATTTTCTGTCTAATCATCCACTTTTCATCTGAATTTCCTCAGATGAGATTCAAGGGAATAATAAAAAGCACCTGTCCTTCTCACAGATGCATCTGAACACACATTCATAATGTGGACAACGAAACTTCTAAAAGACTATAAAAATGAGGGACAATACCATATATTTCACTTTGAAATATGGCTTTGAAGATTTCTTAGACTGGCTTTCTAATAATAGGAAAATATCCACTTTCTTTAAATATTTTTTATAATAATAGTATATTTATTTATCAAGTTATTTTCAGTCATATACAAGAAGGTAATAAAACCTTCTCACGGCTCATGATTGGCAAAGTACTGCATATAGTAAAATGACATATTATCTTTGAGGCTTTTTGCTTAAACAAATGATATTATCCTGTAAATTTTTACTATCTTTTTTTATATATATACAACTTGACATTGTGTGGCATAACAACAAAGAAAAGAGGACTTCATTTACCAGGCATTCTTGAAATATGTTTAAAATGGAAATGTGATATTTTTATAAGTGATAGCAACAAGTCTAAAAGAAATTCCTAAATTATTTTCATACTTATCTAGAAGGCTATGTAATTATATTTAACACATACTTCAGTGTTTCGCGTTCTTGATTTGCTAATTTCACTAGGGATGTTATTTTTAAAGGCCAAGAAACAAAGTAATTATTTCAGTTAACAATTTTATTTATAGTGAAATTTACACAATTTTTATAGTTTGAAATTATCCACAATACGTATTATCTATTGCTTACATTGAAAGAAGTAGTTCTTATAAGAAAAGATGAAAATATATATCATTAGGCAAAATTGTTATATTTTCATTTGATACATTATCAACAAAAGTTTAAAGAGAGAAGCAAAAGTTAAATATATTTTTTATTCCCTGTAATGGACTCCAAGCTATTAAAATGTTTTTTTTTTTTTTTTGATAAAAACAAAATAGAGCTCTAAAAACCAAAGTTATTTTGGTGAACAATATTTACAAGATATAAGTTAAGAATTACGATAAGCAACTATCACTTAATTCCTTCCATTGGAAAAATATTTTTTGGAAAATATCTAAAGCAAACAAAAGCTAAAACTGAAAACAAAAAGAACAGGCGAAGAAGCAGTCATTATTGCAAAGGTGACTTTCAGTTAAATACATTTTCTTATAAAGTGGCAGGACAGTATCTACAACTGAAAAGTATATATTCTGCACAGCTTGTCTTCCGCTCAGACACGGGGCTTCGTTTCTCGGGTATAGTACTCCCCGCTAGCAGGACTGATCATCAGGAGATAGTTCATAATACGTGATAGATAAGTCTGGAACTGGAGGATCCTGGGGTTGCAGGCTGTGAAGTGGTGCTGGCAGTTGGAGAGAGAGAAGCTGCGTCCTGAAGAGCCAACTCAGACGGCTCTGCAGACGTGATCCGATCCACTATGCTGGACAAGCAATCCAAGCTGGACACTGAGCTTTTATCTGCAGCACATGCTAACAGCACAAGGAGAAAAGTGCTTTAAGAAAACTATCCCCATGCACACAGGCTTGCTTGTGGTGCCCTTTTAAACTGCAGGTCAGCACCTTTGACCGCATAGGTCAGGTGATCACAGAGAGACTGATGTAAAAATTTGCAGTAAATAGCTAGCAATTCCCCGGGGTAGAGGTGTGGAAGACCCCTGGTAATACTTCAAGCAAAAGTGAGTGTGTGTGTGTGGGGAGGGGGGAGCATGCACGTGCATGTGTGTATGTGGGTCTGTTTGTCTGTCTGTCTGTTAGGGTAATCTGGAGCAGAAAACGGTCCAAAGCCTCCTTCATTACAGCCATCATTTTTATTCCTTTTCCAAACACTACTGGGAAGGACAGACTGCCATGACAGACTGACTTATGAGACTGAACAGATCTTTAAATGTGTCTGAAGTTATTAGTTCTTACCATTTGATACATCAGGACAGTAGATGCTGTCAAAGCTGCTGTTCTTTCGGGACCAGACAGGGCTGTTACATTCAGGCTGTAACACAAACCACACAGAAATATATTTTTCAAGCCTTGGCAAAAACCAAACAGACCTAGAGTAAGATCACCAGCTCCCTAGCTCAGGAAACTGAATGGTCTTAGTTCCCTCTGCCGTACTGATTTAGAAAGGGGCTGCTGTCTCCAAATCGCAAGGGCACCAAGGTCAGTCTCAGTGCTGGGAGAAGAGGAAAACAGAAGCAGAGAGAAGACGAAATCCCGCAGCAATGTGCACTGGGTTAACCATGCAAAATGGATTGTGGTAGAAGGAAGCCACACTAATTCGGGGAGAGAACACTTTCCCAGGGTAAAAACCCATTAAAACCTGCCAACACTGGAGCAGATGCCCTCTTGAAAACAATGTATCAACATTTCCTACCATCCCGGCCTCAGAGCAGAAATTGGGATGATGCTGCGGATGCCTTCTAATTCTTTACTGAGTTATATACACTGGGTGACTGCTGTAAGGCAGAAATAACAGAGAAAACACTTCATTGGTCACTTAAGAACGTGCCAACCTTTTACTACCATCCACATGCACCTGGAAACAGCTAGGAAATCAAGCTAATCCTGTGCTATCGATTTGTTCTTTCTTTTTTAATCTTTCTGTGAATACTACTCTGAAAGCAATGATCCCACTATACCTGGAGGTACCAGGATTTTTCACAAAGACTTTGGTAAGAGATCATGGGTCCTGGAGTTGAAACTTACCATTCCATCAGAGCAGTTGGAGGTGGGGCTGGTGGGCTCAGAGCAGCTCTGTCCTGGCAGGCTGTAATAGTTCTCCACCTGCTCCCTCAGCAGCTCCTGAAGGCTCTCAATGTAGCGGATGGCATTCCTGAGGATCTCCACCTTCGGGAGTCTCTGGTTAGGGTTGGTTGTGGTGCACCTCTTGAGCGTCTCGAAAGCTTGGTTGACCTTCTTCAGGCGTCTGCGCTCGCGCATGGTGGCAGCCTTGCGTCGATCCATGGTGGTGGACTTCCTCTTGCAAGCTTTGCAGGCCCACAGGAGGCAGTGACCAGCCTGGTGGTGGCCTGTAGGCGCACGCACGTGCTCCTCATCGTCTGAGCCCTGCAGCTCAGCTTTATGAGCCCCGAAGGCTACCACTCTCGGCTCAAATTGATCCCCAAACTCATCCTCTGGGGAGGGAATACAGGAGCCTTCATAGAAGTACTCAGAAGGTGAGAACTGGCAGCTGTCCGTCATGTCCATTCTTCAGGGAAGCAGGTGGGAATACCTGGATTCAGCGGGAGAGGGAGAAACGCCAGTCCCTGGCTTGCTGCAGGCCAGCAAATCCAGGCGGAGCTCCCCGGGTTTGGGATTGTTTCTCTGTAATTAACAAGGACAGACGCCTGTTGGCCAGGGTCGGTCAGTGGCTGAGGTTGGGGCTCTTTATATATTCCTGGGGGATGGGAAGGGAGGCTGGTCCCTGTAGCTGGGCGTTATTAGCATATCCCACCACAACCCCCACAGGGGCTGTCTGGGCAAGCCTCTTGTCTTTCTTCTAGAGGCAATTTGCTGTTTACTGGCCCCTTTGACGCTAATGATTTTACTGCAGCCCAACTTGCTCAGTGATCTTCAGGATAAACTAAACCTAGGGAATCACTTAAAGGGGCTGGGGGCTGGCTTCTTAAAATTAATTACACTTTAAAACGATGAGCCTCATCATCGTAGCAAGACATTAAACTCCTGTATATCCATCTGACACCTAAAGGGAACCTAGCTTCTGGATTCTCCAGTGCTTGCTTCTCGTTTTCACAAATTTTACCTGAAGAGATCATGTCCGTTTGTACACTGGTAATAGTTGGTAAGCCAGGGAGGTGACATTTTCATGGATGGAGTGAACCTAGAACTCGGTATTTCAAACCCTGTTTGATAAAGACCATAGGAGTAAAGTTCTGATGAGAGGGTCATTTCATGGGTATGACATTAGCTGGAGCTTTCTTTCCGAGGTCTGGCTCTGTCAGAGGTCACACTTTCCTTCTGCTGCCCTGAAAAGGAGATGGCCTCAGGTGGACCAGGTGACCCTCCCTTCCCTCCCAGCTCCCATCCTCTTCCCCTCTTCTCCCCACACACTTGTTTGTTGTCTCTTCCTCTGTGTCAGACCTAGGCTAATACCTGCACAGGGAGATTCCCACGCCTGAGGATGGGCACCGACAGCAGTCCAGTTTCTCACAATAAGCTCTCCTTCCAACGTGGGGTTTCTTTTCTCCAGAGTCTGCTGCTCCGCCCAACCGTTTCTACAGACTAAACAGCCAGCCAGGCTTCGGGGTCTCTAATTTTCTGCTTTCAGGCCAGCTCACACCGTTACAGATGGGTCCCAGCTGCCAACTCAGAGAGATCCTGGGCTAGTGTAAAATTTCCACCTCTTCTAGAAGAGTGGCTTCACACACTTTGGTGACAAAAGCTTTTCAGAAATGCCATTTGCAGACAGGTCTTTGAAACTTTGGTGGACTGAAGACAAAAGGGGGAAACTACCATTGAGATTTAAAAAAAAAATTAAGCTGTTTCTCAGCTTTTACGATTTCTTCTCCACTGTAATTGCTTTCAGATCACGTTAATCATATGCAAGAAACACCATTATTTAAGGTCAGCACAAGTTCTCTGGGACTTTGGACCTAATTTTTGTAGCTCATTGACTGTTCACAGTTGGGAGTGTCATCCAATTAAATAAGTGTTGTGGTTCCAATGGAACTTTCTGTGCCTGTGTGTTGGGGGGAGGGGTGGTGCATGCACTTATTTTTTTATGATGATGATGGTGATGATGATGACGATGAAGAATCAGAGTAACTTTTATAAAGCAGCTGTGATTGACAGATCTGGTATTCATAGGGGGCGGATAAATTATAACTGTGAAGGCAAGTACTCCAAGGAAGGGGCATGAAAGTGTCAGTTACTGTACTCGCTAGTAGCTGTCTCTGTTCCCTCTACTCTGTCCTATAATCTTGAAGACAGGTTTCTTCTGAAAATCAGGACCAGTCTCACACTGTGAGGCTACTTCATCATCTGGCCAATGGAAAATCCAACTGTGCCTTATTGGGGCCGAAATACAAATGTCTGCCTTTGAAATGAATACAGTATTGGGACAACACTAGATTTACACACACACACACACACACACACACACACACACAAGCACACACGCACACACTCCTGAAGACAAGGCTCCTGCTTGAACATATAGCACATGTAGAACCTATGTGATACTATCTTGGAGAGGTAAATATTCTCACCCTCAAATTCACAGCAAAAGCCCTAGAGAGGATCTGGTCAGCAACTGCACTACATAAAGGTGCGGTCTTCCTCTTCCTCCTCCTCTCTTCGATTCTCCTCTCCTTCTGTCTCCTCTCCATCCTTTTCCTCTCTCCCCACCCTTTCTCCTTCCCTTCTTTTCTCTCCATCTTCCTCTTCCTTACCTCTGTCTCATATTTGGGGGTAACTAAAACAGCACTGATTTGGATGCAAAGTGGTCCTTCCAGTGGAAGTGGAAGAGAGCGGTTCCGTCCTGCCGACCAGGCAGCCCCCTCTTACTGTTGTATCTACCTAATAGTGACTGCCTCGAATCTGCCCTGCACAGTTGGTTTACTGTTCTTCACCATTTCCACAGAGTAACTTTCATCATTTAAGTTTGTTTGTTTGTTTGTTTGTTTGTTTTAAGGTAAACTTTAACTCTAGGGCTGAGCAATTTTTCCTTGTCCACACAGGATTTGAAGTAGTCTCCTTGTTCTTAGAAATGGCTCAGAGCCCCTGGAAGTGATCCCGTTTGCTTTATACAGTCATTCTTGCTCAGTGTTGGAGGGTGGGACAGGGGGCTTCCTCGGCTCGCCAAGCAGAAAAGCTTACAAACTGGAGTCTTTTCTCTGGGCTCCTGGGCTGGGAAGCCGCTGTCACTCAGGGGCCCCTGTCAGTACCAGGAGTCCTCAGAGGTTAGGGCTGTCTTTGGTAAGGTGATCTCAAAACAAATTTACCAGAGAGCAGCAGGCTGAGTGGAACTAAAGACGCAGGGAAAACACAAGCCCCGGGTGCTTAATGAGCACGGCTGAGGGGAGAGGGGGTCCATGTTGAGGGTCCTTTGGGACGCAAGTGCTGAAAATCGGGTCTCAGACCACAAGAATAAAAAATGAGACAAAACTTTTAAAGCCATTGCCACAGCTACAGAAGAGGGAGGGAAAGAAAAAAAAAAAAACAAAAACAACCCGAGGTAGTCTGCAAAAGGGGAAGAAAACTAGCTCCTGAGACAAGAAAGGCTCCATCTCCACTTAGAGAAGAGCCACTTTTATTTCTCAGGACAGACCAGGAGAGGAAGTGCGGGATTTGTATGAACGTTATACTAAAAGACAAAACAAAATCAGAGAAATTAAAAAGGGAAGTATAGGAACATATATTTGGTTTATATAGTGAATATACAGATATAACAACATACACACATACACAGTTCTCTCTCTCTCTCTCTCTCTCTCTCTCTCTCTCTCTCTTCTCTTCTCTTCTCTTCTCTTGTGCTCACCGGAAGAAACCGTTTCTCTTCACTTTTACTCCTACCTGCAGAACTCTACTTCTGCGTGTTGTAAGAACTTCCCAGTGTGCTAAACAATTTTAAACTGTTCTCAGCTCTGGAAGCTGGGAACACCTATGTAAACACATTAGTACCTGCCAGAGCAGTGAGAAGAATTTGCGAACCAGACAGCTGAGGAAGACATTGGCCTCTGCTTGAATTCGAAGACTCCCGGGAGAGATCAAAGGACCATGTAAGGACATTTAGCAGCCTGGAGAGGAGAGAAGTAGCCTGTCTCTTCCACACTACCTTTGTTGCTGTATATGGCAGGAACATTTCCTCCTACAGAATGACTCAGAACTAGGCTTGCAAAAACACTTCCTTCTGCAGACACAATCCGCCAGAACCAAGAATCATCTTTGAAAGATTTAATTAGTTTGTCGAAGTAAATGGTAGATTCTGTGGAAGGAAATATCATGTTATTGTGTGTTTACTCACGACCAGACAATGAGACAATATAATGTTTAAAATTAAGTGCTTTTAAAATCTATATGTGGTGATATGAGAAGGGTCTCCAAGTGAAAAATTCAGTTAAATGTTTCCTAAGGAAGACTATAAATGGTAGAGAGATGTCTTTATAATTTTAAAAGTGACTTTCATCATCCTGATTTTTCTGGCCCTTCCTAATAGTCGTTAGGAGCCCCTCTTAATAGAGTTGACAGAGAATTGAGATCATTTGATATAAGCAAATTTCCAGTAAGTCTGTGGTTCTGCTATTGAGGATGAAAGTTAGCTTTAGAGAGCTTATTGATATTTGATATCTATGAATTATTTCAGGAATAGCATAACAGAAAACCACTCATTATAAAATATTTGACATTATATGAATCTCTGAGAAAAGATTTGATTTCAATCCCCAAAATCTTTATCTTTACTAAGTTATTATGTCTTAATTTTCTGCTTTCATAGTCTTGTTTATTTTGGCCTTGACCTTGGTTAAAGATTATCATCATTAATATCAAACAAAAACAGTTTCATCACAAACACACCTAGAGTTTCATTGGAAATCCTAACATGTCAGCTATAGCACCGAAGGTCACATGAACTCTTCGGAAAATATTTTCTCTATTTAATGAAGAGTCCTTCATAGGCAACCTCACTCCAAACAATTTCTCAAGTTACATAGCTAAGAAAGAGAGAGAGGATTTGGTTTGCAAAGACTGAATAAAATCCATCAACAAGGGAAGACCAGAAATTCTTAAAAGTACTCAGATGCAGAGTAATTCAACTGTAAATCTTCTTATAAATAATCTAACATGAATACATTTACTTGATCAGTTATGACATATCAATCGCACAAAGAATTCAGCCTTTGAAAATAAATGGTATAGAAGCACATTTTAGGACAAATCCTTTGGATGACAAAAATACTCAGAGATATAGAATATGCACAATTAGTAAAGATGGAGACCACCCAGATTGAGTTACCTATATTTTGGTTGGGTAAATTGACTAGGGAATGCTTTCGAATTTAGTTTTGAAAGTCATGCTATAATTTGGAGTTTACTGGCTCGCTGTGCTTTGGGAAGGAGGTTTGCAGGAACAATTGTCAAAGAAAGCCAAATAATTATATGGTCTGTAGATGGTCTTAGCTTTGCCATGGCATCTCTTTCTGGATGCAAAGTAGTAGAGGACATTGCCATTGATAATTTTCCCTGACTTTGAGTCCTAACTTACTCACCAGATGGAGATATGTTTTTACTCAAAGAATCCTTAAAAATAGAAGTAATAAATGCAATTCTCACTGACTGAGGTTGAATTGCATTAATACAAGACCAAGGATGGCTTATCCTCTTGCTCAGTGTGATTTATTCCCTGGCTGGAGTCAGCAAGGACAAGAAACTACAGTTTGGGGTGACATACCTTTTGATGGCCATTTGAGATTTACTAATATAAAATAAAAAGAATTGATCTTGGTGTCAGTTTGTGTCTTTTTGATTCAACGATTAGCATGTGCTATCTGTGAATTTTCACAAGCCCGTGCAAAAGGGCTTAGTCCCTCTCCCATTGTTTTATAAACAAGAAATCAGAACTAACCCGGGAGCAGGGTAGGCCCAGGTTGTATAGTAGCAGTCTGGATTTAGTTTAGGTAAAGTGGCCTTAAAGAGACTTAGTAGTTTCCTGGACCACAGAGCCACCTGCTTCTCTCTAAACATTTAAAAAAAAATTATATGTCAATATCAGTATCCTCAACCAAACACTCTGAGGTTTTGAAGTATTTTAGAAGAATACAGACTTTTTCGTATGGTCAGAAAATAAATTAGTTACAGGTTAGGCAGGACACAACCACAGTACACCAAATCTAAACTGCTCCAAGACCCACCCACCCCCACTCCTGCTGACAATTCATGCCCAGAAAGCTTCAGGTTTTGGTTGGGTTTTGGAGTTAGAGAGATTGAACCTCGACATTTACATAAATATCCCAAACTCAGCAAAATCTTGAAGATGGAAATATTTCCAATACTGTACATTTTGAATAAGGGATTCTCAATATGTGCTAGCTCCAAGAAGGGTTTTTAAAGGGTTGCAAAATAGAGCTGCCTGTCTGCAGGGTGCAGTGTCCTGTGGTGCTCTCTGGAACTTCTGTGTTACTCAACACAGAGAGGGTTAGGACACGATCCCGGCTGGCAAATGTTTGGTTCCATTTGACTTTTATATGAGAGCTACAGAGTGACAGAGGAGTAAGGGGGTGAAACAGTAGAAGGTAAGAGGTGATGGAGAAGGTACCGGTCGGTCATAGAATGGTAGACCGAAGGCACAGTTAGCAGACCCGGCGTGCTTTGCTCTGCTTTCTTTCCCACTGTGTTTCTTGGTGGTCGTTTTTTTTTCTTCCCCCATGAGGTTACAGGAAAAACAGAAGCGGCACACGTTGTAAAATCTTCATGGAGTAGAGCTCCTGGGGCTTCCGGCTCTCTCTGGGGCTTTGCTGTTTGGTCCAGTTAAGAGGTTTCATGTGTGTTGTTGTTGTCTTTTGCTACCAAGCATTTAACCCTTCTATGACTGAAGCAAGCTATCTCCACCTCCCCCCCTTCAAGGATGGCCACTCGTCTGCAAGAGACAGATTGCACTTCTCTTTTATCTTTGTGTTTGGAAAATAAACTCAAACCAAAGAGCACTTGAAGATATTCCAGTCTGGGGGTGGCTAGTCTAGTTCAAGAAAATGGGCTGTCAGGCCAGTATAGGTCCTGAATACTTTAGCTCGACACTTGTAAACAGTCTGGAACACCAAGGAGCAAAAAGAAAAAAAAAAAAAAAA
>JANHMN010000021.1:27934438-27945166 GCA_030674055.1 Rhabdomys pumilio
GAGAGAGAGAGAGAGAGAGAGAGAGAGAGAGAGAGAGAGAGAGAGAGAGAGCGCCTGGCTTTGGCCCTGCATCTCTGAGCTCGGGCTTTGAGCTCTCTGTGCTCGGCCAGAGCACCCCTGTGCTATGCTGAGCCTGATGCTTCTAGTACAGCCAGTGCCCTTTCTTTTACTTTACCTTCCTTTGCAGTTATCACGAGGCCCCTGGAATGATCCGAAACACTTGGCCACTGGGGGCTGCAGGTGCGCAGGAAATCCGCACCCTCGAGCTGGAAGGAAAACCAAAGCAACAGATTAGGAAAGAAACAAATACTGGGGGGGGTGGGGAAGGGAATGGGGGGAAGTGAGGGGTGGGAGGAGGAGGCTTGGGGGTGTCTCCTCTGCTTCCTTGGGCCAGACCGCATTTCCTGCTTAGAGCAGGGGCTCAGTCTTCTAGGGTCACAGGGGGTTCATTAGAGGGGGCAAGGGCCGGGCAAGAAAGGGGGTAGGCACCAAGCAGGTGGAGGTTATGGTCTCAGGAAGACGTTTAATAGGCCTTTTACGTTTCCCTGTCCTGGTAGCATCTGGGCTTACAATTTCTTGCTTGGGTTTGTAGCTGTAGGGGTCCACCCCCAGCTCCTGCATCTTCTCTTGCTGATCCAGCCGGTGCAGCAAGTCCTGCAGGCGCTCAATGTAGCTGATGGCACTCCTCAGTATCTCCACCTTGGGCAGCCTCTGGTTGGGGTTGGCCACAGTCCGACGCTTCAGGGCCTCAAAGGCTTCGTTGATTTTCTTTAACCTCCTCCTTTCGCGCAGGGTAGCTGCTTTCCTACGATCTGTAGGGGCAGATTTTCTCTTGCAAGTCTTGCAAGCCCAGATCAGACACTGGCCCGGGCAGTGGGGTGGCTGCAGGCCTGGGGGAGCGAGAACGTGTTCCTCTCCACTGCTGTCGCTCCCGGCTTCCTGGGGCATTTGGTCCTGGCAAGGGGATAGGGTACCATCACTCCCTGGATACAAAGGAGAGCCCTCTGCCACTTCTAATGGCTGAAGAGTCACATTTTCTCCATCTAAGTAGAAGAAATAGGAGCCAGTTTCAAAAAGGTCCATCATCATGTTCTCCTCCTTGGCCTCTGACTGATCTGAACTGGGTGATGGACTCAAAAACCCAGAGGAGCCACCCAGATGGCATTTAATTAGTGCGGTGACATAAGTCGACCCAGCTTTATATATAGTAGCTACTGAAACTCAATCCAACTTCTAGCTGTCATGGAGCATCAGTCTCCCAAAGTGATTACAGCTAGCGCTCCCTAGAACATCTAGTTTGAAAGAAAGCGGAGACATGTCACCTCTGAGAGTGAATTCGACAGTCTATAAGACAAACAGGTTAAAACAAAATACACGCAAAGTGTCTCAGCACCGAAAGCATTCGGTGCTTCCATTTTGGACAGTTTAGACACTAACCTGCTAACCAGGCAACTTCAAAAACAACTGGGGATTAACACTGCCCTGCTCCCCTCCCTCCAGAGTTCAAATGAATTCTAAGTATAGACTCATGATGAGAGATTTCATAGGCAATAGCCATTGCTCCAAAATAGCCTCATTAATATTTCCAGTGTGGTTCGGCTCTTTGCTCTGTTCTGCCTGTCAAAAAAACGATGCTATCCCCGTGATTAAAACCCTTACCAGTCCTTCAAAGGTTACATATGACTTTCAGGCCTCAGCCTCAATAGAAGCAGGTAAATAATCTCTTTCCTCTCTTTTACTGCATCTGTAAGATGATGTGGGAGTTGGGGAGTGGGTGAAGGGTGTTCGCATCCCATGCTATTGTATGAAGTGACTCAGGATTCTTTCAGAGTGACCTTCCTTGGCTACCTGTTATTTTAAAGAGTGCAATTAAAATATGAATTCTGCTTCCTTTTCCAGTTGGAGCCATAGCATATAAAGGTAGGGCTGAGATACAAGAAGGAACATAAACATGGAACAAGCCCCTAAAATAGTTGCGGTTAAACACAAGCCACACCACAGTTTCTTGATATTGCGAATGTATCTTGAAATAACAAAAGGTTCTGTACCATTTTTTTTTATTCACATTCTAGCTATCCATGGACTCTACCGAACTTGGTTGCTTAGGATTCAGATGGGTAAGAAGCCAAGGCACGTGTAATGAAACGAATGTTCTTTATTGTACGGTGTCCACAGTCCAACATACACCCATGTCGTTCCTAATGCATCAAGGGAGTATAGAGGGCTTCCAGATTTCAAAGAACTCTCTTTCAGTCCTAGCTGGGTTGAGTTCTAGTTCTGTGCCTATGGATAAGTACTATTTGAACTACTTCAAGATGATAGTGATTGTTTTATAGAGTTTGAGTTAAAGGTTCAATAAAATATTATCACATAGATGACTTATGTAGCATGTAGCAGTGCAGAGAATATTAGTTATTGTGTACAACGTAAAACTGTGTTGGAACTAAGCTTCTCAAGGCAAATAAACTACAGCTGGTGTTCCCCCTTCTCTCTGTTTGGCTATTCTCTTCTCCCCTGAATGTTTATTCCTCTTTCTTTGATTTTCAATCCTTCGTGAGAATTCTGGAGGGAGTTCTTCCACTACCACCAATAAGTAGCTTTTGATAAAAATAAGTAGCTTTTTAAAATAAAAGTCACACTTTATAGTAGGTACCTTTTTAAAATGGGTGGAAAGTAGAATTTATTCTACCTCAAGCACTGGTTGGGTTATGTTCCCTGTGGCTTCCCTTTTCAAAAACTAAACTAAATTAATAAAACAGTAAAAGCCATGCAAACATCACTTTCATATCATTTAGGAGTTAGTTAAAAAGTTAACCCAAGATGCTTTATTTAGTCCTTCTCAACCTCCATTGAGAGTTGAATTTTGAGCAATTTGGGCCAGTTTTGTATATTTGTTTTTGTGTAGCTGTGTAGTTCCTTATCAAGACAGAGAATCATCATTATGCTCTAGTGGTAGAAATCGCTAGAAAGAGGAAGAATGTAATTCTTATTGTGTTATTTCCTTCGTTTTCCACTAGCTACCTGGTCACTGAGACTAAGGCTGTAGACTGAATGCTTGTGCAACTCAGAGTCCAATGTAGCTTTTCTTATGGGGCTTGAACTTTTGTTTTTAGCTACATGCTATGCTGTCTTATACATAGAAGACAGCTTGAAAAGTCAACTTTTGAAGAGGGAAATCATATAGCGTTGTTACCCAAATAATTACAATGGTCTCCTGCTCCTTCTTCTCATAATTCTGATAACTTTATCTCTTCTTATGGAATTTATACCCCAGAATAATTAATTACTTTGACAAAGGAACAAGAAGTCCTGATATGCAACTATAGGAACTGAAGGCCACAGAAAACAATGAGACAGGTGTGTCAAACAGTGAGAAGAGTCTAGGGAGACAGCTCAGATGGGACACTACCAGTTGTGTGAAATGAAGCCCTGAGTTCAGATTATGTAAAATGCTGAGCAGGCTGGTACATTCCTGTAAGTAAACCTGGCAAGGGAGAAGGTGGAGACAAGAGGTTCTTTGGGGATTGGTGACCCACCAGTGGAAGCAGAAAAAAGAGATCAGGGGTCTCTAAGATCAGAGGGTGAGGTTCTGTCAACAAACAAAGGAGGGGAATGTAGAAATAAAATATCTGAAGTTGACTTTAGCCTATGTATACATGCACTCAGATACATACAGTAGGAGAAGACATTAAAACTTTTCAACATGAAGAAATGTTGAGTGTTTAAGAGGATAGGTTAAACTTTATTTGAATGTTATAGAACCTGTATTTATACCAAAACGCATCACATCACACATATGCACTCATATAAAGATGTACATAAAGTACTTTTATTACTGACTTTAATAGAGAAACAAGACAAAAACTCGAGTCACTAGTAAAGAATTTCAAAGCTTGGTCTGAAGAAGGCCTCACTAAGGTAAAGGAATTTCTAGAATCTGCTAACTCTAAGCTGTAGGAACTGGATGTTATACATTAAAAACCTACTAAAGACTATGGAAGCTCTCACTTTATTCTGTGTATTCTATAGCCAGTATAAATGGAAATAGGAAAAAAGATTCTAAATTATAAATAGAAAAGATTCAGGAAGCTGATGAATCGGTGCAAAGGGTGGCTTTTCTTCCAGTCAAGTTAAGCCTTTTCTTACTGAATTATTCTCTGCTAAATTGTAAAAGCGTCTTCCCACCATGTGGCAGAACTTCTGTAGTACAATAAAATAGAATCAGCGTTCTCCTGGACATAAAGAGATCTCTATTTTTGCTTCCTACTTTATTTACTATTGTTTGTTGTTTTGGAAGTTGTAGATGGGAAAGGGGGCCTAAGAATAAGAAAATTCTAGCATGAGTAATAACTGTTTTTTTCAGATTAGCTTAGTGGGAAAATCTGCACTGATTCCAAACAACTAAGTAGTGTTTGGAACTCAAATTGTTTACAAAAATGTGAGAGGCTTGTAATTGTGATTATATCTCCATAGAACATGAGGGAGATACAGATGTTAGCAACTAGTTAAGTAGGTTGGTGTAAATTCAAAGTATCCCATTTTAAATAGCTAAACTATGTCTCTTAAAAAAAATTGGAGCACATAAACAGCAATAAGAACTAGCAACCACCTCAAAGAACCCAGAGTTCATTCATTATAAAATGTTACAGTGGGTAAATTGTAGACTAGTTTATGCTGTCATTTGTCATTCATGATTGTTTTCAAATGTATTTCTTTTGGTCATTGTCCCTCAAAAGCTTGAATGTGTCTAATTCTGGTCTAAGAAAAAGGAGAAGGAAGAAAAAGTCTATGGATAATGTGGTAAGCAGCAGATTCTAACTATGTGCCTTTAAGAAAGTCAAGTATCATGGTAAGAGGGAACAGAATCTTTGGAGCAAGACATTCTTAGGACTTCCAAGTCTTAGTTTTTGTTGTTGTTGGACTGTTTTTTTTTTTCTTTAAGAGACTTAATGGTATACTAGATACATATCTCATAAGTTTAGTGTTAGAATTCGACATTAAATAACATATTGTACTCACACTGCGCACATAATGTACACTTCTTACTCAGGAACTATCAATTTTAGTCCTGACTCATAAGGCGTTAATGGAACGAATCATGCTCACCCTACCAAATAAAACCTTGCACAGGACAGGTTTTAGATAGATTTTGAGCTTTGTTTTAAAGATATCAAAGTGAAAATGTTATAAGTAGCAAATTTCAAGTTACTGGGGACAGTAACAATGACAGTAACAGTAACAGTAACAATAAAACACACAAAAATGAAAGAGAATGCAATCCTTTCAGGGTATTGGACAAGTAAAGAATCTCAGAGCAGGAAATCTGAGAAGGAATGACTTAGGGACAAAAATTTTAAGATGTTAAGTTGATATTTCTGGGACGAGAAGCTGAGGTTTTTGGAAAACTGTGTTTTGGGATGGCAGTGAATGTAGGAAGAAGTTCAAAGAAGAGACTGCCACAGAGAACGGATGAAGAGTTAGTTCAAGAAGGTTCTGTGGGCTATCACTTGGGTTTGGGGCTACATTATTATGTAACTGGATCCAAAAAAACTATTAGCTGAGAGGGTGGAGCTCAGGGCTAGTGATGAAGTGAAATGAAAGGAAACAGAGCAGAAAAGTGGACAGATTGTAAGACTAGTCTGCAGATACATGGATTAGTGGCCCTAGGGAAGAAACGGACGAGAGCAGCCTGTGAGTAAAAGGCAAACCTCAGAAGCAGCCTTGCCTCAAACTTGTGGACACTGAGAAACATGAACCCTAGACACTCGGAGCTTACTTAAGCTGCCAGCAATGTGTGCTCAGAGATTCCCAAACAGGATGGTAAAAATAGTGTTGCACTTACACTGAGAGAACATTTGAGTCACTTCTGGGGACGTGGGGGAAGGGCCTCTACCAAGCAGAGGAGAGGAAAGTTGCGAAAATCCCATGCTCTAGGCTCCCAAAGTGATGCAAAGAAATGGGGTAGCATCTAGACAGGGGGCACGTTAGTCGTGAAGCCCAGAGGAAGGGACCCTCCCGGAAGCTGTTCTCTAGGTCGTTCATGAAGCACTCCTCTCCTTGCTCTCATCACCCTTAACACATGCTCCTACATGCCAGTGTTTATGCACCAACCCTCACGATGCTGCCTGTCTCTTCCTTTGGAGGCATGGATTTTCAGGAAGATGATAGGTGACTTATCTCTGAGAAACACTCATTCTCCCTGCACCTGTATTTCTGAATTTAAGATTAAAACTCTGTGAACTGTCAGCGTTTTTCCAGGCTAAGTATTCCTTTTGGGTGAGTAACAGATCAGCATAGGTTTGCTTAGCTCTGAGCAAGTGCTTAGGATTCCTGATGGAAACCTCTGTAACTGGGACCATCTTGGCGCCATCAGAACAAACTGGTTGTATGTCCAGAAAAACGCTATGGATGTATCCATGTGTGTCTTCATTTAGGAGAATAACGTACAGAGTGCACAATACACAAAGAAAGCTTTTCCTTTAATAATTACTGTGGATTGCAAATGTGAAGTTTGGTATTAAAGGGGGAAGTTTTAGGGGCTTCATTTGGCCTTGAACAAGTAAGATAATTTCTCTAAGTTTCAGTTAGCTAGATCTTAAAATGATAACATCACTTAAGATTTTTCCAAAGATTAAGAGAATTTCATCAAAACAACTATACAGTGTCAAACACATAGTAAGGTGATTATAATTAGTGTTGCATTATGTAGCCTCCAATTAGAAAGGACAAAACAAATCTACCATCCAAATAAATCCTCTGAACAGAACTTTGTTTAATTTTATGTGCAGATTTTATGCTACTTAATTTTTATTTAACTATATTGCCTTAAAGTAGTACATAAATATGTTTGCACATTGCTGCTTGTGGTTAATAATTAAAATGTGTAAGATGTATAGAGTTTCTAGTTTGCTTACATCTTTTAAATACATGAATTATGATATTTACAATATCCAGATTATAGAGATGCCTGGAGTTACTATCATGCTAAGATAAGCAGATGTCTCTGGTATAGAATGGTTATCCAAGTATTTTGTTACCGCCCCCCAACTGGCTCCTTATGACATATTGCCCAATTTGGTTGGAGCTAGAATGCCAGTGTCAGAGCCTAGCGTGACAAATAGTCACCACTGTACAAACACACTATTCCATAAAGCTTCACTACCAGTTCAAGAAGTAGTTGCTGAACCATTTATTCATAGTTGCATCTCCCATTGCTTTGAGGAAGCAAGATATTTTAGAAAATGGCCACTATGCATTAGTTTTTAGGTAAATGTTTTTAAAAATACCAATGCGTGTACAAAGTTTAGTTCTATACAATCTGGAAATTTGTGTAGACATCAAATGGTCAGCAACTCACACTCATCACAAAAGTGACAAGATCTCTGATTTCATGATTAGTTCTAGATATTTAGGTGTTAGAAAAGTTTTGCTGCGTAAATTCACAATATTCGCATACTATTTTGTTACATCACTGAAACGGTTTCATGGATGTTTTTTATTTTCTTATAATTAAGAAGAAGCTATCCTGAGACTTAAATAACTTAGATAACAGTGCAAGGTTTGAAAGTTGCTGCTTTAAAGACAGTAGGATGAAAAGCAATAACACATGCACATATTTATATCTTGTAAAGTATCTATTATTTGACTCTGAAGAAATACAAGTCACAGGACGTGTATTGAAGTGTTTTCAACAACTGTCTCGAGGCACAATGTTTATTTCATCATCTCTAAGTCTACTTAAAATACAATATTTTAAAACAGTGTCAACCAGAACAGACAGAGATGGGAAAGTACAGCATATTGAAGATGGAAGGGAATGTGATGTCAGTGTTATCAAGTCCGGAGTCATGGGGTGTGTGCCTATATTCTCTTCCCCATCAGTCAGGCCTACTTATAGAAACCATAGGGACAGAAATGGGGATGAGTAGTGGGTCCTAGTAGATAGGAAATATATAAATCCAGATACAAGGATGCTCTGAACATCTGACCAAAAGCTACAGATTACCTAGAGGGACTTCTTTCTCAATTGAGTATAGCATGCTTTCAGGATATCATGATCCTTTTCAATTATTGAGATGTCAAAATTCAAATGTGGTTGATGGCTATAAAAAAAAAAAAGCAGAAAGCAGAGGAAAAATTCCAAAAAGTAAGTCCATGCAATATCCTTCACCTCTAGAGAGTCTGCTCCTCACAGACTGCACCATTCTGCAAGAAGGTTCTCTAGGATCTTTCCAAGGAGTAGCTTTACTTTAGAAGGTGCTCATAACTTTGGTAAAACTCAAAGAACGTTAACTGTAGTTCAACCACATGCACATATTTGGTTTATGAACAGGATTCCAGTGAGTTAAACAAAGCACACCACATGAGTCACTCCTAAGAACCTTACCAACAAATTCCTTTCATGTCTCAGGTCTTCCCTTTCATAGAGTACCTTCTGCTTCATATGTTATCTTTCAAAAATGATATGGAGTGTATTTCAAAGTTTCAGCTAGCCTCAGTCACTCTTTAATCAGATTTAATAATCAAGAAAAAAGAGAAAAAAAACTTTTCATACTTTGATTGCTATTTTTGTAGTAGTTGACAGAATAAAGAGAATTAATTCCACACATCACTCTTTTAAAAGGCTAAAACCTAAAATAACATTAGTCTTATTTCTAAGTCACTTAAAAATAGTCCAGTTTAGGTCTTTACTTTCTCACAGGAGGTAGATGCATTGCCTTAAAGACACGTAGCCTGAGGGCAGAAACACAACAACAACAACAACAACAACAACAACAACACAACAAACCAAGGTATTGGTGTACTCATAACAAACCTTTTGTTTCTATGTAAATCAGCACAGACTGTGAGGAGCAGAATCTCTAGATATGATGGATATTCAGTAAAGTAAGGTGTGTTTCCTACAATCAGGGATTCTTTCAATGTGATTACCTCAACTCTTCTCGTTTTCAAATTCTCTTGGAATTGACACCAACTTTCCACATTGACACCAAAAATCTCCTTTTAATGGGTCTATTCTCTTCTCTTAGCTGTTGAGGCCATTTAAGGTTTTACAAACTCTTTGATAGGGTTCTTTGTTGAAGATTCTTTTGCCTTCAGCAACTACATACAACAGTCTGTCTTTAGTGTCATTAGCAAAGTTTACCTCTAGTTCCTCCCCATTTCTCTACTAATGGGAAAGTTGGATTGACCTCTTAAAAGGTGAACAGAGCTAACTCTGGTAGTTCTCTGGATGAGAAGTCATCACTTATGAGAACAGTAGATCCCTGCAAGGGGTTCATTTCTTCATTTTCCTGTTGCCATCTGCATGCCTGGCCCAAGTGCATCCAAGAGATCTCTGATTACAGTTTGTTTCCAGATTTGATTACTTCATTTGGAAGCACAAGTCTGTGCAAGTGAGATCTTTTCACAGCAATGGCTAGGAGTACAAACAGATCCCAGGCGGGAGTCTCAGGATCTTCTTCCTTGTAAAAGATGACCAATGTCACTAGGAGTTATTTGAAATCAGGAAATACTCCTCTTTTTAAAGGATAGTCAGTATTTAATAATGGCTACAGTTGCATACAGTATTTGCTAATAAAATAAAGTCACACAATCAAGTAGCTGGCCTTTCCCATGACACAACAAGCATTTGTCTCCTCAGTTTTTGTTTTCTGTTACCAAGACTCATTACTTCACAAAGAAGGAATGCAAGAATAAAGCGTTGCTTTGCACTTTATCAATTTGTCCTGCTATTCCTGGAAAAGTTTACATTTGAACGTTGCCAAAAAGCAGCAAATATTTTATGGTTGGTATACTAAAAAGTGGTTGCAATTGTGATGTATGACTGTTTTGACATTCTTTTACCAGTTGGTTCGGATAAATTAATATAGCTTAGTTTTTCAGAATATCAGCTACAATAGAATAGCACCAAGAATATATTCTGCCTTAAAAAGAGAGCTCCATTCTTTCCAGATATCAAATGTTTAATCTTACATATATGATTCTAACTAGATTTCTCATATTTCCAAACTGTATTTTTACCTCTTTGAGGATTTAACATTTTTAATATTTTTTTAAACTTTAATAACAGATTTTTTCTTGTGTCTGATCCACATCAATTCACCAGAAATACTTGTTTTTGTTGTTAATGTTCATTTTTTGTTTGTTTGTTTGTTTGTTTGTTTGTTTTCCTGATTAAGGAAATTCCAGTTTTTTCAATGGAATAAGTATGTTTTGAAGATTAAAGTCGTGATTAGAATCATCATGAGGTTATATGTTATTACTTCTAGGCTATTTTTGTCCGGTTGTGTCAGCTAAAGCATTTTACAGTTTATAAATACGCTTTCATAATAAGAACTTTAACGCGAAGAAAAGTAAAGCATGCTAGTAGAAGACTTTGTAAGGTTAGCATGACATTTTGTGAGGAAGCACAGGTTTAAATCTAGCTTCAGAAATGGGCAGCAGGACTGTGTTGGGATGCAGGGGTTTTGTATGATCTATTAGAGTAAAAACAGTAATACAGACAGAAACAAAGAAAGGGAGGAGGAGAAAGAAGAGGAAGAAGAGGAGGAGAAAGAGGAGAGGAGCAAGAGGAGGAGGAGGAGGAAGAGGAAGAGGAGGAAGAGGAGAAAGAGGAAGAAAGAGGAGGAAGTGGAGGAGGAGGAGTAAGAGGAAGAGGAGGATGAGGAAGAGGAGGAGGAGTAAGAGGAAGAGGAGGAGGAGGAGGAGGAGGAGGAGGAGGAGGAG
>JANHMN010000021.1:27945266-27989404 GCA_030674055.1 Rhabdomys pumilio
GGAGGAGGAGGAGGAGGAGGAGGAGGAGGAGGAGGAGGAGGGAAAGGAGAGGCTAGAAGGGGGAAAGTGGAGCTGTGAAGTCATTTTGAGTCTCAAATTGGCAATTAGGTTACTACCAAGATCAGCCCTTTACAAAATTGAAAGACTTCAAAAAATCCATACATAATTCACAATTGTCTTGAATATTCACTATATTTGCTTTAACAGAAAACTGTTTTAGGGTAAAGTATCCAACTATCTTTGTTCTATCTGTCTGTCTATCTATCTATCTATCTATCTATCTATCTATCTATCTACTTATCATCTATCTATCTACCTATCTCTCTATCTACCTGTATCTATCATCTATCTACTATCTCTCTGTCTGTGTGTCTCTCCGTCTGTCTGTCTATCCATCTAACTATCATCTACCTATCATTGATCTGTGGTGATAAGGGTTGAATCTAATACCTCTAATATTGAGACAAATTGCTAGTTGGAAAGTTCTTTTAGATGGCTTGCCTTCTTGAACCAAATTTGTTAAAATAGTGAATCACAGAAAGCTGGAATATACTTGTTTGTTCCCATTCTAGAGTGCACGTAAGGAAATGAAAGGGGACTACTATGGGAGTGTGGACTATTATAGCTTACCCAGTTGTCTTAACTGTCTTCTCACAGGGTTCATACCAGTAACAGTTTCAGGTTCTATGGTTATTTATAATTTACCACTAACCAACCACCATTCCATGCTTATTTGTTCACATTACCTATATATAGGATAAGATGCATAGAATAATTCATTTAGATTGAAAGACTATTCAATCTAAAATTTACATGGCACAATCTTTGCAAGAAAATGAATGAGAGAGAATATTTCTCAAAATTTTGTTTTCTCCCAGATGAAGTATCAATATCACCTATTAAATGTCTATTTCTATTTTGTATTTGTTTCAATTGTATTGACAGTGTGCCTTCAAATTTCATATCTAAATCATTGAAACACATAATGTATATTTACTGTATTTGAAAAAAATCTATACTGTCTGTTTTAATAAAGCTTCTTGGAACTTTTATGGAGATTACTAACTGAAAAGATATTTTATAATGAGATTTCTCTTTTGTTGCTAAAAAATCAAAGCTTTTGACAGAAGTGTGGCTGTTAAGGCTCAATTTCAGAATACCAGTTAGAGGTCAACAGAATGTTTATCAGCTGCTTGTTCTAAAAGCATGGTGGCTTTTTTCTTCTTTCTCTCCTTTTCCTCATCTTCCTCTTCCTCCCTCTCCCTCCTGCTCACTTCTCTTTTTGTTGTTTTCTTGTTCCATTGGTTGTTTTGTTTGTTTGTTTGTTTGTTTGTTTTTGTTTTACTGAGATAGAGAATTCACTCTGTAGACCAGGCTGGCCCCAATCTCACAGAAATCTGGCTGCCTCTGCCTCCCGAGTGCTCCACTATCTATCTAGTGGTGGGTTTCTGGTCAGTCATCAGCTCCTGAATTTTTTCTCATCACTAATGTTCCTCTTCTCTGTTTCATTATTTTGCTGGCAGAGCCCAGAACCCAGGATGTGTTGTTATTTTATCCTCTCTCCACAACACTCTCCAATAGTCAACTCTTGCTAACTTCCTATCTTCTGGGCCCTGTTGGCTCCTGAGAAAGAACACAACTCCACATGGGAAATCTTTATTTTTACCTCCTAGTGGGCTTCAATATTCATATTCACAAAGTCTTGGATTTATAGTCACAAAATATTTTACTAGATCTTAAAACAACTCAAAATTATTTTAATGGGCATATTTACCCTGTGAAGTAATAAGGGAAGAATTGTGTTCTACGAAACTGTTATACAATTGTAAACAGGTTTCAGTGACCTAAAATAGTATTTTTAAAATTTCTCTGATCTGCAATTTTCTTCAATTATTATAGATAATTTTAACCATTTGTGTTTTATATTTTAGGTACTGTCTGTAAATTAACTTTACTCTTCTTGATAGATGACTACTCCTGGTTGGACTGTATTTATTTTGCAGTCTGAATTATTTACACAGTTTTACAGTTTATTTATTTTTATCTTCTCGGTATGTAATATTTTCAAAGTAACTACTGGTAATTTTGCCTCTTGTCGTTTCTGTTTATTATTGTATTGATTAGGTTAGCCATAAACCTAAATCCCTTGAGAACTCTAAATCTCTCAAGCACACTTAGATATTAATCTAAGTTTATTTATACATTCATTCACATTTATTTGATGCTCAGTCGTTGTGAAGGATATGTGTATGTATCTATGTGCAAATATGCAAGCGTATAAGGATGCAGAAGGTGAGCAGATGGCGAACACTGCCAGGCTTCTGTGTATACTGAGAAAAGAGCTACCCCAAAGTCTAGCTGGTGGGCAGAGTCCTGCTCCCTGCTGACCCACTTTTGT
Organism: Rhabdomys pumilio; assembly: GCA_030674055.1. NCBI lineage: Eukaryota > Metazoa > Chordata > Mammalia > Rodentia > Muridae > Rhabdomys > Rhabdomys pumilio. Next base: position 27,947,665 of record JANHMN010000021.1, read on the forward strand.
GGCCCTGGCTTTACTTGGATCAGCACAGTGCCAGTTCTCCGACTCTCTTTAGCCTTGCTTCACCTGTCTGTTATGATACACTACCTCCTACCAAGTGCCTCTCAAGTGACCCGTTACCCTCGTTTGCCACCTGTTGCTCATTACTGTAATCTCTGGACCTGGTGTAAGCCTCTACGCATGTGCACACTGGCAGCTCATTCCAGACCTGCCTCTACATCTCCAGCACCTGTCTAACACACAGGGATATCTTGTTTGGGGATAACTTGACACTGCCTCATCCTGGTTTTGAGTCAAGTTTAGTTTTGACAAGAATGTTTTGAAGAGAAGATGCTAAATCCCCGTTTATTTTTGTCTCTTTAAAATTTAAAGAGAATGCGATTAAAAGACAAATTGAATTGCATTTGGGCCACAGAAAATACATACATAAACATGTACATACACTGTCCTGCTTTAAATAAAATTTGTTTACTATGATTATTTTATAACACTTAAGAGTTTAGCTGTTGGGCCTATAGAGATAGCTAAGCAGTTAACAAGCACTGGGTGCTGTTGTAAAGGACCCAGGTTTCATTCCCAGTGTACATATGGCAGCTAACAACCATACTGAAGTCCAGTCCCAGGAGTTCCAACCTCTTTGGGCCTCTGCTGCTACTATGCACATGGGGTGTTGAGCCACACATGGAAGCAAAATACCTATACACATAAATAAATATGTCGTTAAAATATTTTTAAAAGTATAGCTTTGGGTTTTGATGCGTCTACAATTTTGTCCAATTGGAAGTCACTCTTCTGATGTAAAACCATGATCAAAACAACTCAGATCATTATGGAAATGTAAATTGCCCAATCCTTGCCCAATCCTTTTTGTCAGCTTCTGTTGCGTAAGGTTTTGTATAGTTTTGGTTTAAAACTAAACTGAACAAGTTTAAGTACTTGTTTCTTAATCTGGTAACTGATAGATATGAACAATGGATATAGTTCTAGATGCCAATTTCCCCAGCTTCTCTCCCTTGTTTATCATTGATACAGAAATGTTTTTCTCTCTGACCAAGAAGACGCTTATTTTAACATTCAAGTGTTACTACAAAAGTTTGTAAACAGTCAGGCAAGTTGTTTCACTTATCCAAGAGTGAATTTTTTAGCCGTATTTGTTTACACTCACCTTTCTTATGTAATTATGTTGGATGCCACAGAGGTAAAACTACAAGAAGCTTTTAGTTTGTGATTACAAGAAGAAAACAGATGGAGAATAGCAAGTGAATAATTCCATCAGAGAAGATTACAGGGAAAATGCCTCAAAAATTCTGAGAAACATGAGAAAAAAATGTGGCAGTAGATGCCTTGATTGGGAATGTCAAAGGTATAGTTTAGCAAGCAACAGAAGGCCAAGATTTGTTGCTCTAATCTAATGGTAACTTTGTAACTAACCTCTGTACTTCTCTGTTCATAAAGCAATTTGACTTAGGTCTAGACCAGTGGTTCTCAACCTGGGTGTCAAATGACCCTTTCACAGGGGTCACATAAGACCATTTGAAAACACAAATATTTACATTATAATTCTTAACGGTAGCAAAATCATAGTTATGAAGTAGTAACAGAAACAATTTTAAGGTTAGGGAGTCACTACAACATGATGAACTGTATTAAAGGCCTACAACATTCCAGAGACTGAGAAGCACTGGTCTAGAAAAACAGAGGTAATACCGCAGGAAAGGTCATTCTTAATGCATGTTTAATTCAATGGTCAATGACCAAAGAGATCAGTGAAATTGCCAGAGATGTGAATGAGGGGCATAAATATGACAACAAGCTATAGAGAATTTACATAGTAAATAATATGGCTTGGTTAGGATCAACATATTTTGGAAGAGGCAGAAAATAATAGAAAAGATAATGAACAAGATATCTGAATACAAAGACTGTACCAACATTGGCCATGTGATGCAATCTTCCTACATAGATTACCACAGACTACTGTATAAACTTTTAATCCCAATCCAGGGTTTCTAGTCCACCTTGATCATTCAGTCCCCAGATAAAAGACACTCACTACCTTTATATTTACAATAAGCCTTAATTAGCACCAGAGCTGGCCAGAAAGCTACCCTTTCTGTTATTAAAATCTACTTTCCTATTAATAATCCTGAGTTATTACTTACTATGTTTTATCTGAGCTGCTCATAACTCCAATTGGCCAGCCCTCGGGGCCATGTTTTCATGACTCACCTAACCCACAGTGACTTCTCCTCCATCCCTCCTTCACATTCTTCTTTTCCTTGTAGACCTCTTCTGACCTCAAGCCCAGGAATCCTAAACCCCACTTATGTCTCTTCTATCAGCTACTGGCTGTTTGCATCTTAATTTACCTATCAGAAATAACTTGGGGGCAGGGTCACATAGTGTCATTTGAGTGTATGTGCATGCAAGGTCTTGGGGTTAGCATTATAATAGACAGCAAGATCAAACCTCAACAGCAGGCAATACCCAGGATCATCTGTTTTGAGCATGAGTTTAGTGTTCATGTGTATGTACTAAGTCCAAGCTGGTAAGAACAAAGATATGGTCACAAACATGGTAGTCTCAATGTAATACAGCAGAATATAGTGGAAAACACAGCTTCCTGTGACCATGAGGCTTTATGGATCTGTTAAAGGCAAATAACAGAACGTCATCATAAAAACTGTCACAAGATGAGTCAATTCTTATACAAGCTTTGGAAGTTTTCCTAGACTTGGTAGTGGTTCTGTAAGGTTACTTATGGCAAATAAAATCATAACAGTGTGTTTTACATATAGATTCATATCTTAAGTATATTCCTTAAAAGTGTATAGCTTCTTTTATAATAGACCAGGGCATTGATACTAATCTTCTTATTGTCCATTAACTTTATGAGCAAACTACAGTCTGATGAATATGTGTTTGTTGGAATTCAGTTTAGTAAATGTACCAGCTTGACTATGGAAACTCAAACGTTATAAATATTCTGTAGCCACCAAATGATCTCTTTGGAAAGTACTTGGACTCTGTCAAGTACTATATTTAATATTTAAAGTATCAGTTGTTTACCAGAAATACCTATGGGGATAAAATAAGTAAGTAACAAATGTAAATTAATAATTTTCTCCACATTAAACTTGTGCAAACAGTCCAGCATGTAACTATGATAGGTTTGTGAAAAATCCATAGACATTCCATATGATTTATTCCAATAAATCAGTAGTGTATAAAATTTATTCATCTAATGATTATTAAATATTTTTTATTATTTCATAAATTCTAAAATGATACTTTTATTAATTGTAAAATAAAACTTTATGCAATTGTCATGTACCTGAATGTTCCAGAGTACATGTGCACTGTGGAATAGATAAACCCAATTAATTACCAACTACAGTTCCTCACATTGTGGGATACTTTTAGCAAACACCAACTATCTGTATTTTGTAAGAATCTGATACATTATTAGTTAGAGTCACTATGCTATATTTTTTTAAATCTTATTGTGCAGCTTTGAAGGGAACATCTCCCTCTCTCTTCACCCAACAAAGCACCCCATCCTCTGAGAACCACTTTTCCATGACTTCTCTGAGATTAACAACCTCAGTTCTGGATAAACGATCTTGTGTTTATGCACCTTAGGAAATATCTTGAATTAAAAAGAAACCTATAGAGAATGAACTACTTTACTTGTAACTTAATTCATCAAACCCAATAATGTAGTCAAATTGTGCTAGAGAGAGAGAGAGAGAGAGAGAGAGAGAGAGAGAGAGAGAGAGAGAGAGAATTAGAAATGACTTGGAAATCCTTACATAGTTTCCTGATCACATCCTATGCAATCTCTTGACCTCCACTCCTCCCTCACAGTGGAAGTTACAACTTTTTCCACTCAAGAATTTATTTCCTTTAGAGTGGTATGTTCATAAATACATAGGACTTTCTGTATCTAATGTTGTTATATAAGTGACAAACTTTAAATATCTTGTAAATACTTCATTAATCATGTTTCTTTAATGTACTCTATTGTATTTATTTACACAATTTATATAAAGTACAATGCATTGATTGGGTGCCTATAGTTTAATGCATTTTGCACATGTATCTGCACATAATCCTCACTCTATTCAAGGAGAAACTGTTTCATCACCCTTCACATGCAGTTGATCCATTTAGTCTTGACATTACCAAACTCACATAAACATTTATTTTTCATACTATAGATTAGTTTGACATATCCTCAAACTGCATACAAATCATATATAAGTATTCTTACTTATTTTGTTCCCTGGGCATGTTTTTGGAAATTCTCGATTCTTGAAGACATCAGTAATTCTTTAGTATTTTACTACCAACTTACACTTCATTGCCCAAATAAACCATGATTAATTTATCTATTTCCAGAGGTGAGCATTTAATTTCTTTATTTTTTAGTAATAAATAAATAAAGTTGCCAAGATCAGTTAACCAGGTCCTTTCTTGTAAGTATAGTTTAATTTCTTTTTGATAAATCATAGGACTTGGGATATGTGTGTGTGTGTGTGTGTGTGTGTGTGTGTGTGTGTGTGTGTGTGTGTTTATCCATCAGATCTCAGAGAGTATCTTGAACCTATAAACACATATTTTTTGAAATATGTGAGGTATACTTCGGCATTGTTTTTTTAAAACATATTTTCTGACTTGTCTCTGAATTCTGTAATTTTGATTATTGTGTTGTGCTGTTTGGTATGATGTCTTAGGTAACTGAGGACTTCTGGATTTTCCGAATGTTTGTTTTAATTTTTTCCTGAGAATTTGCATTATATTAAATTTTATAAACATTCCTTCTGTTCTGCAATGTGTAATATGCTCTTAATTTTACAAACCCCAAACATTGGATACTAAAGTTTTCATCATTAAAAGCTTCATTTTTCTGCTCCTTCTCTTCCTCTCTGTGTGTGTGTGTGTGTGTCTGTCTGTCTGTGTGTGTCTGTCTCTGAGTGTGTGTGTGTGTGATATTTACTGAATTTTGCCAAAATCTTCTTTTTATGATAATTGGTTCAGAACTATTCCCTGTGGCCCATAGGCTCACCAATCAGTACTCAAGTAAAGACAAAGACTGCCTTCCCTCAAGAATCCATCGATAGCCAATGATTCAGCAGGAAGTGGTTGGACCCCACGAGCTTTTCTGCAATCTAGGAATGACTCTTAACAGGCCCAGTCTGGTACAGGCCAAATGTAGGCAACCAACCACACCTGATAAAATATTGTGATGACAATGGCTAGATCATACCCTTACCTGTAAGAAGAAGGCAGGGATGAACAGGAGAGATAAAGAGTTGGGAAGGCAAGAGTAGGCAGAATTTACTCTATACACATATAAAGTGACAAAGATCAAATTAAATCAATTGAAAAGAAAAAAATACAAATTTAGCAAATATACTTTCTTGATAATATCTTTTATTTTCCAGTAACAATTATGTTCACTGTCCTTTATTAACACATTTAGACAGCTGTATTAAAGATATTTTTATTATTTATTGTGTTTATTCATCTTTGGTAGTTAACGTGATCAGCTTTACAGAAGCTAAAATAACCTAAAGGCAAGCCTCTGGCCATATTTTTAGGTATTATCTATATAGATTAATTGAGATGTGAAGATTCACCCTAAGAGTGGGCAGCATGGTCCTCTAAAGTTGGGCCCTGGAGAAAGCTAACTGAGTACCAGCATTCACAACTCTTTGATTTTTGTGGATGCACTGTGACTAGCTGCCTTCCCAGGTTCCTGGTGCCATGACTTAACCTGCGAAGATGGACTATACCCTCAAACTGTGAGCCAAAGTAAGCTCTTTCTTCTTTAAACTGTGTGCCATGGCATTTCATCACAGCAAGAGGAAAACAAAAGGTAAATATAGCATCTGGGCATTCTGATTTTTTAAAAAAATAATTTTTATTTGTGTGTGTGTGCATATTTGCCTGCCTTTGTATGTGTGCACCTGAGTACAGATGCCCACAGAGATCAGAAGTGTTGGCTTCCTGGAGCAGGCAATACAGCAGGTTATGTGTCTCCTGATATGGGTTCTGGGAATCAAACCCAGGTCCTCTGCAAAACAAGCGGGCATTCTTATTAAGAACACTGAGCCATGTATACAGCCCTACAGCATCTCTTTTATTAATGTGTCATGATCGTGGCTACTGATCACATGCATTTTCTTACTTACATTTGGTAATTCATTGTTAGATGTTTTGTGCTGTTAATGAGACATTTTAAAGTGTGTTTCATAGGCTTCTTAATTTAAGAAAGACTCGGGGATTTTCCAGTGTCATGTGCTTTATTTTGATATTTCAAACCTTAGAGTTTTGTTGGAGAAGTCTAGTTATATTAAGGGCTCTGGAGATCTCTATTCAAGCCTCAGGTAATTTCTACTTAAGAAACAGACTCAGAATTTTGAGTTTAGAAAACAATTTTAATAATTTACAAATGAATTTCAAAAGAACAGATATATTGCAAATATAGTCTTTTCTCTTAGATTGTGGTATAATTTTTCATTAACACGGATACTATGCTTTACCCAGAGTGATAAACTTTCTGGAAAAAAAATGCCCCGTGGCCACAATTATCCTTGTGTTGTCTTATTGTGATTAACAGAAAGTCTCTGTTTAGCTCATTGGAAATTGGGAGACGATGTAATTATGGTTTTCCTTCCTAATGAACATTCACGTTATTCAAGGCATGCCAGCTATGTGACTTAAAAAGATACCTGCAGAGAGCAATAGGATATTTTCAACTCTGAGAGGATCTTTGGTTTTAAATTTAGTACTCACCTTTATATGTGAATTAAGGCACAACAATTAAGATTTTATTATCTTTAACTATTATCTAGGACCTAGAAAAGCTTAAATGATTTGGGAAGGATTAAATAGAATGATGATATAAGTATTGTGAAAAGCTTCTATACATCACCTAGATGACTTTTCAATCTACAAACAACTTAGGTGAAGATGAATTTAAATTAAAATACGATGCGACTTTGCAAACACAATCTTATTAACAGAGGACAATAATATACTTGGGAGACTTTCTACTGCATTAATTTTACTTTCAAAGGACAATATTTTAGGCATGTTTTAGCATGTCAAGTTGAGTCGTCTAAAATGAAAACTGGCTCAGCTTGTTTTCCAAATCACAACTGTACACTGTGTGTGTGTCTTTATATTGATTTAAATACAAACATTCCTTTAGCATGATTTTTGATCACTCATTTATGAAGATATTCATGGTCTTATTTAGCAGAAATCAATACATCTGTTAGCATTTTCTGTGCAATCTGTCCATGTGAAACATAAAAAATATGAAACCGTAATTATAAAATTCAATATAATCCTTAAGTGGGATGGTTAGCCTTATTAATTATATTTCCAGTTTCAATTAATGAATTTTTTTTTTTTTTTTTTTTTTTTTTTTAGTTTTGGATCATAAACTTTTCACATGTCCAACCGTTTGTAGCTCTACATTACGTATTGTTAATGTGACATTGTTAAAGATTTTCTTGGCTTATTATTTAGAATAAACATTGGAAGTTTTATTTTTGTCATTGTGATATGGTTTATTTTTATGTTACAGATAAGTCAGCCTGAAAAGAAGAGCATTCTAACTCCATACAGTTTATTTTTTCTTTCAAAACATCTCATGTGTGTTATCATAAGTGTTATTTAGATTATCTCCAGAAATAGATATACTAGATGGGATTCTACCTGGAAACTGTCCATATTCAATAAATCATTTATCACGAAATGTTCTCTTTTTTAAGAAGATAGGTAATAGGTATTTTGTTGAGTTTATGATTAACAACATTCAATTTTCAATTATTACTATCATTTAGTTGAGTAATTCAAGTAATTTTGTGTTCCAATTCTCTTAAAAATATTACTCTGACTTTTCTGGATGACCTTGTAAATAGACTTGGTTATCTCGATGACTGCATGAGCTTACAGAATACTCTGCTGAACATAAGTTCCAATTTTAAAATTCAAGTATTTGATATAGTTTGCAGAGTGCGGTTCATTCTTTCATGTAGAGGTCAAAGTTTAATTAGTATTTTTGCAAAAGACTTATTATGTACATTTCCTCTACAGTAACAGAAAAAAAAAATAAAGTATGCATTTAAGTGCAGCGTGAAAGGAGACTCGCTACCCACAGCTGCTCTGGTCTCTGGCGAACCATTCAGAGAGGCTCCAGTTTCATTTGATTCCTATGAAACACATGTTGCTCATTTATAGTACAAATGCCTCAATGAACTTTGACAAATTGTATCTAAAAAGGCTACAGGTGTTCTTCATTTTAATTCACACTTAGTAGCCACCTGTAGAACTATTATATACATGGGTCCTTTCACAATCTAATTAGACTATTTATCTATCCATCTACTCTTGGTTAAAATCTCTTCAAAGCCTTTTGAAAATTATCTTCACTAATTTGTGGGAGATCTAAAACTATTCTAACCCCAGTGTCTTCTATAAATTCACTATTATTTAGAATATGGTTTGATATTAGACAGCGATATACTTGATGTATAAGCGAAAGTGATTCTCAAGGCTCTCTTATTTTCACCACAGAAGCCTTTCATTTTAAAATAATCTTCAGGTGGCTTAATAAAAAGCTACAGCTCAGTCAGGGCTACTTTAGAAGAGAGCTGATATTATTCAGTTGCTTTATGGACATTCACATGTGAACACAATGGGCAACCCAGAAAAGAACTATTCTCATCAATCTATTTTGCAGATATCATAGACAATGATCTAGCTTTTGAATCAAACTATATATTTTCCTTATCATCATCATCATTTACTATATTTAAAAGTACTTTTAGTAGACTACTTTCTGTCTTCCATGAACACACACACACACACACAAAAAACCCTGTTGCCTGCTATACATTTTCAATAGAGAGTGTTTAGGTGAAACTTGAACCTCTTAGCCTTCTCTTCAATTGTTATTGTTTTTGTGTAACTTTTAATTGCATAAACGTGTTGACTGAAGCTGTGGTTTCTATTTCTTTGTGTGTGCTTCCCATTAAAAACAGTATGCACATTTTGAACTTTCTTGATACTGCTTTTTGGAATTAAAATATTTAATTGCTTGGATACTACATTCTATAGCAATACTAATTTTTGAGGATGCCTTTGGAAATAATTTTATGTGAATTACATACAGCATATAAATTACAATTACGTTGTACTAATATAGAAAAATTTTTATGTTAATCTGCAATATCTATAATATAATTAATATAGTTGTTGATGTCTTAATATATATACAATTTAATTAATATTTTAAATCATGCTTCATGGTAACCCAATTCAGCAATATTCACTTTTATTAGTTCTCACATTTTCTGTATGTATAGTTCGGCAAAAATAAAGCACAATGTATAGTTCTTATAATAGAATTAGGATAATGAATACTATTTAGTTATTATGACTTTGACTCTGTGGCAAAACAATTTCATATAGTTCAATTATGTACATTATTATGCAGAGAAAAGGGAGTTAAAATGATTTTATTTTTTAAATGTCTTATTTGCTCCAGCCTTGTTAATTTCTTTAAGTCATATTATGTATTCTGTATAATCAGCCCTCTGGTATGAGGTCAGGCTATTCAGTGTCACCTCTGGAGGAGTTCCTGCTGGTACCACAGAAGTGCATAGTTCATCAGCTTACCCGCGTGCAGCACACCGTATGGGTTTATTGCCATTTTTATACATTTCTACTCAGAAACTCTTCAAAATTGTTAGTGTTGAGGGTAAGTCTAGCTGAAAAATACTCTGCTTCACTTGACTATGTGTTTCAAAACAATAGAGGTGCAACCTATGCCTGCTGCTGTGCCAGTGTACGCAGGCTAGAAAAATACGCTATAATTTCATATGTGAGATTGTACTTTGAAATTTTCTTTTCCTTTTTTGCAAACTGAAGATCACAGTACAATTTAAATAGCCTTATGTTTTCTCAGAGAGCTACTGTGTGCGGAATAAAGGCTGAGCGGTCTCTGCAGTGTCACGAGGTTACTGTTCAGCTGTTGGGGATCAGTAGATGATATCTCGACACTCATAAAACAGAGGATTCAAAACCCAGGGGCGTGCGTGGAAGTGCAGATCATTATGACAGTCTTGGAAGTTGTCCACAAGAAATATCAGCACCGCCCTGGAGGCCAAAATAACACTACCAAATTAACATCTATAGCTTTTGTTCAAAGTGAAATTCAATACATAGGAAAAATGTATTTTGAAACGTGTATGCTAAAATAATAATAATTTTATATTTGGCTTATTTCAAAAAGAATTAAGGACCTCGAAAAGCTTGCATAATGTATTTTCTTAAACATTTTACAATACATAATATTTAATTCTATATAAAACAAATAACTATCTTATGTGAGCATTTTCCTACAACCATCCATCCATAAAACAATCAGCCCAGTTAGGGAGGCACAGCCTGGGAAGTATGAAGATTTCCTTTGCCCAGTTCAATTCAGAAGCAAGAGGAATAATTTTGGCTCCTGGGATCTGAGAATTCTGTCTTCCAGTTGTAATCTTTGGTCTGAATTTTACATGGTAGTTTCTTCCCATTCAAGTTCAACATCACCTATAGCAGATAGTGAGATGTCAAAGACGGTGTTGTAGTTAACAGTTCAAAGGTTTGAATTCTCTATTTTATTTTTGAGGTTATATTTATATCATTTCTGCCTTCCCTATCCTCCCTCAACACTCCCCCAACTTCCACACACTGCTTTCTTTCACTCTTTTTCAAATTCATTGCTTCTTTTCCCCCACCAGAAATTGTTGTTGGATTTTTTTAATGGTAAAACACGATCATGACTGCAAAGGCTATTATCTCAACCTAGGTAATAGAGAAATGAAAAACACGATACAGGTACTCAACTAGCCTCTCCAGTATTTTAGTAATTGTGGTTATGCTGAAGTTAATTATCCTGCTGTAGACTGTAAGCTAGTGAATTGTGTGTGCTTGTCTCTGCGTCTGCCCACCTTCCATGGCATCCAGAGAGTCCATCTTCTGAAGTGTGGAGTAGTTAACAAAGCAGACAGGCTGATGACCTCCTTTATTTGATAAAAGATCCAGAATGCACTGGTGTAAGAAGATATACTGTGCCTGGAGAAGAAGGAAGAAACATTGAAGTGAACAGCAGGGTGTCAATGTTTCTTACAAAGTGAGCTATACAGTTATCATGGAAGACAGACTGAATCTGACACACACAAAGTTAGAAACAGAATTATAGTTTACAAATCATTTTCTTCTATTTCCATCATAAGATTTTTCTCAATTCACGTAGCTTCTTATTGGCTCAAGAGGTTGTTTTATTAGGTATTTGCCACTCGGTGTCAAATATTAATATGTTCTGTCTTGCTGTATGAAAATGTAGCTGTGTGCTGTATGAAAAAAATCTACATGTGAGCTTCCTTTTTCCCAAAAGATATAATACAGTAATTTCTGTGTATTTAAAAATACCTTTCTTTTAAAGACACAGATGCTATATTTACTTGTGAACATTATGAATGAACATATTTGTAGACCGAATAGCACTTTTAAACTATTCTTGCTAATCCTGCTAATTACTGGGACATTTGGCTGGCTCACTTCCAAAGATAGCTTCTCAACTTGTGAACACAAATTAGTTGGATATTGAAGTATCTTAACATGTAAGCACTGGTCAAAGACTTCTAATATTCCAACTGCAGGTCAAAATTGAACCCAGTGGCATCCATATAGTTAATGCTAATGCCAACCTGTTAGTGTTGCTGGAACATTATTCAGACTAAGAAAGTGTATATTTTAAACCATACTTACTCGTCCTAACGGAATACACCTACTGTTAAAAGAATATCATCAAATGTCTTTCTAAATATTATATAAACCTGATTTTGAGAAAATAATGATAATTTTAAATGGTTACATTCATGCCACTTAGCATAACGCTTTGAAATGCCTTTGGGAGGTTTTCAGTTGCAGTTCTCTGCTGGAATTGTTTACCATAAATAGCAATATTTATTTCTTTGAGGGTTCCAAAAGCCTTTCCAGTAAAGCTTCACCACTAGAAGGGCGTCTCTATGAGAGAAATTGTTGATATTTTGTGCTAAATTCCAATTGGCCATAACAGTTTCTGGAACATAGCAGTTGTGTAATAAATATTTGTTTACTTCATCTCATTTAATTTTTGCAGCTAATCAATCTTTACCATTTGAGGGCAGATGTAATTTAGAGAACATGAAAAAGTCATTAGAGATCAAGTTTTGTACTCACAGATGATCACATTACACCGTCTCATTTTGCTAAGACATGAAATCTAGTCAGGGAATAACAATTCTACTGAAAATTTCAGTACGCTCCTTGTCATAATAACAGTGGTCCTCAAAATTATAGCACGCAGTAAGTAACATTGTTCATAGAAATCAACACAACACAATTATTTCAAATATAATTTACACTCATGAATTTTGGTGTCTTTCAAAAGCACATTTGAACTTGAAGTCACATTTGATATTTGAGGCTTTGAGCTGTCGGGAACTCATCGTCTCTGCTGGAAAGAATGATGATTGTAAACTCTGCCAGGAGAGCAAGCCAAGCTGTGAGATAGTCCTGTGGGCTCCAAGAACCTTCTGGCATCGCGTGTTATTGCCAAGAAGCAGTGGAATGTCATGAAAGTTGCTGTTTCTACCTTTAACAACCATACTATGCTACCTTAAGAATTCGTTTTTTTTCCAGGATGCTCAGTTCCTTGCTCCCCAGGAATCACAAACCCTGTGCTAGGAGATTTAAAGGATATAACATACATAAAATATGTAGCAAACGTATGATTAGTTATTTTTTCTTCTACCATGTGAGTTTATGCCAGCTAACTTCCAGGAGGACCCAAAGCAGGAAAGAAACTAATCCTCATCAACCATTAATCCAGGCATCAACAGTATTTCAGGATGTAATAACGCTTCAGATCCTTCTCTCAGAATGGCCATTTGAGTGTCCCTTAGTTATGATCTGTGTCCCTTTGGTGACTTTCAGTGGCAGGATGTGGCTGAGTTTCCTGCCTTCCCACTCCTGTATTCACTTACTGTAGTGCATGCTGAGATGGGAGCATCCCTCATAGAAACTGAAATCACTCCTCAGTGGAACAGAAGAAAATAAACCATGGCTCTTCAGCAAGGAAGCACCATTTTATAAGGACTGGAGACAGGATATAGTCATTTTTTCTGTTTTGTATTACAGAGAAAAGCTAGATGGGGCATAAAACTAAGACAGATGAGACCTTCAGAACACTGATTTCCTGCAAGGAGAGGATGCAGGGAAATCTTGTAGGACACATACTGCCTCCTGGACATGATATTTGGTGCTTTCGATATTTGTTTTTACTCAGTGCTAATAGCATGCTCGTGTGAATGATAAATCTCAATGAAGAAAAACAACTCAAAATCTCAGAGCCAAAAATCACCAGAGCTCGATTTTGAACTCAGTTCTGACTTTGAAACATTCTGTTTAAATCATTGTGAAACTTTGAATGGTCTATTCCCTTATCCAACTCAAGTTTACTCCAGATGGCTAACAAATATGATACAAGAAGTTCATAATATATATCAAGTACAAAACTGGGAGTATTTTTTAATTGGTGTTCTCGACTGCACACACTCTTCACAAAGGTCACTTCCACAAAGTTGCAAAGTCTGGCAGAGGATTCAACTCTTATTGTTTGAAGACGGAATCCAGGAAACAATCAGTTCCACTCTGTCCTTGACAAGACAGCCAACTACTAATTCTGTCAATACTGTTGGATGCCAGTGTCTACCCTTAAGGATTTGTGAAGAAAATATTAGTTTTCTTTCTATCCTTATTTCAATTTTTAACTAAAATTAAGAAAGAAATTGTGTTTTTACCACGGCTTAGAATTGAGTTGATATTGGAGTCTTTATAAGACGCCAAGATAAGGAGCAGCCATCTGATTTGTAGGACCTACTACAAAAATGTATATTCTGTCTTTTATCATACCAATATGGATGAGGGGGAAGGCTCAGAAGGCCCCCCCCACTAGTTGAAGAGCTACAGGCAGTCAATAGCTGGAGAGGGAAAGAGAGCCAGTTTTCCTTAAGACTGCCAAAGTTTAATTGGTTATTCTTAAGCCCTTGTTCACACAGGCAACAGGAATTAGACTCAGAAGTGGTGTGTGTGTGTGTGTGTGTGTGTGTGTGTGTGTAATAATCATAGAAAATGAGATGAGGACGGCAATTTAGAATTACAGAATTTAGAATTCTAGAAAATAAATTAATGAGAAGGATGTGGTGGGAATTTTGTGTCTATAAATGTGTTAAACATTGAAATAACAGTGACTTTAGATTAAACTTATCAAAAGTTGCTTTTATCTAAATTAACCAGTAATGTAAAAATTAAACCAAATGAGTGGTGCTTTTGAGTTTGGGGATCTGTAGACTAGGTAGTATACTCATAAAGGCAGCCCACGCCACATGTCATTTTCTGTTCCTGAAGCAGTTTGAGGGAAGAATGATATTTCACACACTTGTCCCCTGTCAACACACAGGGGGATGGACATGAGCGTTATCTAGTTTTAGCTAGCTAGTTCTTCCAGAATTGGAGTAGCAGTGAATGATTCCTATAAAAACACTAGAGGTTAAAATGTGTAGTTCACATGCCAGCTCCAGTCAATGAGAAGAAATATGCTTGGCTCTCTTCATGTTTCTAAGGCAGTATTGCACGGTATCACAAGGTAAAAATAACAGCATTGGTAACACTAATGCTATAATAAGTCACGCCCAAAACTTATAACCCCTTTTTCTAACCTTTATTTTATTTGATGTGTATCGATGTTTCCTGCCTGTATGTCTGCACACCAGGTGTGTGCAGTGCCCGAGGAAGCCACAAGAGGGTGTTGGCTTCTCTGGGATTTGAGTTACAGCATGGTGTGGGTGCTTGAAATTGAGTCCATGTGCTCTGGAAGAGCAGTCAGTGCTCTTGACTGCCGATCCATCTCATCTTAAAAATTACAACTAACTTAAAATATGCTTAAGGAATTTTTCTCCGTATGGCATTGACCCAAACAATTAGTGTGAGCTTTAGAGAAGTGTTCCCTACTTCATCTTCCATGTCTTACAATTTCCTACTTTGCTTGCATTTATAATTTATATAACTGTACAATTTATTTGTGAAAAAGAAATAATTTGTGCTAGATTTAAATACTTAAAACATTTTCCCTAATAAGTGCTGGGCATCTGAAGCCTATGGCATCAGCTTTCCAAAACAAGTAATGAATGGACCATGGGGTAAGCATCACAGCTCTGCAGTCCCAAAATATTGAGAGACACCCCCAAGTGTGAGAAAAATGTTGCAAAAAACTGGAACTTCATTTGGTATTGTCAATGCATAGTCGCTTAAGGGCTCTAAGACACTCGACATTCAAAAGCCGGTTCCTTTCTCATATTTAGCACCAGCGCTGTTTTTTCAAATTTTAGTAAGTTTGGTCACACTTACATTTCAGCATATACGTTGAAAAACATTGATGTGAAAGACCTTTGCATTTGCTGGTAGAAAATCTATATATTTATACAGTCTACAAAGTCCAGGGAAAAGAAATAAACAGGAACAACGTGTATGTTTTAGTTAAAGAGATGGAAGTTTGAATCTTGGTTTTAGCTACTTGGAAATCACTTCCCTTCTGGGAACTTCTGCTTCCTTACATATAAAGTAGAGCCAGTAAAAGCCAGGCGGATAAGCTGTTTTCTGTTCCTGATCTGCTGATAAGGATTATACCAAGACGACATAAAACATTATATGTAAAGGATATGATACGTTACTAGGAACACAACAGGCATTGGGTGACTATTGGTCTCATTTCCATTATACTGTGTACTTCACTAATAACAAAAGAAATCTGTATCATAGATATCGTACCCAAAGTAGTAAGTAAAAAGTCCGAGTTATTCAGCTGATAACACACGATAATAATCGCTAATACTAATATGTGACAGACATAAATTCATACAAATGAAATACACAGAAACTCATTAAAGTCACTATTTTAGTCATTGTCTTCCAACTATGGCTTTTAGCGCATTTTGAAGAAATGCCTCTGAATTTATTTTCTACAACTTTTCAAAGTCTCTAAGTGTTAAATACTAAGCTGTGTTATACACACCCACCAGCAGCACTAATTAGGATGTACAGTCAGTAAAAGTCCCCAGGAATACCTTTAGTTCTATAATCTTTGCCCTCTTCCCCTCACTCAACATTTACAATAGGGGAAAACAGTTTGTCACAGTGCAAGCTGTGTCAGGAAGATGCTCCTATGTACAAACACTAGAGCATCAGCATGGCTATCTTACCAGGTTCTGCACCATGCACATTCTCTCACTCCTCAGTTCAGCTACTAGTCCATATATGTCCACAAAATCATGGTCATTTACGTGTTGTGTTAAGTGGTCCAGAGCAATGAAAACTCCAGTTCTTCCAACCCCAGCGCTGCAAGAAGGATGAGATTGTGGGGGCATTTGTCAGCAAAGACTAAGTCATGTTGACGGTGTAGACGATAGTGATGTATGACAGATACATTCTGAGAAGTTTCTTGTCTTATCTGGGAATTAGGATGTTACTTGGAGATTCTCTGGATGTTGATTTTTTTAATCAAAACTATGTTTGGATAAAGGAAGACACTGTTCTATTGCTTTTTATCAGAAATACACACACATGCCAAGTGATGGGCTGGGATTTTTAAGTGATTTAGAGGCCTCTGAGAAGCATAATCTAGTCCTAGATTTAAAAAAAAAATAAACTCTGGGCTGACAGAGATTTAACTTTGCTTTGTGACATATGACCCTCTCTCCTCTCTTCGGCCCTTTGGACTTTCAGTAAACTATATTCTGGTTTATCCTAGCCAATTAAATGCTTGGAAAGTATACGCTGAGATGAATAGATGTAGCGGGATATCATCCCACAACATTTGTATAAAGCTCAGCGATTGGACTGTCTGAGAGGTAAGCAGAGTGAGGGGAGGAAGAGGAGAAGAAAGAGGAGGAGCTAAGGAAAGATGTAGGAGCCATGGAGAGTCATGCATGTATCGAGAGCAGTCCTGGATAACAACTTATATCTAGGTTAGTTATTAGGTTACAACTCTAATTGTATAGGCATCTTGATTATTGAGGATTTCTCATTATATAAAGCCTTTGGATAATATTAAGCATTAAAGTCTCACTTCTACTGGGTACAGCATGGATGGTGGGATGTTCTGGGCTCAGCCCAACCTTGTGGAAACAGTGTGGTGATAGGCAGAACCATCTCTTACACTGGCATCTTGTGGGTGGCAGGGCTGGTATCTCTGGGTGCCTGAGCCGGTGGCCTAAGCGGAGCAACGGCGAGAATATGCTGCTGCTCATGGCCTCAGGCCTAGCCTAGTCAGGAACATGGTGGCTCTGTAACTACAAGCCAGATTGGGTGCCGCCATTTTAAAATATTACCAATAACAAATA
Source organism: Rhabdomys pumilio (assembly GCA_030674055.1). Classification (NCBI taxonomy): domain Eukaryota; kingdom Metazoa; phylum Chordata; class Mammalia; order Rodentia; family Muridae; genus Rhabdomys; species Rhabdomys pumilio. The sequence goes on from JANHMN010000021.1 coordinate 27,965,172, forward strand.
GAAATACATCTTCTATAATAAAATGAAATCACATCATGAATATAATAAGGCCTCATCAGATTGTAGAGCATTCTGAGCATTGGTGAGCTCTATAGCATCTTACTTACCTGCAGTGCACAACCATGGGGGTAGTGTCGTGTGCTCGGCTTGTTCGTACCAACTTCACAAAGTGAATTAGAGGGGTGGTGTTTTCAGGAACCCCATGCTCAGGCCAACCAGTGAAGTTACACTGCCGGACAGTCATACAGTCTCCATGCTAGACAAGTTGGCAGATTAATGAGTGATAACATGAGTTAAAACGATAGGCTGGACAAAGGTAACCAATGTCTTAGCATTCATGGGGTACTTCATAAAGATGACCTTTTACTAACCAGGACAAATTCTGCTGTTACAGTGAACAGGATTGAGGCAGTCTAGATAGCTCAGTGACAGAGTTTTTGCTTAGCACACAGAAGACTCTGGGTTCAATTCCCAGTGCAAAACAAAAAAAGAAAAAAGAGAAATTTTGTGTTATGGTAAGTTATAAATTTATGTGTGAATGAAATCAGTAAAAGAGCTTCAAACAGATTTGAATATAGATCATAGAATATACTGTAATGTAGCATGAGATTCTGCAGGGCTTATATTTTGAAACAATTTTACATAAAACTAGTACATAAACACATTATCTATGTAAAACAACGGCACTGAGTGTCTAGTATGTCAGAAAAAGAAAGACCTTATGGAAAAAGTTAGTTATGTAATAATCCAGTTGTTGTTGGTACTGTCTCTTCTCTGGTAGTTCTGGATTAAAACGAAAATCAAGAGGATGAGAGATGGCTGCCATGAGAATATGAGAAACAGTTTCAGATCCCCAGCACCCACGTGAATAGCCAGGCATGGTGACATATTTCTGTAAACCCAATGCTGTGTCAGTGGGCAGGCAGAGTCAGAGACAATTGGACCACCGAAGCTCATTGGACACCCAGACTAAATAAATTGGTATGCTTCAGGTTCAGCATGAGTCTCTGTCTGAAATATAAATGTGACAACCAATCAAAGAAAGACTTTCAACATTGACTACTGGCCATTTGTATACTCAAGCATGTGTACCTGCATGTACAGGTGAACCTGTGCACATAGCACACATAAATCTGTACATAAGTATATGAAACACACACACACACACACACACACACACACACACACACACACACACCAAGTCTCTTTAGAAGCCAGAGATGCATGTTATGAAAAATTGATATCTTAAATAATATAGTTTCCTTACATAAAAGAAACTCAGTACTCCAATAATTTCTTTCTTTTCCTATTTAGGTTTTAACCTACAAGTTTGATGTTAATTGTTTGATATATACTCTAATCACATGATTCAAGATGTGATAGTAACATGTATACTGTAGTGCATGCATTAAAATGAGTCATTTATAAAGCAATAGAAAAGCATGGTCAGATAGGAGCTTGTTATAGCTGTCTCCTCAGAGGCTCTGCCAGAGCCTGACAAACACAGAGGCAGATGCTCACAGCAACCATTGGACTGAGCACGGGGACCTCAATGGGGGAGTTAGAGAAAGGACTGAAGGAGCTGAAGGAGTTTGCAACCCCATAGGAAGAACAACAATATCAACCAACCAGACCCCCCAGAGTTCCCAGGGACTAAACCACCAACCAAAGAACACACGTGGAGGCACCCATGGCTCCAGCTGCATATGTAGCAAAGGATGGCCTTATCAGGCATCAATAGGAGGAGAGGCCCTTGATCCTCTGAAGGCTCAATTACCCAGGGTAGGGGAATGCCAGGGTGGGGAGGCTGGAGTAGGTAGGTGGAAAGAGGTGCACCCTCATAGAAGCTAAGGCAGGGAGCATGGGATAGAAGGGTTCCAGAGGAGAAACCAGGAAAGGGGATAACATTTGAAATGTAAATACCTAAAAAATCCAATAAAAAAAGAAAAGCATGGTCAATTATATATATGTATGTATGTATGTATATATATATATGTATATATATATATATGATAATTCAAGTATTAATTTTAGTTTATATATTTAACTCAGCCATATTTTATATCATATTCATTCTTCTCCTTTTTTTTAAACTGTATTTTTACCCTTTCAATTTTCAGATCCCTGATGGTCCAATCAATCTGAATGTCCTCCATGAGCTTTGTAATCACTATGTCTCCAAAGACCGTCACAGGCTTGTTGTCCTCTGGCCAATACTGATGGCATCTGATCTGCATGCAGAGAAAATCAGGAGTCATGAGCCACGGTGACACTGTTCTTTATGATCATCGATGCTACTGAGTCGAGGCTGCATAACACACAGATTTAGTTTCTGAGCTCTGCACAGCACTAGCTGGGACATTCACAAATGCTAGCATAATCATAAAACACCACATTGTTGAAAATGTGTCATGTCACTCACCCGTCCTTTCTCAAAGCACTGTGTGAGCATTACTAATGTTTTCGCTCTGGTTTCCCATACCATCCTCCAAAAATCTCCAACTGTTCCAGGTAATGGGCCTTGGGTAGCAATAAACTCATTTGGACATAAGTATCCCTAGAAGGATGCAATTCCACACACACAGCATCATTATGGACGTTCAAGTAGCACATTTTTACTTTCGAGCAATGCTAGCAATAATGTTAGCTGTAAAAATGACGTGATTACTTAAAAGTATTATTTACCTTTGAGTGGCGAATAATCTTAGACACTCCAACATTTGAATATGAGCTAGAAACCCCCAATCTAATGTAGTGCTAGGACTTTGATAATAGACTGGATATAGGGCATTAGATAAACAGATGAACTGAAAAGTGTCTCCAGAGGAAGAAGAGGAAGACTTGCAGATAAGGGGATTCATATGGAAAATCAGTCATTTGAAGTGACTATATTAAATTTGAATTATTAGATATTTAAGTTGAAATGTTATAAAACTAGGTATGTGCAGTTGGAATTAAGGAAGAAGTACTAAGTGGAAGATAATATGACATAAAGTCATCTGAATGGGTGAGAGCATCAGGAACATGAGTTTAAGAGGAGATGGTAAATTTAAGGATTGGAATCTCTATCCTTTCCATCCCAAGGCTTATAGATCAAGGTGATGAGAGGCAATAGGTGTGTAATAGATGAGAGTCAGAACTTCCAACAGACTTAATGAAAGGGCAAATGTGCTGACATTAGATGGAAGTTTCCTGAGTAGTTAGCAGGATTTTGTTGTTTGTTTGTTGTTTGTTTGAGCCTCCTTGCCATCAAACATGATTTGAAGAGTCAGAATAGTTATGGAAGAAGAAAAATGGGATGTGAGCACAGAGTGGAAGACTGTAGTGTGAATGGGGCACAGCCCTACAGGAAAAAGTATAATGGTGTAGGTATATAATCCCAGCACCTGAGGTGTGGAGGCAGGAGCATCAGGAGTTACCTCAGTTACCCAGTGAGTTCCAAGCCATTGTAATATACAAAAAATATTGTCTCAAAAAAGAGAGGTGGGGATGGAGGATGGAGATGTCTCAACAGCTAAGAGAACTTAGTTTCTAACACCCACATCAGACTGCTCACAAGCGCTTGTAACTCAAGCTCCAAGGTATTCAGGCCCCTTCTGGTCACCATGAGCAGCCAATCCAACACAAGCATGCATATAAATACATATGGACATAAAATTAAAAACTTAAAAATTCTACAACAAAAAAGAAACGTACAACAGAATGAATATAGAAACAGTTAGAAAGCTCTAATATAATATTATCATATTTCTTTTATTTAGGATGAAGGGAATCACAATATGGTTGAAATAATAAATACAAAGAATAATACTAATAGCACAGAAGGGAGAAAGACAATGCTCTCAGAGATGAGGGATGGGCTAATTAGAGACTAGGGCAGTTTCTCTCGGCCACGGCAAAAAGAGTAAGTCTATAATAGATGCAGATGAAGATATGCAGGCAGCTTTTTCATTGCACCCATTGTGTCGGTGAGATGGGAGGGCCATCATATTTAGGTGGACACGTGGGACAGGCCTTGGAGCTGAGAGAAAGAATGAAATAATCCTGAGAGTAGGGACTTGAATGGATTAGAAAACTGTGGCATGTTGAAAACCTCTGGTTAGTAGACCTGAGTTTAAAGTGGCATGGTCATGAATATTTCTCCAGTCCTATCTAGTGGAATTGAAAATTCACGCAGAGTTTTCTATAAACAAGATGGGATAATTATCAACACTGAGAGAAGAAGAAAAATCATTAAAGAAATAGAAGACGGAAGGAACAAAATAATGGAATCTGAAGTATAAACTTCGGAAGAAGGTGAAGTATTGGTTGGAATGGAAAAGACTGAAATTCTGATAAGATTTATGGGTTAGAGGTTACAGTTGAGAGAGAACTGTCAAGTTCCAGTGAGCTGGGAAGAAAGATTTTAAAGACTGTGGAGAGGCTGCACTGCAGGTCGTGAAAGGGTCTGTGCTGTGAACATTGTGATGATGTCAACCAGAGGGCAAGCCACTGGGAGAGATCGAGGCAGTAAATCAGGATTCGAAATGGATTTTGACATCACCAAGAGTTAGGAGAGAGGTAGTGTTTGGAGGTCATCAGTAGCCCTGGAGTTAAATGTAAGAATCATAGAGGTACCAGTTAAAACAAAAGAAGCAGATAGGTTGTGTGTAATTTTAAAAATGCACACTAGCTCCGGCTAGGTTCTAGAATCAGTAGATGCCTTTTCCTACTTGCCCATGCGGAAAACAGCCATCTGGCCCTGGTTCCCTTGACTGGCTTGCTAACCCACCCAACTTTGTCTTTTCTGAGAGCACCTGAAGCTACCGCTCACGTTCCACAGACTGACCATTCCGGGGTTGGCTACACGGACCACCAATGACTGCTCTGCAGTTTCTCCCTCTCTCTTGCTCACCTAAATCATTGCAAATGGAATACAACAGGCAGCCTTAATATCAGCCAGATTTGTATTGGTAAATCTCCAACCCCAATATGCCTGTTCAAAGAGCATACAACTCAGTTATAATATTTATAAACTGCACATCTCGATTGGCAGATATACCACTACACTACTCTACTCCCCAGATAGGAGATCCCTTGTTACTTGAAGCTTCTCCAGGCCACCTGGTTCTGTTCCATCCTCTACTTTCTCTTCCTCCATCTTCCTCTCTCTCTGTCCCTCTGTCTCTCTCCTTCCTCTCTCATTTTCTAAAACACCCATCCCCACCTTTCCCTTTTATTGCCCAATCACAGATTCTAGCCTTTATTTGACCAGTTAAACTGGGGAGAAGGTTCACATGGAGTCACCGGAGTATGAGATCCGCCCCTCTTCAGGAAGCAGAATTAGCATGAAAATAGAAACAGCACCAGGCAATCCATATTACAGATACTGTGTCCTGGACTTGATATCATGGACTCAAGTTGGTAGATTCAGTGAGGAGGGGGAGACATAGGCAGCAAGGAATTCGGCAGCTTAGTTCTTTATGTTTAGTGACCGACTGTGGGTGAGGACATAGACTACCGAACTAGGTTTGGAAGGAGGCATCCCTAGAGCAGAACTAGGTTGGATACTAATTAATGTTACACACTATGAACTATTCTGCAAAAGATCAAACGTAAATACATAAAAATGTTGTTTCTTTTTCTTTTTGTCAAAGAGTAAATTTAATTTTTTTTTTAAAGAAGATAAAGGTCCATGGTGGGTGTTCCATGAAGGTGGCCTGTGTTCTAATTGCGTCTTTCATTCCCTAGATGAGTTTCAAATGCAGACATCCTATTTTCAATTCTTTTTAAATACACCCATTTTTTTTTAACCCTCACTTGCTCCTTGCTTTTCATATAGAGAGGACAAGTAGATTTAAACTTTTTTTTTTCCTGATTCAGGCAACTCAATGAAAGAATGCTAAGGAGATGCGAAACACTGCTGCCCCATGGGAAATGTTCCAGACACCTTCCTCATATCTTGTTAGAGTTACAGAAGCACGCTGCTTCTTTTTACTACTTTAGCTGCTAGTTTTAAGTATTGGCGTATAAAATTCGCTTCCTCTGAGAAGAGACCTATTGGCTAGAAAGCTTCTCCATATTGGAATATACAGTTTTGACAATGTAGAGTAATTAGGAAAAAAATAAATTCTAAGTTTCATTATTGGCGGCTCAGGACTCATTACCACCATGACTAAGTACATGGCAGGTTTTTATGGCTGCCCTTAAGTTGCTTTCTAAGATTTGTCTTTGTCTTCTCTAACACATTTTTTTAAATTAATTAAATTTACTCTTTGACAATAAGAAACAGCAAAAGAAAAAGAAAGACTGACAATAAACCTAATGGTATACAAAGCATATTTACCATCCAGTAAAATGTAGTGTGACATTTTTTTTTTTTTGTAAATACTTGCTAAAACTTTTAAAGGAATAATACTAGCCAAGAATTATAAAGAGGACTGTAATAAACATCCACTGCCTTAGAAGTAACAGGCATTTATTAGGTGCTTGCATACATTAACACCTTTAAACCTGCAGTGGCCTTTAGGAAAGTGTTTTTTTTTAATTAATTATTTTAATTATTTACATCCCTAATGTTGTCCCCTGCCCTCTGGGTCCCCTCTACCAGAGTTCTTTCCCCATAACCCTCCCCTTCACCTCTGAGAGAATGTATTCCTGTCCCAGGCACCCTCTTTCCCCGGAGCATCAAGTCTCTACACGATTAGGCACAGGCATGGATCCTTTCCCACTGGGGCCAGACCAGACAGTCCTCAGTTACATATGTGCCTGAGGCCACAGACCAGGCAGTGTATGCTCTTTGGTTGGTGGCTTAGTCTCTGGGAGCTCACAGAGGTCCAGGTTACTTGACACTGGGTCTTCCTATGAGGTTGCCATTTTTGTTCCTCATTTATAGATACAGAATTTTGGAGTGCCTAGGGTCACAGACATAAAAAGATACCGAAAGATGGCCCACCCACATTCTGAAGTACATGTTCAATACTCCTACCTAATTCATTAGAAGTGTTCATATCAGTGAATCTATTTGCTCACTGTGTGCTAAGTCCCAGACACCAAAGAACATGTCAAAAAAGTAATTTAACTATTGCCAACAAAACTGTATTTTCTTCATCAATTTCAAATACATAATTATTCAATTCCACTTTGTAACTCCAAACATAACATGTTATTCTTAATACACACATGTTATTCTTAATGTAAATATGGGTTAAAAGCTGTTGATAGAGAATTTCTGGTTTCCATGCTTGGCAGCAGATGCTTCCTATTGTCCATGAAATCTCATTTTACCACTGGTCCCAATGAATTGTTTTTAGATATATTGGTACAATTAGCTGCCTGTGAGGTTGCAATCTCTCATCTCCTTCCTTTGTCACAGTACACCCTTTATCAAAATTTTATGGCCTGTCACTAAGTCCTAGAAAAGAAACACAATTCCCCAGCCTGGCTCAGGACAGAGGAACATGGGTATGCACTGTCACATGAGTCCAGTGATAGATCCTGGTTTCAAGTAACTCTTAAATGTTACCGGCTCCTCCCTTTCCTTTCCTGGAGCCTGCTTTCCTTCACATAGACAAATTATTTCGCTGCTTTTAGTCCTTTATCCTTGGCTCCCAGATGCAAAGAAATGACAGTGAGGTCACTATGGCCTCTGTCTCTTACTCTTTGGGATGCTTCCTCAACTCTCTCTTGAAAGTGTAAAAACAAAACTGAAGTGTGACTTGTTTTCTGAGATAAATGAAGGCCTAGCTTGGAGGTAGAGAAGTGAGAAATATCGTGGTATCATTGCTATGTATTTTCCCCTTGTTCCTGGTATACTCCAGTAAAGGATATTTTTCTGGTAAGTATTAGCAATGCAGTACCCTTGCACAATGCACATACAAACCTGGTTACACACAAAGTTTCTTCACCTGTTCCTGCTTGCCGTGTAAATCACAGGAAATATTCTTTTACAGGATTTCATATATTTTAAAATCACCTTATTGTAACAGAATATATGCTACAATAAACTACGCTTTCTAGTTAAGCAAAAGATGGTTTAAACCATCTTTTCTCAAAATATGTACTTGTTTTATGTATGTAAATACTTTGAGTGCATATATATACACACAATGTGCATGCCTGGTGCTCTCCAATCCCAGAGGAGACTGTCAGATCGTTGTGGGCCAGCATGTGGGTGCTGGAACAGAAACTTCTGTAAGAACCACAGGAGCTCTTAACTACTGAGCCATCTCCCAAGTCCATACTTAAACCATATTATCACTTGCTAATACTTGTCTATTGACAACTATAATATTTACATAGAACACTAGCATTTCATAAATGTTACTTTGCTACGTTATCTACATGCTTCTTTCATGCTTACTGGAAGTCTCTGGTTTTCTTTCTTATATTTTTCTTTTAAATTCAAATTAGATTCTTCTCTCATAAAACATATTCCAAACAGTCTTTCCTCCCTCCACTCCTCCCAGCTCTGTCCCCCATCCCTCAGAACTTCTCTCTCTTCAGATCCACTCTTCCCCCATTTCAGAAAGGGGCAGGCCTCCAAGAGGCAACAATCAAATACAACAAAAGAAGATAGAAGAATACAAAGCAAAAGCCCTCACATAGAGATTACACAAGACAAATCAGTAAGAGGAAACGATTCCCAAGAATATGCAAAAGAATCAGACATACATTTGTTCCCACTGTTGGTGGCTAATAGCCATAACATATACACAGATGACCTCGTATAGATTCATGTGGGCCTGTGCTCGCCACTTTAGTCTCTTTGAGCCCAGATCATGTCCTCTTCTAACATTGTCCCATATTTGAGATAACATTATAGAAAATGAGGTATTGATATAGATCTACTTATTGGCAAGTTGAAAATAGTTTGACGACTTAGCTTTGTCTTACTCTATGACATTGAAAGACATTTATTTGATCACTAAAACAATGGTTATATTTAAAAATTTAGATATCTAGGTTTTATTGCATAAAGTGAGACTTCAGCAGGTTTTAGGGCCTATCTACAATTAAAATTAGTAAGCATACAACTTCAGTATACTATTTAGAGAATTTCATATCACCAGGACTCAATTACTTGATAAATGAATAAAACCTTAAAATAGTATATTCATGTCAGGAGCAGCCTTGCTTATACACTGAAGGCCTAAATCAGCCATAGGCCTAAGTCAATCATACATGCCTATAACACAGAGTCTTGGTCTCTGTGGGAAAACACTGACCCTGGAACAGATAGCTATAGATCGTGTAAACAGGCAGCCTTAGTGGAAAACTACCAGCCTGGATAAGTACAAATAGTCATAGGTCTTGTAGATAGGTAACCTTGGTGGAAAGCATCAGCTTAGATAAAAACAAATGAATCATAGACAGAATCAGAGTGACTTGTTTCCTGCTTCTTCACTCAGCGGATACCCTGTTCTGGAAGATATCTGGAAGAACACCTACCCTCCTGCATCATCCTCTTCCCCACATCCTGACTCTATGTATATACAACCCCTGTGTAAAAAAATTAAAATAACTATTTGATTTTGATCAGGCTATAGACAAGCCATGCTTCTTTGCGTTCACCTGTTCCCCCATTCTCTCTTTCTAGTTGTCCCCTTGGACGCTGTTCACTGTCCTGCTGGATGGGGCATTCACATGGTCATTTGAGTAGAGATCTACAGATCTAACATCAAAATTGAATAAAATCCATACCTTCTCTAGACCCTCCCTTAAAAGCTATGTAGATAAGTCTGCACTTCTCCATTATTTAGTCTCTTGACAGTAAGACCCAATATGGTTGTAATGTTAGAATTAATATTGACTAGTAAGGAATTACAATGTAATCTACACATAAACCACTTCACAGAAACTTGGAACCAATAGATACAATACGTTATGTTTAATGTAAGGAAAAGGATAAAGTATCATAGAAGAATCTCAAATAAATTGGAATAAGTTGAAGGAAGTGACAGGTTAGTGAGTAGGAAAACATCTAAGCACAGGAAAATAATATAAAACTGGAGAGCGTGCAAAGCAGTGGAAATCTTCCGGTATCTGTAGGCTCATACGGCAGTGATGATTAAGCCATTTCCTACTGAAGCCGTTCAGAAAAAAACATAAAGGGACTACCTTGAAATCACATAATAGAGCTGTTTAGAAATGAAGTCATCTCCTCTGGGAGAAAATTAATGAATTGAGCCTGAAGACACTAGCAATTAGCTTCCAATGGTATTCAGAAAACGTTCCCAAGGTGAATGTCTCATTAAAGGACCAAATGTGCTCTTCCTACTCTCAAAATGTAAGAATGTGTAAGCCAAGCTGAGGTCCTAGATGAACAGAGGTTTGGAGTACTCAGCATGGTGAAGACTATTGACCATAAAAAAATATATGTATCATGAAAAAGAAGGACGAAGGACAAACTGGCTTCATTCCATTTTCAGTCTGGCTCAGTAAGAATTTATCATCTCTGATATGTAAGAGACTACACTGAGTACATCACGATTGTCTCCATGTTGATCCACTCATGTTTTCCGAGAGTCTCCATGGAGTATACATAGTACAACATCATTATTCCTTTGATGGACTCCATATCTCAAAGGGAAAGGTATAGAACAAGTTTTTACACTGTATGAGCATATCTGTCAGTTTGACTGATGTTTCATTGACAGAGAGATGAGTTGACCTTCAGCGAATATATTAACAAAGTGTATAAAATGGTGGAAAGATAAGGTATGGCAAGAGGAAGAAATTTTCTGTCTGCACGAACTAGTGAAATAAGTAATTAATCAAAAGCTTGCATATCCCCATCTCTGAGATGACATGTGCATCAGGTTGCTATTGCATAAACACCACTTTCCCTTCTATAGTGTTTTAATGAATTTGTTGTCTTAAAGATATAAAATTTTTAGTACTCACTCTCTATCAAAATATATTATCTATGAAAATAGTAACTCACAGAAACATAGCTGGCATTAATGTAGTCTGATCCCGGGATGCTTACATCAGCTATCAACTTCACTCTGTTATTATTGTCTGAGAAAAAAAAACATAAGAAATCATAATTGGATTTTCAAAGTCCCAAGACCTTTATACCATGAAAGTAATATAAAAGTTCACAATCTAATAATCCAAACTCATATATGAGTACGGCATTTAAAAACAACATTCCCTCATGTCCCAATATTTTTATTACACAAAAATATTAATAAGATCTTAGATATATTTATAGAACTCCTACACGCATTATTACAAAATTGACTTCAAATGTTGTGCCATATTCTTTATTCTGAAACTTACTTTTATTTACTTAATTTTTCTATACCATCGTGAATATATTTAGCTTCTGTTCTTAAGACAGATAGTATTTTTTAATATAGTGTACCTATTTAATTACGGCTTAAAGTGTTCCCAGTTGTTATCCAAAATACTGGAAAACATAATTAAGCTGATGACATAGCTATCAAACTGCATTTGTAAAACATATTGCCAGGAATAAAATCCCCAGATCATGTATGTCAAGGGTATAAGCAGATTTTTGTCATATATATTAAAATTTTCTTAGGTTACCCATTGTCATCGATGTAATAGTCCATTAAATATTTATTGTGTTATAACCAGATTTTTATTCTTTTAAATTAGGGCTTTTGGATTACATGCTATTTATTTCTGCTGTTCATTATACTAATATTCATATATTATTTTACAATTTCATCTATAGATTCTCCTGAAACTTGAATGAATTTTCCGAACTTAACATAACTTAACAAACTTAACTTCAATAGTTTGTTGTTTCTTATACTCAGATTCCTGGTTTTTAGAAATAAAGTGCAGGTTTACCTTTTATTATTTATAATTATCTGGAACACAATAGTCCCATTTAACAATACTCCATTTATTTTTCTTTGATTTAAAATATTATATAATATAATATATGCTAGATTCTCTATATATTTAGGTCTAGTTTTAAACCATTTATTCTCTCCCATCATTTGCTTATTCTTTCTCTAATATAACATTTCTAGTTATTCTTCTTTGGACCATTTTAAAGAAATATCATCATTTAAGCAGTTATTCTGTGCCCAGTGATGCTTTTCAAAATGGAGTGCCAGAAATTTTCTTGGGGATTTTTACCAAGTTAATTTTATACCTGTAAAGTCTACTGATAACTTTAAACACATGAATCTCAAAATATCTTTGAATGAGTGATTCAGAGGTTTGGCTGGGTTGTGCAGCTAAGTGACCTATACCTGCTTACTCTTTCCCAGGCTCTGGGTTATCAGCATTTGGATAAGAAAAGAAGTAGGGTTTTGTTGTCTTCGTGGAGGAAAATGAAGAAGACCGATTGGGTGTGAATTTTTACAGTCTTGAGTGAACCACTTAGTTTCTCTGGTTGTTACTGGCCTCAACTGTACTATGCAGTTATAATATTTATTTTGTTTAACTCTCATGAAGAAATGTAAAGGCCTATAGGAAATATTTTGGATCTTTCTCATGTTTTTCAAATTAAAGCATATACCAGTAGATACCAATATTAATTATTTAAAAGGTTTTAGTTATATTGTGGGAAGTTATAACCAATGCATTTAAATTCAGAGACTCCTAATGTTTAAACAAATTTCTGCAAATGATTTATCTGTCAGTGAGACTGAGCCTTTTATGATTAGCCTTGTACTTCAAGAAGGGAAGCCACTGGGCAGCTATTCACTTGATACAATTGTTTATAGTGAACCAAGTTAATAGCCTGCTAAACTTTTTTTCATGGTATTTGGATATTAAGGTCATAGTGTCCTGTCAGACAGAGATTTGGAAATCATGTCTGCAAGTATTCGCTGCTAATTCTAGTATCCCAAAGCCCTGTAAACTAATATCTTCCAAAAGGCACTGTGATATTTGAAATTCTCTTTCTGACATTACTCAGGGGAAAAACAACGGTACTCAAAGCTGGCTCAAGTAAAACTTCAGATTCTATTGAAATATATCCTTTCACTACAAGGCAAGACACAGTTTTCTAGTTTTGTTTTGTGTGCAAGCCCAATGGCAACACGTAACCTCAAAATCTTGTGTGTGTGACTGTCTCTGTGTGGGCTTGCATGTGAAAATATGCTGTCCTTTCTACAGACACAGCTGTGACATTACAAAGGACTTCTAGCTCTAGTGAGGGATGGGGGATTGGTGTCTTCAGAATTCAGTGCCGCAGGAGGTATCATAGTCTTATCCACTCAGAAAGTTATGAGCATTTAAAAAGAAATGGTCTATCAATTATACACCATGAGGGCTGAATGCTTTACATATTCTAGTACTGGGTAAGGTGATTTAAGTGATTATTTTACCGGATCTTCTAATGGCCTTAGGAGGAACAGACAGACAAATGGTTTGTTGGTGGTCACAAAGAAAGACAGCCACAAAACAAAATTACATCCCAGGAAGTTTTATTACTTTTATCTTAGCCTCAGTATGGAGGCTTGAGACATTTATAATTCTCACTGTTTTGAGGCTGAACATTTACTAACATCAACCACTCTTGTCCCCTCTCTTCATAAAAGTATTATGGATGTGAGCTGAATTTTCTTTCATTCAAAATGGGGATAATTAACCAAGATCTTATTCCAAACAAATGAAACAATAGAACTCAAGAACTCAGATTTTCATACTTTAAGTTCAAAACGTCTTAGAGATTAGTTAGATTTATTTGAGTTACTTTATACGTGTTGACACAATGCAAACCGGTACCAGTTTTATAATGCAACTAGAACTCAATGTTAATGAACTCATGGTAGTGGCCTTTAGATAAGAATATATTTATTTATAATATATATTTATTTATTCGATAAGCATGTTACAAGCAGCCTAGAAGAAATTTAGTGGACACACATCTAGCAACATGGGCATTCCCACTTAAACTTAAGGAGCATCCAACTCAAGTTAATGTTCTTAAAGTTAGAATCAAAGGCATGCTGAGAAAGGTTGTGACTTCAGACATTTAGAGACTATCAGTCATTTACTATACTTGTCACCCCATGGCTTTCTCATCTTGCTGCTGAAGTCATTTCCTTATGATTTATTTTGTTGCAGAAAGAATTTCCAGGAGTTAATGCTATTTGTTCTACTTTCTATTTTACTTCCTGGGCACTGCAAGGTTGTATGGATAATAACCTCTGATATCACAATCCTGTAAATCTGGTTGCCTTTGTGAATAATTTATCCTCTACTATCAGCCTGTGATCTTCTTATTCCTGTTTAAATTATTTGTGGGATTACAGTCTCCTCTAAATTAGTGTTTTTCAACACCTGTAGGAATTTCCTCAGCATGTTTATTTATTTGTTTGTTTGTTTGCTTGTTTATCGAATCTGTAGGTTTTTGCATGTTTGGAAACCTTCTATCAATGAACTATAGTCCCAGTTCTTTGTAAAACCATTTTAGAAATCAAGGTAGGGTCTGATTAAGTTGCTCGGGTCTATCTTGAATTCCTTAGGTAGAGAAGACTGTTGTTGAACTTTCAGTGTTCACGCACAACCCTCCCACTTACTTGAGATTACAAGGATGTATCACCATCCCCCTGTGTCCTAGTGTATATTGAAACAAAGTTTCAGAGCACCAAAGTTCTTAATTTCTCAATATAAAAATGCATTGAATTAGAATTCCATCGGCTGGGGGGAAATTCATGAGAAGACCACAACAGACATATTAGTAATACAGAAATGTCAAATCTTCCTCCACAAGCCATCGTTAATTCTTAAAACAATAACACCATTTGTTTACTTTAATTGAAAAGTGGAGTGGTCTGACAGCAAGATGCACCTCTGCCTCTCTGCAGAAAAAAAATTCCGGTCAACAAATGTTGACTCTGAGCATCAACTAGTAGTTTTGCAAGGCCATTTTATGTTCCACAAGACTACTGTTCTCTTAAGGAAAGCTAAGTGTTAATTTCCCTTCTGTTTGAGACATGTTCTATAGGAAGATGTTAAAAGGGTTAAATTACAAAGCTGTAAAGCAGGTTAATCTACAGTTTCTTGCACCTGCATAAGTGAAACTTTGGTGAACAAACTGGAAACCATGTAAATTAAGTTCAGCAATTAAGAACAAAGCAAATGTGATACAACTTGAAAGTCGCCGTTAACGAAATGTATTACTGGAATTCAGTGAATGTGTAAGAAAACATTAAATAAATGTAAACCATTAAGATGGTGGCCATTTTTGAATACTTCATAGTCAGACTATAAATGGGAATTGCACCTACATGGTTTTATGTTTGGAAAGCGATTTTTTGCTCTGTTCCAAGGGAGATCAGCATCAGTTGAGGAGAGATCTTGAAGAAATTTTGGTAATTCCTATGGGGGGAAAAAGAACATTGCAAAGTTTAAACTTGGTATATATAGGATCCTGCCCATTAAAACCCAATTCCTTCTTCTGAACCCTTCAGTTCTTTAGCGTGAGTGTGTGTGTTCATTTACATATTAGAGAATTGAGGACAACCCTGGGTATCATTTTTCAGGTGCCATAGGCCAATTTTATTTTATTAAAATTTTTTAAATAAAGTATTGCTCATCGGACTGAAGCTTGCCAAGACTGAGGCTAGTCTGGCCGGTTAGCCTCGGGGACCTATTTCTGCCTACCTTCCCAAGGCTGGGATTATAAATAATTGCCACCGTGGGCAGCTTTTTACGTAAGTTCTAGGTATCCGATTCAGGTTGTGATGCTTGCAAGAATAGTCGACGGAGCTATCATTTCAGTCATAGTTCTTATTAATTTATTGTTAATTTTGTGTATTTCGTATTGGGCTTTGAGTCTTGAGCTTTGAGCTAGTCTCCCAGGCATCATTTTTAAATTTTTAATTAAAACTCCTATCATGGATATAAGAACGAGGTCAAATGAGTAATAAAGATTCTCCCTAAATATCACCATTACTGTTCTGAGTGATTTTGATTAGTGAGACTAAGACATTCCCTAGAGAAAATTTTACTGAACTCTGGAGAGCACTTAGGTGCCACATGCTACCCACAGATTCATCAGGTGCACACAACTGATCTTTAATATGTTAATACCCCTTTAGAGGGAAGAAGGGAGCTGAATGATTTATTTTTTGTTTTTTCTCCCCAGACAGTGTGATTTCATGCCTATTAATTGGCGAAACCCTGGTCAGTTTGAGAGGATGTCAAAGGTCAATACTGCACTCAGTTGGCCTTGTTAAATTGATAATGGAATGTAAAGGTGAGATTTAGAATGATCAGACACAGATGAAGGGTCAGGAAGACTTACTGTTGACATTTGAGAGAAAAATGCTGCACTCTAGTTTGCTCTTTCTCATGCAAGTGTCTTTATGGAGGCTGGTGTGAGAACTCGTGTTGATTATTTTATTGGGCAGATGATGGCCATTCATGAGATTATTTCAGGCTATGCAAAGAAATTAAAGCATGTGTTTCCATTTTAATGTAATTATAAATTATATTTTATTCAAGAATTCTCCTTTCCTTATTTTTCTGACAATAAAAAAATGTCTGAACAGTTGTTTTCACATGCGTAAGTATCATAGCCAAGGTAGACTATAAGTAACAAGGCTCATAAATAACAGCATTAGGACACCCCAAATAACTTCCCTGTGTCAAAAATTTAGAAGCACAGAAAGAGAGAAGGCAAAGAAAAAATGTGTTTGAAATTGACTTGAAAATGATGCGGTTTGGAAATATTCCACATACAAATATTCCACATTCCTATTTATGGTTTCAAGAGACTCTAGGTTTGATAACCAAATCTCAGTTACCAGGCTGATAGTTTTAACAGCATCATGATACTGGGTGGTCTAATTCTGATTAGGACATAGAGCCTTTGTGAGCTTCTCTAGGTATCTCTTTCTGTTCCTATTTGATGTCTTCTCATGGGAACAAATGAGCCAATTGCTTGGCCTCCCCACGCTTTTCATTTCTTTTCTCTCCCAGGAATACTTTCTTTCCCTTTATCTTCTCATTAGAATTCAGCTCGTGCTACTGTTCATCTTAGACATCACAATTTTCATTAGTCGTTCCTAACGAGCATTTAGCGTTGATCCTGGCGTCTTTATGCACATCTCAATCATGATACAGTTTTGCTGTTTAAAGCATGTCTCACCACTGCAATTCTTAATCTAATCTGAATTTGTATACGGTAGAGATCATCAACATAGCTACTGATGTTTGTGCCAAGCACTTTCCATCCATTTGGTACATAGTAATTTTAGTATTCTCAATTCAGTGAGGCAGATACTATCTTTTCACAGATGAAGACATTGAGGTGCAGAGAGATTAGGTAATTTGTCTAAAGTCATTTAGCTTGTAAATGCTAAACCGATGAATAACAATGTATCATGCATAGTTTGCCATAGTAGTAAGCTTAGTAAATAATAATAAATAAATAAAATAAATAATAAGTAAATAAAAGATAAAATAGAATGTGCTAAAAATGAGTCAACTTTGTGCATTCAGTATAAATGTTTATTATGAAATGATAATTTTGATTAAAAAAATTAATAAAGAATTAGGTTAAGAATTATTTGGGTTGGTTTTGTTGGTTTGTTTGGTTGGTTGTTTTTACAGAAGATGGCCTCCCAAAAAGTTAAGCTAGAATTTTTCTTAATACATGAAAATATATGTTTGTCAATGCAACTATCCATGTATTTGGGCATAAATAATTTGACTATGTTTGATCCTATTCTAGAAAAATTACACTTTTCCTAGTGAAAAATTGAATTTTTTTTTTTTATATAAAAGCTAAGGAAACTTCATGGTTGCCTAGACTTTGCGAAGTCCGGTTCAGCATTACTTAAGAAGCATGACCAACTAGCAGCAGGGCGCCCCTTCATCTTTTCACAGTTATCGTTATTACTCCCTGAGAAACTGAAATTTTATAATCCTGAATTATTTAAGCCAATTGTGTGATTCTTTGTTTCAGGAGTTCACACACTAAGAAATTTATGGGGGAAAAGAAAAAGTAGAAATAGACTTCTGGATACAATATAAAATATACTTTGCTTTCACAATGTAAAATAATCATGTCATCTAGATAAGGTATTTAGGAACCTCAAAACAGATTGCAGATCTAACTTTTATGTCTCTACATAATTTCAATTTTAGTGATATGAAATATACCAAATAATAAGATATATCAAAAGAAACATAAAATTGTTAACAGGTGAAATTATTTTCAACTTTAAAATAATTTTAACAGTGAGGTCTTAGTTTTACATATCTCCACGTGGGATCAAACACTTGTCTCATAATAATCAAGAAATAGTTATTATTGAATGCAAGACATTACTTATCTGTATTGTGAAGGGATTAGAAGTAGTATTAACATTTGGAGTGCCTGCAAATATCAAATTCTGGTCCCTGATCACTTTATACCATGAATGCACACTGGCTAGCACTCATCATATTCAATTGTCAATGTACTTAGATGGAGTCATCGAGTGTCTAAACCTAACACGATTATCCAAATAAAAAACTACACTTACAACATGATCTAAAGCTCATACACAAATGCAGAATAATGAATCCATCTCTATGGATTTGCACCTCCATCAGAGTGGGTGAGCAGGGAGCTGGAGCCAGGCTGCCATTGCAGGGAGGCCTAAAGAAAAACCACCTTCCCCTAACACAGTAGGTGAATACTCTGACCAGGTTGCAGCAAAGGCCACCCAGGGTAACATTACTATCTAAACAATCAACCTGGTAATTGGGTATTGATTATCAAGGCCAGAATCCTTCATGGCCTTGCATGCTTAAAATGGACATGAAATGTGACACAGGAAACCACCGGAGGTCTTGCAATGTTGTGACAACTGCTGGCAACATACCGAAAATTCCTCTTGAAACTTTAGGTTGTTGTTTGTGCAAAGCTCTTCAACGTGTTGCAGGAAGGATTTCTTGCTTATCGGCCTCCAAGTAGAGAAAGGCATTAAATGGAACTGTGTTAGCATGTATTCTTTCTCTTGAGAGAAAGCTTGGGCACTGTCTGCAAGGCTAACACTTAAGCAACTGTAACCCCCCCCCCCACACACACAGTCCTTTAAAGTCACTCTGCCCTGTTTACAAAAGGAGTTCTCCCTCTATAAGTTCACTTTCTTTTTACATCCATTTTACAAAATTCTTCCATTTTTTTTCCTTTCGGTGACTTTAAAGGAAAGGTTTAGCGTTTTAATGAACAAAAGTTTTGAAGCAAATGTGAGGGCATGAAGTTATCATTGACTCCTAAAAGCACATTAATACTTCCTTGTCATACAGAAGAATGTTACACATTACAAGGTTTTAGAAGATATAAAATATTGCAGTGACTTCATTCTCATAATGATATGGCTTTTAAGCCCCCAAGGAGTTTAAATATCCCCATATTACTTCCCAAGCTAAAATACAGACATGCAGGCTTCACCCCAGAGAGAGAGAAAGCATTTCTCCAGTTACCATGCAATTAGTCATGCTTTTATGATTTATATCCAGCTTAAAGGTCCTTCCAACAAACATACAGAGAGAGTGGGAGGAAGAGAGAGAGAGAGAGAGAGAGAGAGAGAGAGAGAGAGAGAAAGAAAGAGAGCCACACAGTAAGAGTCACTGAAGCTAACGCTGATATTCAGAGAGAGAAAAAGAGCCACACAGTAAGAGTCACTGAAGCTAACGCTGATATTCAAACGAAGGGGAAAAAGTTCACAAACTTACTTGATGGATTTTCTATAACTAAGTAACCTGCAACAGAGACCATGTTAGATGCATTGTGTGTGAGAGTAGATGGCTCATTCTGAAAGAGTTCTAGATTAAAATCAGAGAATCATAGTCAAATCAACAATGTTTAAGTACATTGTGGTTTCAACTCGCATGCACTTGCTAATTTTATTTTATGTTTTTTTGAAAAATTATATTAATTGAGACTCTTTTAGCTTCTCTTCCCAGTTATAAAGGCAACAGTATAATATAAGACACAGCATTAAAAGCAGGCCACCTTTAAATATATTGCATAGAATAAAGAGTTAATACAGATTCAAGAAATAGTTTCTTTATTTATAAAAAGTATGGCATGGGAATCAGAAGTTGTTCAAGATGACATTATATTGCCCGAGTCTTGTTTCATGACTGAGTTTGAGTTAAAATACAGCCATAACGAGTCACATTCATTTCAGCTACTTTATGTACACTTTTTGTGGTATGTACACTTAGCGTGCATTTACATCATTGACAACATTATACTCTGAAACATGAAATATTTTAACAGATAGATAATGCACCACACACGTAGAGATATGTTTCTTGTCAAAACATATCATGCATAACAAATTTGCACTGCACAAAAGCACAAAAGGCACGAATAAATACACACACAAGATGCACAAGGGGGTCTTTTCAAGGTTTCGCATTTTTGATAATATTACAAATTACTTACAATAACCTTCAAGCAAAAATAGTTCTTGGAATATGTACGTTTGAAATCATGGATGTATGAAGCAAGGTCATTGGTTTGGAGAACAATCAAGACGTGATGGATGCTTTGAAAATGACCATAAAGATGTATGTTTAAAGGAGAAAACTTAAACCAACAAGAATGTATCTTATAGCAAAATAGGTGTAATGGAACTGGTAGGGATGAGTAGCAGGTATTCTGGAGCTGGATATTAGAGTTTGAAGTCGGTGGTGGGTGTGTCAACGAGGAAATAGCCTTCTACTTTCTCAGGGTGTAACCTTGTAGAGCATCCTAACATTATCCTAGCATCAAATGTGGTAAAGACAAGGCTGTAAACACGGAGCAGAGGCTTGCTGTGCAAACAGAAGAAGTTAACCACAGCAGCCTAACGTGATCTCAAGAAGGCAAGAGAGAGCTTCTTCCCATAACCTCATGGATCCGGAAGTGGTTGAGTGGGTTGTTAAGTCAGAAAAGCTTTGGTTTGGGGGATGTGAAACAGAGGATCTGAAAATGTGAGGCACTGGAGGTCAGAGACATTGTAACATATGTAATAGAGACAGGTGCAGTAACCAGTGTCTGTTGGAGATGATTGCCCTCAGCAAAGACTAGCAAGAAAAACAGACAGTGACAAGCATGCCTCAGACCACCTACACTCCTAGATTATGGCTGCCAAACCTTCCATGCTGCCCGGGTTTTTTGTTTTTGTTTTTTATTTTATTTTTTTTAAATCTCGAAAGGAAAATGTGTTAGGCTAGGGAAATCTTGATTACCCACACTTGAGGAATGACTGGCATCTTTGTGCTTGAGACATTCATTTTCATGCTACTCCGTGGAAATGGGAATCTTAATGTGAATGTCGATAGATAACTGATTCTTTACCAGGAAGATCCAGGATTACTAGGGCAGTACTAGAGAAGTTTATTTCTCTTGGATAACTGAATGCTGAGATGGAGGCTACTTTTTTTTTTTTTTTTTTTTTTTTTTTTTGAAATTCATGAACAAGGCATTAAGGATATCAGTGCAAGTTTGTGGAATCCCTAAGAGATATGAAATATGAATAATCAGAAAACATATATAAGCAAGTCCTAGCAAAAAATGTAATATTCACATGTTTGCTCTTTCATTATGAAGCGCTATCCTTCACTTACAACTTACAAATAAGGAAAATATTCTAAGGCCATTTTCTTTTCCTCAGTAAAAAGTTTAGAAATTTGCTCTAATTTTACTCTCTTTTTTTTTTTGCACAAAATAATCTCCCATAGATTCTAATTTTAAATGTCAACCACTTAACTACTAAACTGGATAGACACTTGTGCATTCTTGCCTCATTATAAAATGTGATGGTTTTACTGAGTTTAAATATTGTTCCACTCTTGAGTAGTTTCTTTTTTCCCCTTTTTCTTTCTTCCTCCTCCTACTTCTCTACTTCCTTATCCCCCTTCTTTTTGATTTTTTGACACAGGGTTTTTCTGTCTAGCCTGGGCTGTCCCCAAACTCACTCTGTATGTACATCAGCCTCCTCACAAACTCAGAGCCTGCCTCTGCCTTCTCAGTCTAAGATCCATGGTGCCACCACCACCACCAAGTGAGTAGTTTTCATAATGTTTTGGGTGATTTTGACCATAACCACAGATCCTCTCACATGCTGTTTCTCTGCTCCTCATATTTTTTCTAAGCACACTTTATCTTAACGCTACCTGTTTTAGTCACACATAAATTCTACTTGTTTCTTAGTATCAACAGTTAACTCCCAATAGACCTCAGTTAAGGGCACAGACTAGAAATTAGTGTCTTCTTTCTGTGCAATCTGGTTTTTTAAGAACAAATAACCTTGCACTGTGTGCTATAGCTATTTCAGTTCATGAACCAAGCATGCATGCATTTATATTCATACATACTTGACAGTCCAGACAGAACTAACACTCGGCTTACTTTAGAACCTTCAGAGCCTTATTTACAACAATAGTGATGAACCCAATTTAGATATAAAAATATGAGAGACTTCATCCACACTCAAAGCAAGTTAGAAAGGCTCTAGTTATTGTGGGATGATACCAGAATTGAGTGAATTTTCTCACTCAATTCTTAGGAAACTGAATTTTTAGAGGGTTATAAATCAATACTTGAAATGAGTGTAATTATTAGATTTACCAATAACAAATAGTCAATTCTAAACAAAGCATACACACACACACACACACACACACACACACACACACACACACATATATATATATATATATATATATATATATATATATATATATATATATATAATGTCTGCTAACATTAAAATCTAGCAACTCCCAGACTTGTAGAAAGTTAGAAATAGAACAACAAAATTCTGTTTGCCTTCTCAAGTGGAAAGAAAAGGAACTTCGCAGCTATGGTGGTGCATATCTGTCAGAGCTGAAGCAGGGGAATTGCTGGTATCCTTCTATAACCACACAAGTAGAAGGAAGGTGGGGGAAGGCAGAAAATAGTAGGCTCTGGTTTGGCTTTAGGTTATTTTCTATCACTCACTTTATCTGACCTCAATAAACTTCTCATAATCTTTTTTTTCACAATTATCTTGATGTAACATAAGAACCCAGGCTTCTAGAATTCTAATATCTTGGGTAACTTTTAGTCTTCGCTTATGCCACAATTATGTATAAATCAAAACTTGAAATCTTCATATAACAACTGAAATAGAGAAGATATTTTAGAGTATGTAGCCCAGGATAGCTCATATAGAAATCTGATTTCTCCCTCCTGGTTCTGTGGATTCTGTCCACACAAGTACTATTTTATTCTTGGGTGCTGGATGGCTATATTTCTACTTTAGGTGCCATTTGCACCTAAGATGAAATTTTTCTTTATTGTCAAGATCCTGAACATTTATTTTTACTAGAAAATATTAGTTTGGAAAATGTATGGTTAGAAAAAGAGGAAGAGTGATTGTATAGTCCTTTAAAAGCTCAGATTATGTGTTTTCTTTTTTTTATCATATATGTAATAAGGCAAGAATGCACAAATTCCAACAATATTAATTCAGAAGTGACACTTCAAATACAGTGATCAGAGGGTGCCTCTGCATTCAAGTAGATATTTTCTTTTAATTGCAAATTTTAAAATCTTAAAAAAAAATGAACTCATTTTTACATTGAGGCAGCACTCATATTCACTTCTGGTAGTGAAGGTTACTGCCAAATTATATCCAGTTGCTTAGTGGATAAATCAAGTTTGGAATTGGCCTGATTTTTGTAAGATTACGGGCCACTTTTCAATATAAAGGGCTAAACACTTTTATTACATAAATCTTTTCATTACATGAATTCTATCTGTCTTAAATCCGATGTCTTTTGGTAGAAAGAGTATTATTTCACAGCTGAGCTCATTTCTTGAAAGTCTATCAAAAACTTAAATTCTGCTCAGATTACTCTACGGACCCAGAGAGGAACCATTTATTTATGTTGGCAGTGGTGATGAAAGATCGTATTGTCAGGGACTCAGCTTTCCCTCAAGGCCAATTAGTTGAAATCTACAGGGCATCAAAATATAGAGTCTTCATAGAGATAAGTACACAGTGGGAGTAGAGGAACAGCTCAAGTCAGCATTACCAGTGGTACAGGACAAATTGAGAAACTTGGGAGTACGGTTAAAATTTTTACAAAACAATAATAAATTATTGCTTTGATGCAATATAATGATTGCACAACAGAACACGTCCTAGATATTCATATAATGAATCTGAATAATCTCTCCAGAAAAATATATAAAAAATTAGATCTTAGAACATTAAATTATCTAAGACTTGGGAAATGCCAAGCTCTTGTGAAATCTCTAAGTTTTCCTTTTTTTAAAA
>JANHMN010000021.1:27989804-28003628 GCA_030674055.1 Rhabdomys pumilio
ATTGTGGGATGATACCAGAATTGAGTGAATTTTCTCACTCAATTCTTTGGAAACTGAATTTTTAGAGGGTTATAAATCAATACTTGAAATGAGTGTAATTATTAGATTTACCAATAACAAATAGTCAATTCTAAACAAAGCATACACACACACACACACACACACACACACACACACACACACACATATATATATATATATATATATATATATATATATATATATATATATATATAATGTCTGCTAACATTAAAATCTAGCAACTCCCAGACTTGTAGAAAGTTAGAAATAGAACAACAAAATTTTGTTTGCCTTCTCAAGTGGAAAGAAAGGGAACTTCCCAGCTATGGTGGTGCATATCTGTCAGAGCTGAAGCAGGGGGATTGCTGGTATCCTTCTATAACCACACAAGTGGAAGGAAGGTGGGGGAAGGCAGAAAATAGTAGGCTCTGGTTTGGCTTTAGGTTATTTTCTATCACTCACTTTATCTGACCTCAATAAACTTCTCATAATCTTTTTTTCACAATTATCTTGATGTAACATAAGAACCCAGGCTTCTAGAATTCTAATATCTTGGGTAACTTTTAGTCTTCGCTTATGCCACAATTATGTATAAATCAAAACTTGAAATCTTCATATAACAACTGAAATAGAGAAGATATTTTAGAGTATGTAGCCCAGGATAGCTCATATAGAAATCTGATTTCTCCCTCCTGGTTCTGTGGATTCTGTCCACACAAGTACTATTTTATTCTTGGGTGCTGGATGGCTATATTTCTACTTTAGGTGCCATTTGCACCTAAGATGAAATTTTTCTTTATTGTCAAGATCCTGAACATTTATTTTTACTAGAAAATATTAGTTTGGAAAATGTATGGTTAGAAAAAGAGGAAGAGTGATTGTATAGTCCTTTAAAAGCTCAGATTATGTGTTTTCTTTTTTTTTTATCATATATGTAATAAGGCAAGAATGCACAAATTCCAACAATATTAATTCAGAAGTGACACTCCAAATACAGTGATCAGAGGGTGCCTCTGCATTCAAGTAGATATTTTCTTTTAATTGCAAATTTTAAAAACTTAAAAAAAAATGAACTCATTTTTACATTGAGGCAACACTCATATTCACTTCTGGTAGTGAAGGTTACTGCCAAATTATATCCAGTTGCTTAGTGGATAAATCAAGTTTGGAATTGGCCTGATTTTTGTAAGATTACGGGCCACTTTTCAATATAAAGGGCTAAACACTTTTATTACATAAATCTTTTCATTACATGAATTCTATCTGTCTTAAATCCGATGTCTTTTGGTAGAAAGAGTATTATTTCACAGCTGAGCTCATTTCTTGAAAGTCTATCAAAAACTTAAATTCTGCTCAGATTACTCTACGGACCCAGAGAGGAACCATTTATTTATGTTGGCAGTGGTGATGAAAGATCGTATTGTCAGGGACTCAGCTTTCCCTCAAGGCCAATTAGTTGAAATCTACAGGGCATCAAAATATAGAGTCTTCATAGAGATAAGTACACAGTGGGAGTAGAGGAACAGCTCAAGTCAGCATTACCAGTGGTACAGGACAAATTGAGAAACTTGGGAGTACGGTTAAAATTTTTACAAAACAATAATAAATTATTGCTTTGATGCAATATAATGATTGCACAACAGAACACGTCCTAGATATTCATATAATGAATCTGAATAATCTCTCCAGAAAAATATATAAAAAATTAGATCTTAGAACATTAAATTATCTAAGACTTGGGAAATGCCAAGCTCTTGTGAAATCTCTAAGTTTTCCTTTTTTTAAAAATAAGTTTCTACTTTATGTATTTTACCATCTCTAGTTAACCCCAGGGTTTTATCTGCCTTTTTGATTAAATTCTGTCACTTGTCCAAAGTATCATCAGTCATACCTTTAGATATTACTTAATTTCTACCTGTACTGATGTTGCAAATCTGTTTTGGGCTGTAAAACAGTGCTCTTCCAAATCCCTTTTCACCCTTTCGTCAAGTCAACCAGTAATTGTTCTGTGGGTCTCAATGTAAACTAAAAATACCCTAAGCATTATAGCATCACATATAAGGGAAACACAGCCTCAATCAGGGAGCAATCAATGCCAGGTTGCTATCTCTCATTTAGGCTTCTAGAGGAGACAAGAAGGAGGCATGCACAGAGCTGCCAACCATAGGAGACTCCCTTTGTGTCAGGCATCTCATTTTCCTTGTTACAAGGCCTCTCCACATTAGCACAGTTGAAAACCAATTCTTGACAGCTGTTTTATTTCACTAACTATGGGCACAGGTTATTTATCTCAAGAGCAACTAGACTGAAGGAGAGGTATTGTAGACAGCTGTGTGAAGAGGTAGGCGAGTGCCCTCTGTGGAGAGGTAAGAAAGCAGGCAGGAGACCTCACAGGCTGTACAGGAAATTGTCCAGCCTGAGCTATCTGCAGGGGTTGCAGGTACGCAATGGAAGTGCTGTGTGAGACATTAGGAAGCACTGTAGAAAGCAAGAGTAGATCAAATCTGCTAGTGGCATATATGGATATGGAAAGGAGTTGTGTAAAAACCAAGTCACCCAAAATCTGAAGTTCAACTCTTTCAAGGGCAGTCCTTAGTCTTCTTCCGTCCTGGGGGAACCCTTGAGTTACTAATTGCATAAAGAGGAAACTGCAATAAAATTATTCTATTTTAAGATGATGGCGACCAATACACCACGAACCTACAGTTCCCGAAGGTCAGCCTTTAATGCTGGTTGGAAATGGATATTTTATGTATGGTCAATGAAATCATCGGCCTAAGAGTATTGTACACTACAGATGTGATGCCATTAGGGCAAGTCTCTGAAAATAGAATAGTTCATAGAATTTTTAATTCTATCTATGCTAACTTGCTCCCTAAAGCTAAAATAAAAGGTTAGTTATGATTCCAAAACTTCAAGAGTCCCTAGAGTTGAAAAGGCCCCTTCTGCTTTAATCATAGTGTGTATTATATACTATCAAGTAGAGTAATAGGCGTCCTGGCCTCACCTTGCCTTATGGTTTATGGAAAGGAACACCTCTTTAATAGGTTGTGATTTGGAAGTCAAATCCTCGGATTCGATCCAAACTCTTCACCTCTTGGCATTTATATCTAGACCTCTAATTTAACTGTGGGCCATCTCTGCTATCATTAATAATATTATTAATAACTTCATATTGCTATACTTGTGCCAGGGCAAAAAAAAAAAAAAAAGGAATTACCAAGCATTAGGGGAGCTGGGAGCTCCTGGAAGTGATTGTGGTTGGTTATCTACTGATCAGGACAGAAATTAAAGTTTCATAAACTGTAGTCAGAGAACAAAGGATAGAAAAAGCCACTGTCTTGATCCTTACAGATTGACATCTCCGCTTGGAGACATCTCCATCACCAGATGGAAAGTTCTACTCTTGTGTCATAGCGATATGAGAATACAATAAGAAGCCAGGAAGGAATTTAAATGTAAACCCAATTTTCGATCAAAACTATGCCAACGTAAGAACACAACACATTCTCATGACATGCACATTGGAAGCCAATGGAAGCCAATGTGCATTTGGATAAGAACTTTACCATAACAACAGCATGCAGTCTTAGAATACAACAAAAGAAGAAAATCTTTTCTCTTTAGCCTTGGAAAGAATGGCATATTAAGCAACAAAATGCTCAATATCATGTATTTTTAAAAAAGAAAAAAAAAACTACATACAGCACACCACCTGGCAAAGTTAAAATAATCACAGCAGAGCTCGGCATTACCCACACAACTTACTGGATGACAAAAATCTCCTTGCGTCTAAAGAAAAATGAAGAGTATCTGGAAGTAAAGATCCATTATTCATTTAGTGTACAATACCACATTGTTTTTATCTGCTACTACGGTAACATGGGCATTGGTTATCTTACAGTTCATTCTAGTTGCAGGGTGTTGTATTAGGAACCCAGAGATTTTTGCCACTGTTTATGAAGATATCATAAACTTAGAAGAGAAACAAAATGAACGATTGGAGTCTGTTAAACAATGGTGGTAATTTACAAGAAAACTGTTTTGCATCTTGTGGCAACTACCTTTTGTTTTGTTCAGAAACAATGTCTCACTTTGTAGCTCTGGCTCACGTGGAATGCACTATGTAGACCAGATTAGCTTTCCTATTGGGACATCTGTCTGCCCTTGCCTCACTGGTCCTAGGATTAAAGGCTTGCCCCCAAACACCCAGCAGATACTTAATTCAGAATAAAAACTGCACTTCTACAATTTTCTAGTTTCTGTAAGATTTTCACACACTAAAATGTTTCTTATAAAAATAATAACTATTATGCTATTAACCACTCTGTGTGTGAACATAGAGTGGAATAATTTGTAATTTTACAAATACAAATAACAGCAACAATCCTGAGAGTACTTTGATATATAGCTTATAAAGTACATTCATAAAATTATAACATTTATTAAATTAAATTAAATTTCCAGTAATGGAGTTAAGTCTATAGTTTCAAATACATAGATAAGCCCTATTTGATTAGTTATTTGCTCAAAACTCTTTTCTTTCTTTCTTCCTCCCTCCCTCCTTCCCTCCCTCCCTTCCTCTTATCCTTCTCCCCGCTTTCTTGCTGTTGTTTAGAAACAAGATCTCAGTAAGTATGCTGAACAAGCTGGCCTTGAATTCTGACTAAGAATACAAAAACATTATTTTAGCATACCTCTTAAAGTTCTTATGGAATCAATAAGTACAAATTTACATTTTTTTACTTTCTTTAAGGAAAAAAATCTGGTAATGTGGAAGAAGGGATCCTCAAACTCTTTGTGACATAGGATGGGAGAAATTAAATAATGAATGTTTATATAATAAGACGTGCTTTAAAACCCATCTTAAGTACAGAGTAAAATGCATAAATGTTAAATAATTTTATAATATAAACCTGCAAGTCTTCTGCATAACGCAGTTCTAAGCCCTATGTCGTGGGTTTTGTCAACCACGTAACTCTTAAAGTTAATACTTGTCATTGTTGACTAGAGAGTCTCTAATGTTCTCTCTTTTGGATAGGTGAAGGAATGTATATAGCACGCAAGATAGTTGGAAGCTCAGTTTGACATGACAGACAATTCTGGCAGTTTGGGGGTATACACCCATGACCTGAGTAGGAAACACATATGAACTGGGTAAATTCCTAAGAAACTGAGTTCCTTCTCTACACATTGTAAAACGTGGGACAAGGTACCCAGCAATGTAGGGAGAAAACCTAATCGCTTTGACTTTCATTTCCAGAATTAAACTTTCATTTCTGACTTGAAACACACTCAGATCACAAAGCACATCAAAGACTGTTAAGGTTTTTAGCACCTCACTGATGACTGGCCCCCCATTCAGATGTGTCTAATGCACTAATAATTTTCAGTTATTCTTCTACCCTTGAGTAATGTATTAATGACTTTACTAGCAGAAAAACTTTAATGATTTTTTTTTTTGAGCCAAATCCAGCAAATCGTATTTATTATACACCACTGGTATGTAGAACTCTTATTTTGTATTGTTTCTGGATGGATGGGGTTTAACTCCAGGAGTGGATAAAAAGAGTAGAGAAGAAGAAAAAGAAGATAACTACAGAAGTTAAGCTGGCTCACGAGGGAAGATTTTATAATATAAACTCTAGACTTTACACACAAATGGGACAGTTAAAAGAATGGAGATTAATACTTTCAATTTCATTATTATTAGAATAACAATTTTCTGTGGCACAGAAATAAAATATATCTAAAATATTATTTGGCTCTTACAGGTTTTAATGGATAGTGTGATATATAGATAAAATAAAATAAAATGAAGCAGGAAAATCAATAAAGAGCCACAACCAAAGATGGCCACCCTTGAATTATAAATACCACTTAATATAGATCTGGTAGAGATTTGGCCCACATTTCTATGACTCAAATCTCTTTAGCTGCCCAGGTAGTCATAAGGAAAACCATAGGTTTTTTTTTTTTTTTTTTTTTGGTTGTGTTGAATGTTAAGAAGTAGAGAATAGTTAGAGTTTGAAAATATATCATTTAGGAAAGCAGCATCAGCCCAGAGGTTCATGGTCGGTAAAGTTACCTCAGTAATGTTTTCTCTATGCTTAACCTTTTTTTTCTGATTTACTGTATTGACTTCTAAAGATTTGCCTACTGAGAGGATTTTTTAAGGGTTCAATAAAGATGCTTCAAAACAAAAGGGAAAAAATAGTCCTTAAGAATTGTTGTTAATGTCCTGTAATTCATACCAGGATGGCAGAATTCCACTACATTTTCCCCTCAGCTCAAATTGATGTCACTGAGATATTTGTCATTCCCTCACAAACATTCAGAAAGAGTAGGGCTGGCCTGTACTTGTGGAAGAGACACAGAAATTGAGAAAAAAATGCAGAAAAAAACAGCCAACCACTGAAGTTCAGGCGGTCCATAGGGGAGGAGAAGACATTTCTGCTATAGAGCATGAGGCCTAGAGAGGACCATGAGGCGAACTGAGATTTGATGCTATAGTGTTCCCATGATAGGGTTTACTGTGGAGGCTGTGTTGGGGATCTATTTTTCTCTTACATATAGTTTTGCTTATGTAAAACAAACAAACAAAAAAAACAACTCTATATTAGGTATTATAAAATTCTACATATAAGCCTCTAAAGTTTCGTCCTTTGTGGATGAAAAGAGATTGCATTAGAATATAAACAACAATCAGTATCTAAAAGTTAAGAAGTTATCTCAGAAAGCAAATGTCCTTTCAATGTAGCAATATTGAATAACTTTCATTTCCTAGGGTTTTGGAGAACTCCCCTAGGCAGCACATCTTTTAGACAGGAGAACAATAAGGCTTACAAAGCAGATCTATTAAATAAAGGCCAACTTTGATAGGTAGTAACCACAAATTATTTTTTGATGTTCAAGATTTTAATGCCATCTTGTAAAATAATTACCACTTTTAAAATGTCAACAGGGTTTTGCCAGCCAGTGCCTTGCAACAACATCATGACAGCTTTCATTAAGAATTTGGGGAGTTATATTAAACATGTTTTTAAAATATGCTGATACTGTGAACGGTGTAGATGCTTTTTAAAATATGTAGACTTATCATTGTTTAAAAAGTACTTAAAAAGTTAAGTACTTTGATATGATGATGTCATTCATTCAGCATATACATTGATACTTGTCTTTCTAAAGGCAATATGTTTTTATTTTGCAGTTTCCAAAGTCTAAATAGGTTTAGAAATACAAATCCCATATACAGTTTTTACATTTACTTAAATTTATGCTGAAATAAGGAACTGTGAACAAAACTCTCACAAATGATAAAAACATCAAACTTTTAGAAGTATAATTAAATTAGATTGCCTGTAACTCTTCGTGGACATTTTTAGAAAAATCCACATTTGAAAATGTATTCTACGAGAATTATGAAACAGAACGTTGAAAGTTTAATGAGTAAAAATAATTCATCTTAGGAAAAAAAAAAAAAAGAAGTCTTGTTTGACTACCATAGTCCAAGCTTGGTTCATACTGAACCCAAAATGTTAGGAAGATTAAGTGAGTCTGCGCGGGGCAGCGAGAAGTGTGTAGAAGACGGAGGTTACCCTTTGAAAGAAGATCTCTGTGACCTGTGTAAACTGGAGCCCCACAAACACTTCCAACAAGCATAGGTCAGAAGAGGGTCATGGCTCCAGGCCCTCTGAACCTCTGCTTGCCCAGAGGAGTGTGCTCACCGCGTTAATCTCTCGTCCTTCAGTTCCAAGTCTGCCACCGTGATGAGCTGATCCAGCTTGAATTTAGTGTCAATAATCTCTGCATCCCGAGGAGAGTATGTACCACCTTCCTTCTGCTTTTGTCTAATCCTGAAATGAGGGCAGTACAGTCAGTGCAGGCACTATCATGAACGCACAGAAGATGAGGTTGGTGGTTTTTCTTTTGTTTCTTAAAGTAAAGCCATTTAGACAAATATTTCTTTTGTTGGATGTGATCTGCCCCTCCTCCTTTTAGCTGCTCCCTCATTTTATCACAAAAGGAAAAGGAAATGGAAACAGTCGAGTAAAATGAATATCTGTGTTAAAAATCAATGTGTCATTGTTTTCTATAATGGAACACTTTGCATGTATCAAATATGTAAATTGGTTTTTAAATTGTCCTGTTTAATTTTTATGGAAATATGAGGTGTAAAATATTATCTCTATTTTATGATCAGAAAACTCAGGATTAGGTTCAAAATTGGTTAATTCAACAACGAAAGCCTAACCAAAAAAAAAAATAATAATTCTTTTTGGAGACAGCTCTTTTTATAGTTCTGATTGGTCTGGAACTCTCTATTCAGACATAGCTGGCCTTGAACTCATAGAAATCCTCCTGTGTCTGCCTCCAGAATAATGGGATTAAAGGAATGAGCTACTACACCTAGCCCAAAGACTTTTAATTTAAAGCCCGTATCTACTCAACTCTCCAAGGTGTAGTATGGCATATAACAAGGCACTATTTTGGACCGCATCAGTCATTAATATTTTACACACATTATCTATGATAAACATTGACATCTAGGATGATTTTGAGAACATAAAATGTGACGCTTTCCCCCCCAAATACTACACAGTTGAGTATGTCTAAAATGTATAAAAAGAATAGAAAAGTATTGAAGCTAAACTCACAAGGCAGTCCTTGACCCGTGGATAAAGTATTTTAAGGAATTACAGTTATGAGCATTTAGAGGACAAGCCCACTTTGACTTAGGTGCTTTGTAGCCCGATGGGGAGAGAGCACATGCGGATGGACTGAACCAAAGCAGGCGGTCAGAAACCATAAGGCTTGATATTCACCAGAGAACAGATTCCCTTTGGCTGAAAAGAGATCCTGGGAGGCTACGCTGAGTAAGGAGAGGCCTCCCATCCCATACAAGAGCTCGCCAGAAAACAGGAGGTCAAATGCAATCTCAGAGCAAACATATGATCTGAGTACTGAACATGAGTACTCCTCATTGCTAAGGCCCATATATCATACAGGACTCTTTCTGCATTGTCCTGTTGGCAGAGGCCACTGCTTCAGGCTGAGGTCATTCTGATTATGTACCAAAACTCCTACTAAAGTGTAAGTTCTTTGTAATAATGACTTTCTCCTGCTGTCTTCTGTCAGAATCTGAAAATAGTATGTGTTACGGGGAAAATGTCTTCTAAGAGAGACTTTCAAATCATACACTCAAAGGCTGACCTAAGAGACTCAAGATAAAAAGGATGGCACAGGGCATCCAAATTACAGGGACAGCCTTAGAGCTATTTCAAAAACTAGTATAATGTGTGTGTGTGTGTGTGTGTGTGTGTGTGTGTGTGTGTGTGTGTATGTGTATATGTATATATGTATATATGTAGTGAGTCTAAGTAGGTTTACTCTGTTGTCTCTAAATTACAAACCCACCTTCATTTGTCCTCTGTGATAACTGAGTGGGTCTTGATTTCACTTCTTCTTTGTCACCTACCAGAATGCTAAGTTTTGTTCATATGAGCACTATAGTAAAGTGACATCAGGGAGTTGCTGTGTGTCATATCTGTCCAGAGACAGGGTCTCATGTTATAACCCTGGCTGACCTATAACTCACTATGTAGATCAGGTAGGCCTTGAACTCATAAAGATCCACCTGCCTCTCCTTCCGAAGTGCTCAGATTAAAGCTGCACATCCACATATCCGACTGGTACAGACACTCTAATCTTACATATGGGACCCCCAGCAACCCACCTAAAGAGTTCTTACTGCCTCTCTGCCCATTTCATTATCCAAAAACTCCACAAAAGCCCAGTCTGCCCCAAGTATTCTGTATAAATGTGACGTATCTACAAGCAATTATAACCTTCTACCCTCCAATAAGAATGGATGACTTCTGCCTTCGCTCTGTCATGCTCGTCTTGACTCCGAGCAGTTGTACATGCTTGTAATAGCCATTCCATGACAACGTTGGGAGATTTCCTTGGCTCTAAGTTCCCTTACTGTCTCTGCTTCCTAGTCTAATGAGACTGGTTACTTGGTTGTACCCTGGGCTCTATTCCCTTTAAATTCTTCCTTATTCTCATTCTCCTCAGCATTTATATCAAAACTTTCCTATCAAAATACCAGGATTTACTTCTTTAAGGCTAGATTAGTTCAACTCAGAATGTATATATACTTTAAAACATTAGAGTATGTATTCCAGATAGGTTAGAGTGTTTTATAAATTGAAGAAAACCAAAACATAATCATTTCCCATTTGTGTAACTGCAGTGTTGCTGTTTGTTGATTGCTCTATGAGAGATAGGAAGCCCACAGAGAATTCTGGGACACATCTTACCTTGCAAATGCAAAAATAGCTGTTCCAAGGAGGATTATTGAGAGGATACACAAAGTGACTGACAGTATGATCTCCACAGTTCTTTCTGAAAGTCCTTCACCTGAGAACGATCGAAACATGATCACCAACACAACCCTGGAGTTACGTCTTGACTCTCAAACAACATAGACTGTTTCTTGGCATATCACCTAAGAGTACCATCAAAAAAATTTAATTTGCCTTCTCCTCCTTTTCCTCCTCCTCCTTCCCTTCCTCTTCTTCCTTTTAATTTGAGGGTTCAGTCCTTAATTTTTTCCCTATATAAACTTTATACCTGTCAGTGCATTCATCCTCATGGTTTAAATTTTCATTTATGTGATAATGACATTTTTCACTAATAAACTTCAGCCTTCTTTATGTAATTACCTACCAGATATTTTTATTTGGACTTATGGGTATCATTTTAAAATGAGTATGTCCAAAATGTGATATTTTCTCTTTTCAACTGGATCCAACTCTCAGTTGAGGAAAACTCCATTCCTCTAGTTGTGCTGGTTGAACAGAAACCTTAGAGTCACATTCTGAATCTCTCTTTGCTAGTTTACCTCACACTGGTACTATCCTTAATATATATTATATATAAAACATATATTATGGATATGTATATAAACAGTAGATTTTTACTAAATGAAACCACAACCTCTTATAGATGTGATCATTTCAATGTGAAACAAAAACAAAATGTTTAAAGAACAAAATAAGTTCCATGTATTATTGGAATGGAATGACAGGCATTGGAAGCAGCCTGTAAGCTGCATACCTAACTCTTCTCCTCTGTAGCACACCAGGCACTTTTAAAAACATCGATCCTTTTCTATAGCCTCTGGTCATCTCATTTCTTACAAGGGATTGCTCAACCATCTCTGGATGGGATTTGTTCTAAAATAAATACATTTTTCTCTCTAACTCATAAGAAAAAGTTCACATTCATATACTGTATTTGGGGAAATTTTAACTCATGTAACTTATAATTTTACTATAAATTGTTTTAGTTCAATGTCTGAAATACAGGCAAAGGTTAAGGCTTTATCTTTTTCTGCTAGATTGGTGGTTATAAAATGCTGTCAAGTTTCTTCAGCTATTCATCTGCATGATATAGCTGAGTGAATATATATATATATGTATATATATATATATATATATATATATATATATGTAGCTGAGTGAAGACTGAGTTTTAAATCATTATCAGATTTTCACCAGCTTTAATATATCCAGCTCAATTTAAAGCATCCCAGAAGACTAAGTATCTCATCAGATATGAAGTACACCTTCTTATTTACTAAAATTCTAGTGCTTTTGTTTTGTGAGATTTTTAGCATGCTACATCTAATATTGTTGCCAAAGGAAGCCAGAAGATGAGTAAGGGATATTGTTGGTCAGGCGATTGTGAGACAGAGCCTTAGAACTCAGTTTTCCTAGACCACAAAATGAAATTTAAGACTAGATTACCATTTCAAAGCACTGGCCCAAGTGAGGAAATGACATATAATATATTAATAAACAGCATGTAATCCTGTGAGTGCATGTATTACAAAAGTGCCCTTAGGAGTGGACACAGTGTACTGTGATTGTCGGGTACATTTTCTGATTCACTGCTAAGCATGAGTGAGGTCATTTCTCCAAATTCTGTCATACAAAGTGGGATTCTTTTACATGATTTTTCTAGGATACACACAAGTCACTTCTTTACTAAACTTATCATCTGTTAATAACATTCTCTTGTTTGTATAATATATTCCAGCACTGTAATTTAGAAAAGTATAATAAAAAGCACTATTTTTTCTCCACTATTACCTTCTGACTGGAATCATTATCACTTAAGTTCAGAACAGGATTCCACATTTTAAAAATGAGAACTTTGAATTAAGTGAGAGATATTAATCTCGCCCTACAAAGTTTGTCTCCTCATTCAGGTTTCCTCATTCCCTCTAAGCTCTTAGAGCTAATATATATCTTTTTTCTTATGAAACTACCAGTCTTTTGGGATACTAAATACAACATAAGGAATTAACTAAAAGTAAATTTTATTATATTATAATTTCAAAGGTATTTTGATGTGATGTGTGAGTGGTGTGCGTGCATGCGTGCTTGTGTGTGTGTGTGTGTGTGTGTGTGTGTGTGTGTGTGTGTGTAGACATGAGTGTGTGAAGACAAGCTAGTGGAAGTAGAAGAAGAACTTCTGGGATTTGACCCTTTCCTCTGAGTATGAGTTGTAGATCACATTCAGGCAGCCAGGCTGGGACAGTAGGCTATTAGACTTATCTTGCTATCATTAATTTTAATATTTTAGACATAGAGTTCTCTAGGAGGAACGCGTGATAGGGATTTGAGGTGATGCTTGCATG
This sequence comes from Rhabdomys pumilio, assembly GCA_030674055.1. Lineage (NCBI taxonomy): Eukaryota > Metazoa > Chordata > Mammalia > Rodentia > Muridae > Rhabdomys > Rhabdomys pumilio. The sequence goes on from JANHMN010000021.1 coordinate 28,002,535, forward strand.
AATTAGCATGATTCTGTATTCTCCATTATGTAATACACATATGTACATATGCCACGTACATACAAGGGCATTATTGTGAAGCACAAAATAGGTACTATCCTAATGGTCCATCATTTCACTTAAAAATAAGCACACCTTAAAGTGATCTACAAGAACATTTTTCTCCAGTCAGATTGACAAAGTTTTGAAAGGAGATAAACAATGCTTAGTCAGGTATGAGAGAGGGAATATTTAGTCATTGTTAAAAAAAAATAAAAAACCATTGTCAAAGTTTTGTTCAAAACCCAACAAAACAAAGTATACCTCCGCAACATGCTTATTAATGAAATGTTAGCCTTAAAACTCAAGACAAGATGGTACCAAAAGACAGAAGCTGGAAATAACTTAAGACATTGAGAAGAGACAATCTCCCAGGGCCGCAAGCAGAGGCGTCTGGCCACACTGAAACTGGAGGCAGCTTCAGGACATAGTGATTTTTTCCGTTAGAGTAGTAGTACAGTGGTTAACAGGGCACTGGCCAGAGTCATGCTGCCTGGATCTGAAAGCTGATCCTGCCATGCCTTTGCTGGGTTATACCCACTGTACCAGGTTTCTTGCTTGTGGGTTAGTGTTACCTGTAGGAATGCGAGCCGCATAATTAAGAGGACACAGGGTTTTATATCTAAAGCTACTTCCCGGGTTTGAATTTGTGTGACAGTGGCAGGTGTCTTTGTTAGTAATCATTTCATATTCATATACCTGCCCCCTAATCTGAACTAATCTCCCAGTTGATTTATAAAGTATGTACTCGTACTGTCATTTTAGAAATAGGATTTTTAGAAATTAAATATTTTAGGCATTTTCACAGATACCTTGAGGTTATCTAAATTCAGCACAAACTAAAAGCATCTTAAATATTCCTGTCTGATGGCACAGTTTGTGTGGTTCACTCCATATTAATACTGTCTTACTAAGTAGATAAACGTCCCCTTTGCTTCTCTACTACCTTAAAAGATGGGATCAGTGCTGCAGATGGCATAGTAACACACATATTCTCCCCCTTCTCTTTCTCTCTCTCTCTCTCTCTCTCTCTCTCTCTCTCTCTCTCTCTCTCT
>JANHMN010000021.1:28003638-28030217 GCA_030674055.1 Rhabdomys pumilio
TCTCTCTCTCTCTCTCTCTCTCTCTCTCTCTCTCTCTCTCTCTCTCTTTCTCTCTCTCTCTCTCTCTCTCACACACACACACACACACACACACACACACACACACACACACAGAGACCTCCATTCCTTCCCCTCTCTCTTTCTCAGCCTGAACACACTGGGGACATTCTTTGCACAGTAATTAAATGGGAAGCATTGTGACAAAAGAAAAGCCATCAGCAACTGAGTTTGCTGTGTGGTTTGCCATCTCATCTTACACTGCTTTAACAGGGTCCCTGAAAGTTACAGACAAGGATGTCTGGTTTTCAAGTCACAAGGAACCTTGTGCAATTAAACCTTTTCACACAAATACAGTCTACAAGCAGTGTCCACGAACTCATGTGTCTTAGGAAAGCTTAAAAAACCAAAGAAAGCTCATGTATACCATGAAAATGGGGGTGCTAGGGCTCAATCTAAACTAAAAACAAAAGTCAAATAACTGTAATTAAAGTGATATACACGTCGTCATTTCCCATTTACCAGTACAGGCCATAAAGATCTCCCTTTTTACTAAGTTTTAACCCTTTCTAGTTAGTTGCTGTAAGATGAATTTTGTCTTGAACTTTACATCCTATGTACTAACCCACAAAGGGTCCAACTACCACCAGCATGACCTGCCAAAGCACAGTTCTTGGTAAATCAAATACTGAAATTTTAGTTGATAAAGCTTTTCAGTTCACTGCTTGCTGCCGATGGTATGCAAATGCTATGGAATGAATAGCTATCTAGCCATGATTGGATAGCCTTGATGGGACTGTGCTCCATTCTACTGAAGTCTACGATGGCATTCACGCATATGCCTTCGGCGGGCTTGTCAACAGGGCTGGATTCCACTAGTATGCTGTAATGGCGCCATCTGTCCTGACACATGGCACCATTGAGACAGAAAATGACTCAGCCACTCTTTGTCATCATCTGGTTACACAAAGGTATTATTGCAAGTACATATCTCCTTGCTGGCCCCCAGTTGCACAGTGATGCATTCCATCTGTGGGCTTCTTCTCATTACTGAAACAATCAATATTATTTCCATTCTGAGTCCTTCTCCTTTATTATCTTTACAGTGCTCTTTTGCCAAGAGTATTTTTTTTTATTCCATGGCCTCTACTAACGTCTCCTCTTTCATCTGTCCCTGTTTTAATAGCTATTTAAACATTACAGGGCAAAAGCCAATTATAAAACCACTATATATCAGGAGAGAGTTTCTAAAAGGTTAATTTAAAAGAGAGCCCCCAAAGACTGTCTTTACCTCACTGATATAGGAATGTCACACTGAACTTTGAGAGATTAGTTAATAGGAACATGGGACCTTCCTTGGTTATTAGCAGCCCATTGGCTCTCTGCTATGTACAGCCTATGTATCACTGGTCCCTTCTCCTGTGGTCTTTATGGCAGCCTGACCTTCATCTTTCATTCCACACCATTCACAAGCTGCAGGCCACCTTCATCTTATAGAGGGCTTGTAGGCATTAGTGTCTAGAGGATTTGGTGGTAGCTGCCATGTCTCCAAGACAAAAAAAAAAATCAATATGTGCTTCTGAAATCAGTGCTTATAGCACCCTCCCTTGGCTATAAGTAAAGGGAATAAAGAAAAAGCCATTGTTGAAAAGTATCTTGAGACTGTGATCTAGATGACGCTCACTCTAGTAGCCATGTCCTTGGACTGTGTGGTTCCAGATTTTTTACTATCTCCCTTCTTAGGGAGTTCTCATCTGTGTCACCCTGATGCTATAACTTCCTCTTTCACTCAAATGTCTGAGCCTGGTCATCCATTGTTAATCTACACAAACTCACCTATTTAGTAACAGGCAAGCATGACACCCAGATAGCAAACATTTCTCCCCTCAGCTCTTCTCTATAAAATATTATCTTATGAAGGTACTTGAGTTCTGTCTGACTTTTATCTTCCATCAGGAAATAATACCAGAACAAGCATTATTTAGCTGCAGGAATTGCTTGCAAATTCTGATTATGTTGCTAACCACAGAATATATATTTTGCTATCAGCAGTTAAATGAGGAAATGTTTCACACAATTTCAAAACCACAAGTCAAATCAGCCTGATTTCTCATTGTCACCTTTATTGGCTAAATTAGCCAAGATAATGGTTTTATAGTCAAACACTTAAACCTCAGAGATTTGTTATTCAAACAAACCTGTATGTAGCGTACCCCTTGATTTCATTCTTAAGCATGCATGTTTTTTTTTTCCTACGTAGACATGACAGAGGCTGGTTCTTTAGCCAGCGAACACCTCCACAGTCTGATGGGACCCTCTGAAAGTGGTGGGACAACCCACTTGTTCTGCTCCTAAAGTTTTCACTGAACGATGCTGTAGCTCATGGCGCAATGACGGATCATCAAGACCAGCGCCATACATTAACTTCATACATGTCCAAGTAATATTCCAGAGATGTACCCACCTGAGTGCTTTGGTAGGTAGCTTAGAAGTTTTAAAGCCTTGTTACAAATAATTCTAAAAAATAAAATCTGTGATTCCTTGAGTGAAATACTAGGAAGTCAACAAAGTAATGATCTCTCTAAAGTCTTTGATTATAACTCATCAAAAGAACTGAACACCCCCATAATGGTTCACAACCATCTGTAACCGCAGTTCCATAGAGTCTTATACCCTCTTCTGACCTCTGTGGGCACCAGGCACACATATAATGCATGCACGTGCACACACACACACACACACACACACACACACACACCTCACATCCATAAAAGAAATACATCTAAAACTTTTAAAGCCATTAAACATTGAACAATATCAAAGACTTTAAAGAGATTTTTACTTTGTTGACTTCCTAGACTTTCACTCAAAGAATCACAGATTATTTTTTTAGAATTACCTGTAGCAAGGCTTTAAAACTTCTAAGCTACCTACCAAAACACTCAGGTGGGTAAAGGTCTTTAAAAAGAACTTTAAAATAATATATTCTTAGTTTTAAACAGGAATATAAGCTCTTAGGAATTAAATTATTATTATTAGTTAGTCACAGAGCTAACTAAGATTTAAATCCAGGTCTTTCTTAAACCTTCCTTGGTAGAGCAGTAGTTATAGAATCCTGGGCTAAAATGCTGGCTTCCTGGCCACTTCATGATTTAAACAGCATAGGTCTTGGTTTCCTCATTTGTAAGTTGGAGTGAAAAGTACCACTCAATCCAGGGTCTCTCATTCTTGGCATGACTGACATTGTGTCAATTGACATTATGAGGATGTAATTGAAAAGCTGATGAGAGTAGAAGAAAACAAAAGAGAAGAAAAGAAAAGAAAGTCGTAGTTTTGAGAAATTTTCTAGAGAAAAGATTATCAGATGATTTCTCTGTTATGAAGACCTTATACTATATTATGAAGACCTTATACTTATACTATACTATATTATTATATAAACTATATTATACTATATATTTAAAGAACCAAATACCTTTCTATTTAGAATATCATCAAGGAATCGATACTTTAACCAAGTTTATAGCCATATATGAATAGTAGAAGAAACAGTCTTTTCAAAGAATATTGCAAACATCATTTTCCTTAATAAGGTTGATTAGCTTTAAAAAAGACTTGAACTAAAGACTATCAATCCACGGTTTATTGTATTTACTGAACACTTAATAAATGTTATCATCACACAATCACACTGAGACCATAGATAAAGGCTGGAGAGATGGTTTGGTGGGTAGGATAAAGTGTCTGACTTGCATGCACAAGAACCAGATTCTGGATCCCCAGAGTTCACGTTCAAAGCTTAGCAGGTATGACAGTAGCCTATAATCCCAATGCGAGATCTGTGGAGGAAACTGGATAGCTTCAATAGGCAAGATCTGCCTTCTCTGAACTCAGCAAGAGACCCTACCACAATAAATAAAGTAGACAGTGATGGAGAGTGACGGTCCAGCCTCCACATGCACCTGAACACAAATGCATCCTCACCTCTGTAACTATGCACCTCACACAAGTAGACATGCATATATACACGCACAGGTGCTGCACACACATACACAGGAAAAATAAAAATTATAGGCAAATTAAACTACGAAATCTTACCTAAAGTTTTAATAGGGTCAGAGTACTCAGAGTCAGTAAATTGTCCCATGACATTTGTGGCTCTAAATTTAAACCTATTAAAAAAAAATAAAGATTCATTCATTCTAAGGTATTTTTCAGGCAGTAGTGAACAGCATTGTTTCCTGATTTTGTTGTGAGCATGTTACTGCTTGTGCATAGAAAGGCTACTGATTTTTGGGGTGCTAATTTTGGGGCCAATTTTGTTTTTGAAACTGTGCATCAGCTGTAGGAGTTTTCTGATGGGGTGTTAGAGGGTATAATCATTTAATAATTTTATATACAAATTAGAATACTTTGATTGTTTTCTTCCTTTTTTATTTGTATCCCCTTTATCTCATTCTCTTGTCTGGTATTTATTATTAGTACTTTTTAAGTTATTCACCTCAAATCCTGTTCATTGTCCTGCTTCAAGTCATCTGCTTCCAGAATCCTTCCCCCATACCTCTCCCCTTTGCTCTAGCTAAGGCTTTAAATATTAGAATATTATGTTGACTAGTCATGGAGAGAGTGGACAACCTGTCATGTCGCTAATATTAGTTAATAACTAATTTACTAGTATAACAACATTGAGATTTTATTTTTGATGATGTTGGCTATGTGCTCCCTGTATATTGCTTTTATTATACTCTTGTATACCTACTTTCACCAGGGTTTTATCATGTGTGGATGCTTGATTTTGTCAATGGCCTTTTTCTGTAACCAAGGAAGTGACAATGTCATTTCTATTTTTAAGTCTATTTACGTGTTAAGTTACATTTATTGTTTTATGTATGTTGAACTCTCCCTACATCTGTGAGATGAAGCCTACTTGATCAGGGAGAATAGTTTTTTGATAAGTTCTTGAATTCTTTTTGAAAATATTTTGTTGAGAACATTGATGTCAATATTTATCAAAGATATTGGCCTATAATTATAAAAGAAAGACAATTTGCATGGTCCATTATATCTTTCATATATTTTAACAAATAGTTATGAAAATGTAGTACTTTACTCAAAAAAAAATAAATTTATCAGACATGAATTTAGGACTAAGTTACCATGAGGAAAAATCTATAGTCCATGTCAAGTGAATAACCATCTTGCTCCCTGGATCATTGAATTTGATTGGACAGTGAGTAGGATTTTGATCACAATCATGAACCAGTAGCATTTGAAAAACATTAAGAAGATATGAGTAAATCTATTACTCATACATTTATTTAAAGTGATTTAGTATCAGCAAATTGTGTATACCATAACAAATTTAAAGCACAGTACTTTCTGTGGCTTATTTTTAGAAATAGTACAGAATCAAATAACAAAGATTATATAAAATTGTCTTGTTCACATATACACAGATTAAGAACATTGTTTCTTATTTCCATTATGTACCAAGTTGTATGTGCTCATTTTTACAAGTTTAAAACAGAAAAAGTGCAGAAGATAACCCTTGAACACACCTGAAATTACCTAACTGAAACTAAAACACAAAAGCTATTTAAATGTGTACAATGAATAAATTTCAGTGTATGATTTACTGTCTGACACTCTCAAACTCTTATAATAACATACACTGTGAAAAGAATCTGTTTAGAACACCAATATGCAAGAGAAATAATCAATGAGTAAATATAAAATTTTATCATCATAAAAATTGTTATGTTTAGTTCAAATAATAATCAAAATTTAAACTCATTACCTTGAAAATAGATGAAAAACCATTGTTTTTTCAATTGCCCAATTTCTTTAGATGGTCTAATTATACCCCAGCCTACAGCATTCATAAGGAATTTAATAACATTTTAACTAGCATGCTGAGAGGTGAGCACCTGCATTTTTAAAAATTAGTAATAATAAGATTTTGAAGAATCAATGTTAGGATAATTCTCTTCTAAATCATAGCCTTAATTTATGGCATTATATCAACAATTAAATAGAAAGCAATAACAATGAGTTCAATAAAGTTTAATAAAGCACTCATTCAGATGTTTGATGGGATAAAAGATAGAGCTACTGGTATTAGCATCTTAAAAGGAAACCTTAATTAACTGACAAAACTGTTTCTGAAAATCTGTATATCGTCATCTATAGCAAAAAAGAAAAAGAAAAATACTGAGTTCCAACATGTCAGGCCCAGTGTTCCTTATAGACATAACTAGGTTCTCCCACCTTTTATGTTTTCCAGTGCCATACCTGTTTTATATGTCTTTAAACAACTCATCACATTAATTCACACTTTCTTTCAAGACTGTATGCCTTTCCCATAATGCTGTATATCTGTGCAATGAGTGGATAAAGCGTTCTATATCTCTTCATTCCCAGTGTTTAAACAGCTAGGCCCACTATCCATAGGAGATAGCGTTTGCTCATCAGAACGATGGGAGGTGGCATATCCTAACAAATTTGCACTGTAGTGCATGGTTGACATAAAGCATACTTACAAATACTGCTTTTTGGGTTTCAGAGGTCCATTGCAAATTTTCTCCTCATTTCCAGGGATCATACAGGCATTATCAGCACCTATCACATAGATTTCTTCATTACCGCTGAACTTCGTCTTTCCCTCTATACACGGGGGATTAGGGAAACCTTCATTCGTAAAATATGGCCTTGCTTTGTTAAAATATGCATCGTACCACATTGTCACATTTCCGTCTTGCTGAGCTAGTAGAGGGGAAAATGAACACCTATCAGAAATCTCACCAGTATACAATAAACCGATCACATATCTTGATTAGGCCTTTTCTCATTTGAATATAATAATTTAGACATAAGTTATTACTATAATTACTGATAATATCAATACTCTTTGGGTAATCTTAAATTGACTTAAAATAATGAGTCAACTTTACTTGCTAATTTTGAGTAAAACTTTCTTAGTTTCAGACATCCACATATCATGATCTTCCGATGTAGAGTGAAATCTGAGGTACCTCCTGTTTCTGCCACAAGGACTTGTACATTTCTAATTGGCCCATGGTCATCATTGTAGTAGCAAATTGGCATTCTGATTGTAATTGTTGTTGACGTCACAAGCAGTTTTCCTGTGGCATCACGAATAGGAATTGGCTTGGTTTTTGGTCGTGCGGGAGCTATAAACAGTAAAATATGAGTTTATAATTGTTCTGAGCAGAAGAATTAAAGTTCATAGTCATATTTTCTGTACAAAACAGATAAAATGACAGCACATGCAAATATCAAACCAAACAGTTGTGCTTGGGAGCAGCAGATATATAATAATTATGTAATAATTATTATCTCATGAAGATATAATTACATATTTGAGACTTGCCTGAGAAATTGAAGCCCAAGTACATTTTTTTACACATGTGACTCTTCCTCATGTGTTAAAATACTCAATTTATTCATGCTCTTGCAAATCATTTTCAAAAATTATTTGCATCTCACTAACATTTTTCAAAGATTTATTTATTAATGTCTTTTATGTATATTAGGGCTCTGTCTTCATGCCCACCAAAAGAAGGAATCATATCCCATTACAGATGTTTGTGAGCTACCATGTGGGTAATGGGAATTGAACTCAGGACCTTGGAGGAGCAACCAAGTACTCTTAACTGCTAAGCCATTTCTTCAGCCTACTAACATTTTTTGTGTGTTACTTTATTAGCCATTTGATTAACTTCTATTCTAGTCATAGCAACAGCATCCTTATTGTTCACCTATGTCAACCATCTGAGTAATATAATAGTCTCCATATTTTTGTTAATGTTCACAATATAAGGTAACGTTTCATAGATCCATATATAACAGACTTCTTACTGCTGAGACTCCTAATATTGATATACCATGCACTGGAATTACCCTGCTTATTGGTTTCTTGTGCAATCTTCCCCAGACAGAGATAGAATGCTAACTCATGCTTCTTGATGACTACAGTATGTGATACAGCTGCTAATGTTTCTTCAACTATAAGCCTAAACATGAGAACTTATGTTCCTTATAGTTTTCAGCATCTTCTGTAGTAGTTAACCTCATTTAACTTTGTTTGCATTTTAATTTTCATAGAAGAGATGCCAAACTGTAGAATTTAAGAAGTATGCATTTTTTATGTGTGTATGGAGGTGGTGTATGTATAATATATGTGTGCAGGTACACACTTGTGCAGGTGTGTATTCATGAGTGTGTGCATTCAAGAGGCAGAACTTGATGTTGCCCGGCTATTTACTCTGAGAGAAAAGGTTTGAGAGGATGGTTTTCAGCTGACATTCATTCTAAATCAAGAAAAAAAAAACAGGTTCAGAATTAAGTCTTTTAGTTAGGAGGTTCTGTTTAGTCAACAAAATGATGGATTGGGTATTAGGTCTACCTTGTACCTTACTGATACAAGTTGGTATAGTTATGCTCTAACTGTATTCTAAGAAAAAAGTTTTATTTTAACAGGAATGATGGTATGTAGGAGGAGCTAAGGTGGGAGGAGTAAGGAGAGGAAGATAAGGAGTAAGGAGAGGAGGAGAAGGAGAGGAGGAGCTAGGTGACAAGAGGGGGGGACACTGAGGTGGATGTTTGCGTGTCCCCGTCAGTCAAAGATAGTTGATATATCTAGGTTGGGTATTGGGTTACACTTCTGATTGATATTGAGCATTACCAAAGTTATAAAGCCTTTGATTAACATTAAAAAAAAATTAGTATAAAAGCAAAAAGGAGAAGTAGGGGTGGGATAGGGGTTTTCTAGAGAGGGGAAAGGGGATGGCATCTGAAATGTAAATAAAATATTCAATAAAGATTCTCACATTCTGCCAGGATAATGGAGTGAAAATGGGGTTTAGAGTTAAAAATGTAAGGGTGGTTATATTTTGGGAATTTAATGGTAGTCACTGTATAACCATCCAAGAAAATCAAACTTTTGGGACAGAGATCAGTTCAGGAGAGTAGGTCTACTCAGCGTAGGCAGAGGTGATTTTAAAAAACTCTTTCCAGAGGTCCTTGGTCCTGTGAAGACCCAATGCCCCAGTGTAGGGGAATGCCAGGGTGGTGAGGAGAAAGTGAGCAGGTGGGTGGGTTGGTGGGGGAGCACCCTCATTGAAACAGGGAATGGGGATGGGACGGGGGTTTGTGGAGGGGAAACAGGGAAAGAGGATACCATTAAAAATGTAAATAAATAAAATATCCAATAATAAAAAAATCTCTCTTTCCAATAAAAATAAAGTTTAGGTGACAACCCTTAGGTTATATATCCTCTCCAACAATAATTCAAGTAATCACTGAGATGTTTAAACTATACTTTTAACGTACACATATTATTCCTTAATGTATGCATATCACATGCATAAACACCACATAAAGGTTAGCCTCCCATAGGTTATTCAGATTACAACCACCATCTGGTTTAGGCAACATCAGTTTAATGGAACTGTTTAATGGCAGCTCATTTATACCTTTAATATCCATGGTTATCCGCATCTGCACTTTTGGCCCGGCGCCAGCACTGTTGATAGCATAAACCTGGAACAAAGACAGGTTTTATCGTGACTCTGAGCTTCTTTTCTATGCATGTGTAAGGGAACGTGGTTATAAACAATTTTTAAAATAATCTCTCTTTTGCAAACAATTGTAATCTGACTATTCATTATATTCTCTCAAACCAATTTAATACCATAGAGATTAGAAGAACATTAACAACCAAGTATTTCTTACAGCTGACATTCTGGCACCTAGTCCTGAGACTAAACACTAACTGACCCCAAAGTCCCCATCACCAAGACCAGGAAGGCTCTGCTGCCATTTGAATGCACAGGAGGAACAGAGTAGAAAACCACCAGTCCTTCCACCACCTCTCCCTCGATTCTAACATCTGTTACTTCTCTCTGTAGCTAACACCCTTCACCCTCCTTTAAATCCATATTCAAGATCTTCTTCTTGCTTCTGAGATGAAACCCAATTCCCCCTGCCTCCCCATTTTCCTGTATTAAATCATCCTCCTGAAAGTTGGCCTTCATGCCCTTCTTCACCCCTGCCCCAAAGTATCTGATGCATAACCTGCATAATGCAGCATATACACATAAAACATTTCTGTTTGTGTACACAGAGGGTGATTTACACAAATGTGAATTCTTTCAATTAGCTTTGTGCTCAGGAAGCTGAAGACCCAGAGTCTTTGCCTTCACCTCATCTAGCTGAATGAAACAAAGGCCACATTAGTGGACCAACTTCCCTCCATTTAGTCAACACAATTTGCCATATGTAATATATCTTTTATAATTAATTCATTTTTATATATTAATTAACCAGTCATTCCTTATGTTAATAATTTAGAGATGTTTTTGTTGAATTAAACTTACAATATAAGTATGGTATATGAAAGCTACACTGAATAGACCAAACCCATGAAATGCAGTTAAAATAACTGAAAGAAATTTTGGTATCATTGGAAACGTTTTAAAAGGGACCACTCAAATTAAGTGATGATATTTTTAATCATACAACTTAAATTTAACCATGGTGGTAGTTAAAAAAAAAAAAAAAGCAAGCAAACAAACAAAAAATGGACAGTGCTTTTAAAATAGCAAGATACATAGAAGTACCTTCTCGATAAACTTCAATATCCTCAGGTGTTTATATTGTAATCTGCAAGCTGTTATATTTTTCTTTATAGATCCGCTGTATTTTGTTTTATTTCTTACTTTCTCTTATTCTCAAAAGCCAAATTGATGCAGTGTTTCTCTCTGTACCAGCATTACAAATATGTATTCCCCACAAAATGTCTTTCAAGAGGTTATCAATCCTGTCTGCTACTCTTCACTTGCGAAAGCTCAGTCACCACATTTGCAGAAGCTTTCCAGATGGACACAGAAGCTAGGATTTGAACTCAGGTTCAAATGCCCATTCATTTTCTAATAGATACTTCAAAAAACAATTCTGCTTGACTGGAACTGCAGCAAGAACCTTACACAGTAAGATGCAAAATAGAAGCAAAGGATATACCTATGTATTGCTAACAATATTTTCATAACTAAGTTGATAATCACAAATAATTGCTGAGTTGGGGAGCTATTCTAGGGACTGTTATATTGAATGCTGCTAGGGTCTTTTTTTTTTTTTTTTGAACCAAAACAATTTTGTTTATAATCCCTAAGGCGTGACCAAAGTAAGTACAGGATGAAGTAATTTGGGTATCTGTTCAGTCATGTGAACTTGCACACATTTTTTTGTACATGTCTTACATCCTTTGTGAAATTAATGTTAACACATCAATGGAAAAAAATGGTTTCAGAGGAACAAAATGACCTCTTCCTGCCATTTTCCTCAAAACAAGCTTTCACAGGTTTCAATTGCAGTTTTCTTTCAGGCAGCTGTGGATCTGCGTGTCACTACTCTGTTGTGCATATGCATTTTCTCTCTCTTCTATAGTCCCGTGTACCCATTATTTTTTCTCAGGGTGCTTAGTTAACAGCACTTGCTAGATTTTAGTAGGAAATGGCCTGGGATGTGGCATGCAATGGGTCATATTTTGGAGGGCTGACTTTGTAAACTGACTTAAGCCCTTAGGAAACAGTTTCAGGCTGTGGCTGCTTACGCTGATGTTGTATGTATGTCCACCCTTCAAGCCTTCTAGCATCGCAATGACAGATGTGTCTGTCTTCTGGATAATGCTGAGGTTATGAATCTGGACGGCAGTAGGATCGTCTTCTCGGTAAACCAATGCTTGGTATACTTGGATATTTCCATTGGGCTGAGAAGGTGGAAGGAATGTTAACTGAAACTTTGTTACTTCATCCGGTATCTTCTGAAATGTCATATTATTAGGTGGGTCCTTGGGCACTGAAAAGAAAATTGTTGGCAATTATAATTCTTAAATGTATTGTTTTATCGCAATATAAAATGTTTTTCCTTCAAACTTCTGTTTTAAAAGACCAATGACACACTCTGTGTAATATATTGTGGACATTAGGAAAATGGTCAAGCCCAAAAATTTATTTCCCAAAAATTCTAGTCATATTTCAATTTATCTATGTGCCTTGAGCATGTGCTCTGTTTTTAGCACTGGACATTAAATCAAGCCCCTCCCATTGCATCTCAGCCCAAGTTACACAGAATTACATAGAACGTACTTTCTCAACTTCTTCATCATTTTATTAAAAAATGACACAGATTCCGAGAAAGTTATCCCACGAGGATCAGAGCCCTACATAACCTTCATGGAGTTCCCAGTGGTGACACAGCTTGTGGCTTTATTAAGTGTCAAGCCAGAGAACAGGCATCCAGTTCATACCTTTCGACTACTGGTCTTATTCTGATTTCATCGACTTTTTCATGGTTTTGTGTGTGATTTACTTTTATGGAATCATAAGACATGTATAGAATCCAGTAAACACCAACATGGAAGAGATAACACCAGCCCATCACTTAAAGAAGCTCTCTCCTTCTGTGACTTTGTATTTTACCAATGTATCTCTATAATTGCTCATGCTCCTTATCTCTGTTGTCTTGTCAGTCTCAACCTAAAAAGTGCCATGGTTTTGAGGCTCATTAGGATTTATATGTATCAATACTTTACCATCTTTAAACCTCTCTCTCCCCTCCCCCTCTCTGTCCCCTGCTCCTTCTTGCTCTTGGTCGGTAATCATGTGGGCGCCATGATGAACATGCAGAAGGCAGAGAACAGCTTGTAGGATTTTTGTCTTGGCCTTCCAACATGTGGGTCCCTGGGATGAAATTCTGGTCATGTGCCTTGGTGAGAAGTATCTATATCCTCTGAGTCATCTTCCCAACTGCAAAGTCTTCAGCCAGAAGAGAAAGAACAGCAGCCCTGTTTGCCACCAAAAAGTGTTTCATTTTTTTTTAGCTTAACAGGAATTGTTTAACATGGAAAGACATCTGTACTGCTTACAGTTTATTTTTATTGCCAGTAAGGCTGACATTACTTTCTGTGTGTATATAAACATAAGTTTGTGATTGTTTATGATCATTGTTGACAATTAATTGTTTGGCCATATGGGAAGTACATGTTTCGTTTTACAAGTGACTGGCAAAATATTTTTTTTCCGTGTGTCTACACTACTTAATATTACCAACTGGCAAGTGTCAGAGCTCATTTTATATCTTTGCCACTATTTGGTATTACCACCACCTTTAAAATTATTGTGTAATTCTGTTTCAGTAGATGAGCAATTACATGATATTTTGGATTTAATTTGCATTTACCTAGGGCCAATAGTCTTGAAAATTTATCACACTGTGTGTTTATTTGCAAAGCGTACCTCCTGATGATGGAATGTCCCTTTATGTCTTTGAATGATTTTCTAATTGGACTTTGTAATTGCTGAAATGTCTCATATTCTAGTTCATTTGTTTTTTTACTGGAATAAAAACATAGCAGGACAGTTGCACACATGAATTCATACTAGTTGTGAAAGCATGTAAAGACCTGTGAAAGTCCTAGTCAGACCAAATTACAACATGAAAAGGAGAGCTGGGCACAAAGTTCTTCCCATCAAAGGAGCTACTGGCAACAGTTAGCTTCTGGCAAAAATAAATAAATAAATAAATAAATAAATAAATAAATAAATAAATGTCAGTTTCCTATAAAACTGTGGGTCATAATAAGTTGAGTGCATCACAGTAGAAGGCCACACACCCAAGAATATTTGGGCAACACAAATCGTCCTTTATAGGATGGAGGTAGAAACCTGGGGTAAGAGGGAATAGGGTGTACATAAGAACAGCTGTGGTATTGGAGGTAAATACAACCAAAATTCATTGTACGGAATCCTTAAATAACTAATTTCAACACTTAAAGATAAGTATTTTTCTCTTTTAGAAGTCTGTTTTTGAAAAGAGGGCACTGAGGAAGGCGGAGTTAAAGAAGCTGCCTATGATCAGAGTATGTGCACGTGAGCGATTGTCACAATGAAATCAAAACCCTGTACAATTAGTTAATATTCTATGCCGACAAAATATTCCCTTATTAAAACAAAACAAACCACCCACATTGTACGTCACTAGTTGGAACAAATTATATAAAAAAAAAAATGATAATGAGAAGACATCATTTGAAGAGTGTAGAGTTACTGTTCTTTCTATCACACCGGCAAATGATTTTGTACATTCTTGTGGTCAGGAAGATATGGGAAAGTTTACTTTTAAATCTAAATTTTCAGTGAGAAAGACTTAAGATGCGGCCTCATGGTACAGATTCTCTGGCTTTGTTAGCTTGACGCTTATTAGCAGAAAGAATCTCAGAGCCCCTCTCAAATGTGGATATACAATTGTGAATAAAAAAGACGAGCAGAAAATTACAGCACTTTGTAAAACATCCCATGTTAAGTAGAAAGTTTTATAGGTAAAAATAAAGCTTAGTTTGGGTTAAACATATTTTTCCACTTGCTTACACATTTACATTACTTAAGAAGTATATCCTTTTATTTGTAGAATGTGTTTCTGTAAATTGAGGATTTGGCTTAAAGCTGGCTAAGGCAAGGAATTCTCTCCATGTTGGCAACAGTTTTCTATCCCCAAATTACCCACAGATTTACATAATGAATTCATTTGACAGAGAGGGTTTTTTTTCCTCTTTTCTCTTTTTAATAGTGCTGTCAATTACCTCCTAAGGTAGTAGTTCTCAACCTTTCTGATGTTGCTACCTTTTAATACAGTTCCTCATGTTGTGGTGACCCCCAACCATAAAATTATTTCATTTCTACTTCATAACTGTAATTTTACTACTGTTATGAATCGTAAAGATCTTATATGCTAGATTTCTAATATGCAACCCCTGTGAACGGGGTCATGCCCCACAGGCTGAGAGCCACTGTCCTAGGGCACAACGACACAAATAGGGTTTGACCAGCCATGTTTTGTGGTGTACATGGGTTTATTCATCAATCCTTTCTACACAGAGAAGTGTGAGGAAAAAGTGAAAAGCAAAAGCAAAATATAGATGACCCCTTTGATAGTTGGTAGTAAAGGAGAAATGAATGGAATCTCAGAATATGAAAAGAAACCTTGCAAATTAGAGCTAACACTTTGAAGTAAACATTGGGAAACATGTCATAAAAAAGAGAGTCACTGAAAAAATATCTTTACCTTCTCTACATACCTTCGAGATAGCAACAAATAGACCATAGCAACACCCTCCCTGCACCCCACACACACAGTTATTTTCCATGACATATCTGATGGCAAAGAACATTATGATTCTGACAAAAGTAGGCAAGCAGGCCCTAGGGAGGATTCCCCATATCTACTCCCTGCTCCTCATGGTGCTTTGGTTTATTCAGGATGTTCATAGACTAGAGGAAATCTGTATGGATTCTAATATTCATCGAATACTTGCATAACTTGATGTGCCATTTGCCTAAGAAAACAGCTATATATACGAACTGGCTTTTAATACCAAATAACTTAATATTATTAGTCAGTTTCCACAAGTCACGACAGAAATAATCAAAATGAAATGCTGGATGAAATATTGTTAGCTGAAGACATTTAGAAACATTATCTGTTAGGCACGGTAGTTCAATTTCTAAAACAGCTCATAAGTTAAAAATCTCATAAGTGTGGATGCGTTTAATTAGTTTCCATGTTTATAAGGATCGAGTATTCTACAAATTGCTTCAAACCACATCTCTTCAAAAGTGTAAACCACCTTTATTTTGTCAATTACAACTGTCACTGAATTTGTTTATATTTTTTAAATGTTCTATCCCTGTCTCATAGCACACATCCTTTCTTGAGAAGAGTGAGCTGTAAGAAAAACCAACAGTCAAGTCTCAGTTGATTGTCAGGAAAAGTGAAATACACTCCTCACCTGATTCTAAAGTTGTAATTATCACTTCTGCACTTGACTTCCCATCTGTGTATGCCCCACTAACATTTCCAACAAAGGCTGTGATCACCACAGAATATCTTGTGAAAACGTCCAAGTCATTAATCTCCATGGTTTTGTTTTCTTCATTTGACTTCATGAAGGAAATATTAAAGTTATCATTATCTACCTGTGGGGGAAAAGTAGTTAGCGATTCAGGAAGATAACAATTCAAAGCTGAGTCACACTAATCTAGCCAATATTTAGTCATTTAACTTTGAAGTCAAATTGCTCTGAGAAACCCAAAGTACTATAACAATTAATTCATTTGTAATTATTTTAATAGTTGAAAGTCAGAGACTGTAATCAACTCATCATGATAAACCAACCTATCAAATGAGTAAGCAAAAGTCACTTTGGAGTCAATAAAATTGTTTTCAACTTCAACAGTTGATAGAAGAAAACATATAGGTTTGAGTGCCCATTCATCCAACATTCATTCAAATTCCAAACTGGTCAATTAATTCCATTTGGCAAGCTACTTATGCTGTCTTTCTTTCTATTAGGGTGATAATATTGAGTTATACTGCTTTCTTGAGAATTTATAAAGAAGAAGTCTGAAGTAGTTGAGGTGGAGATTTTGATATATTTTTTAAGTGACTCTGAAAATTATGGTTTATAACACAATTCAGAAGATATTGATATTTAAATTGTATTTATGTACTTTCTAACTAAATCATAATCTTGACAGGACAGCTTTCTTTTGAAATGCACACTGATATATTCTGCTCCTTTATTTTTTCTTTTTCTAATTTTTATTTAATATTTTTTTATCTTTGAGATTATAATATAATTACAACAGTTCTCCCTGGCCTTCTTTCCCTCCAAACCCTTTCTCAAACCCTTATACACTCCCTAGGCTCGTTCTCCTTCAGCCTTGTCTGTCACTAATTCTTCATTTTGCCAACCTCTCTTATAAAGTCAGCAATACTCTAATACCAAAACAAGGCAAAGACACAACAACAACAGAAACGAAAGCTACAAGTTAATATCGCTGATGAACATTGACTCAATAATTATCAGTAAGTGACTGACAAAGAGAATGTAGAATACATCAAAAAGATTACTACTCTTACTAGATAACTCAAAGGCAGGCATATTTAAAAAAATACACCAGTCTATAAATTTAATAAGCATTATAAATGGACTTAATGAAACTTTTACATGATAGTCTCAATAGACAAAGCAAAATCGTTTAACAAAATCCAACATACTTTCATTACAAAAGCTCCAGAAAATGCAATGCTAGTTGGCACATTCCCCAATATAATAAAAGCTATATATGAGAAACAGACAGTGAACATCATTACAAATAGAGAAATCCTGAAGCAATCCTATGGAAGTCAGGATAGAGACAAGGATGTCTGTTATTCCTTCTCAGTGTTGTAGTTTATATAGTAGATGGAAAATAAGGCAAGAGAAGAAAATCGAAGGGAAACAGGGGATGAAGTTATCAATCTATTTCTATTTTCCGTTTTCTTTTCTTTTCTTGGGTATTTTCTTTATTTACATTTCAAATGTTATTCCCTTTCCTGGTCCCCCACCCTCAACCCCATTCTTATTGCATGCATACGTAGTCACTTAAAAACTCTAGTCATAATTACAGATCAAAAAGCTTCTAACCTTCCACTGTTAGGTGTAACAATGGTTATGGACACAACTCATTATAAATATCATAGCTAAAACTCATGTGCAAATGAGTATCTTTAAGTATATTAAATGTGGCTACATATTTTGTTCAAATATACATTGTCTTTGGTGGAATATTTTCCCACCATTCTAGACACTGAGCATGATTAAGTTTTTAGTATGATGATGGCATAGTCTGTAAGTGCTCATTTATCCAGGCCTGGGAATCTTAGGATCCCTAAGATCTATAAAAGTCAGGTAGGGCAGGCCACGTCTGTTATCACAGTACTCGGTAGGAGAACAAAAGAATGCAGGTCTCTCCAGTCCATCTGACATCCACTCACAAAACAGAAGGTTACAGGTTCAGTGAGAGATCCTGTCTCAAAATATAAGGTGGAAAGTGACTGAAGACACCAATGTTGACCATGACCTCCACAGGTGTGCATACATATACACGTGTATATGCGTGTGTGCACACACATGCACATACTCCATGTACACATATAACAAGTTTAGAAGGGTTTTTACTGACACAAACATGAGAAAATGTATAACCCTTCAAGGCATGTTAGTCACAGAGAATTACAGGTTTTGTATATGTTGAGCATTAGAAGGACAATTTTTAACTTGCCCATCCTTTGAAACACTGAAAAATGATTTTTGGAGTTACTCAATTGTTTCTTTAAATTTTGCATTGTGGGGGAATTTAACTTAAAGAAGATGCTGCTGTGGGAGTTAGACTAAAAGGCTAATAAGTAACCAGAGTTGCAGTCAAAAAAAAAAAAAACCTTATTCGTTACACACAGCATTGGAGAGAGATGGCCCACTTCTCTAAAATAGTATAAAAACCCCTCAGCATACAA
The DNA here is from genome assembly GCA_030674055.1 of Rhabdomys pumilio. Lineage (NCBI taxonomy): Eukaryota > Metazoa > Chordata > Mammalia > Rodentia > Muridae > Rhabdomys > Rhabdomys pumilio. Next base: position 28,022,050 of record JANHMN010000021.1, read on the forward strand.
ATTCTATTCTTCGAGCACAATACTTTTGGTACAAAATTTATGAGTACTTAATTAGTTGTCAAAACTTAAGTTCCTATAAAATATGGATTTTGACTTTTCCCTTATGATTAGCCTCTTATTTATGCTGCATAATAACTACCTTGGAATAATGAACAGTCAGTCCCTGTAAGGGACGACGAGGACCCAGTCCTCGCTCTCCTGGATTCTGCTGTGTGTTGCTTGCCTGATTCCTACCAAGTGAATTTTACTAACATGAAGTTACTAAACTCAGGTGACTCCCTCAATTTCCAGAACTATCTGGCAACTGAGATAAAATTTGTTTAGATCTTCCATGAGTTCAGAACTGTCTACCATGCCATAAAGATGAGTAGGCTCTGATCATGCAAAATACTCTCTTTACATATTAAATTGTATTCAATGCTTTCCATTTGTATGGTAGATGACAACATCAAATAGTAAACATATATTTGGCACATGTGTGATCTACTGTGCTTTTAGAATATTTTTGAAAATCTTAAAAAAAAAATTGTGGCTCCTCAAACAGCGCCTATAAATGTTTAGTATCTCTTTATCAATAGACGTGATCCACCTTGGTGGCTCATGACCACATGTAATTTTCCATGAATGCTGCCTCAAGTCATGCGAGTCCTCAATTTCAAGATTGCTTGCTCATCATTTTATCACCTACTTTTGTTATGAAATGACTCCAGTCTGTAACTATAACATAACTTGTTTAACAACTGTACTCCAGATGTTCTCTCCCTCCTCCTCATCCTCTTTATGTTTCTCTCCCTCATCCACGGTTGCCCTTTTTCATCTGCTATATTGCTGTTTAATCACCAAGACTCTCCATCAATCTGATTTTCAATGTGATCTCTCCTCTATATTCCGTCTCCACAACAGAAGCTTCTCTTTACTTTATTCCCATCCCCAGAGCGTCACGCCTTACCATATAATTCTATGTAGTGTACTCTGGGCTACAAGGACATGAGCTATGTAAAGCCAAACTTCCACTTCCTATTCTTGTCTAAGTGTATTGACGTAATTGAAATATGATTTAAGTCAGAAAATGAAATTAATAAAAAAAATCATAAAATACTTCCATGATTTTTAGTTACTTTTCAAGTAGTACATCTAACAATCCTCCTGATTCATCTTCTCCCTCACCACCACTGTACACCAGGTGAGTTTTCAACAATCTTAATTGTTGAAATTAAGATTCAAATTATTTATTTATTAATAGATTTGTGACTATATATCTTACTAGTCTGTGTTTCTTTGTTTCACTTGCTCACTCTTAAGGTCAGGAAGATAGCTGTAACGACGAGATCACAAAGTCATCCTAAAATGTTTTCATTTTCTTTTCTTTAATCATAACCAATTTCCAAGGATAATTTCTTTCTTTCATGAAGAATCATTCATAATTATCTTTCTATAATTGGCATTAAATACATATTCCCCGGGCATTTATATTATTTATCTTTATCGGCTAATGTACTAAGATCTTTACAAATATACTCTAAAACAATAAGCAAGAACTGTGTGGGAGAAGGCATTAAAATCTCATTTGCTTTTAATGATAGCAGGGCTTTTGAGACAGAAGTATCTCCTTTAAAGAATTCATATATTTACCCATCCCACATCTGCCCTTAGAATATATGTTATTTTATTGTAAGTAGCAATGCTTTTTCTCCTGTGAGCTCTACACATGCCTGCAGTCCTGCTAATGCAGCTGCATGGGGAAGACTCACTCCCATCCTTCTCAACTCATCCCATGCAGGACCCATAGTTTCCCTTCTCAGATCTGTTTCTCTTTGCTGCTTTCCAAGTACATCTTACAGTCCTCTTGATTCATCTTTGCACTCACCACCGTGCACACCAGGAGAGTTTTCAACACTCTTAATTGTAAATAATGTAAATTATTTTTATTTATTAATAGAAAAATCATTAATTTATTAAATTAACAGATTTTAATTACTTCTCATCTAGATCACTGCTATATTTCTTCAGCTTCTCTCTCTCTCTCTCTCTCTCTCTCTCTCTCTCCCTCTCTCTCTTTCTCTCTCTTTTTCTCTCTGTCTCTGTATTTTGACTCATTTATTCTTACAGTTTCCTAACTCAACTCAGACCTAGGCTGTATCTAACATACACAGTACAAACTATCTCACCAAGCAACCAGTCTGCCAATACGATAAAAATCTTACCACACCACCGTTTCACATATTCAAGTAGCACTATGATCATAAAACTCAGTATCCAAAACATGGATCTAGTCTCAGTACACAAAGTTTTGAATGCCATGGCATGCAGTGGTTGTATTATTTGTTTTGAAAAAAAAAAAAACAGATTGCTATTCTTTGATATTTCTGTTCTCATTTCCCTTTCATGCTCTCTAATATTTTTTTTTTCAAAATTTAGCTCTTTAGGTCTTATCTGGGATACTGCTTCCTGGATGTCTCTTCTTTCCCATTCTATGCTAAAAGACCCTTCTACTGTATTTTAAATCAAATTTATCAACTTTCTAATATATGCATCATGTTCGGCCCGAGAATAAATGTAGCAAGCACTGAATTAAGGATACAGTTGTTAAGACGTTAGTAACTGCATAGTCAACAGCCTACGCTGAACAATCTATCAAGGTCTAAGAATCATGCTATAAAATTAGACTGCGTAAGTAATCTGAATCACGAACTGTGATTTATAGTGTTGTTTATGCTGCCTTTCAGAGTAGGTAAGACATGCCTTACCGATTTTACATCAATCAGGTAGAATGTTGGTCCGGTTATGACAGCAGGTTCACTCCAGCTGATGTTGATAGCAAAGGGGGATGTTGCGACCACGTGCACATTTTCAGGAGGACCATCAGGAGCTACAACAGGAAATCAATGACTCTGCCACATTAGTGCTCGATACAGTAGAAAAGGAAGACCATGAAGAATGCATAGTCACATGAATTGATTTTACATTCATTTACAGATCATAAATGTGCTGAAAGTTAATCATAACACTAGATTTTTAAAAATCTAGCTGCTATACACAAATGACTTCCACATAAAAATAATTAATTAAAATCATAAATGTCATATTTAAATTTGACCTAATTTCTAAAATAAATCATTACCATAATTGTATCATTTACCTAAATAACCATCTCATTGAAAAATAAATAACTTGACATGGCTGTTTTAAGAAGACTCTTTCAGAGACAGTTGACCATTGAAAGACGCAAAAAATACAGATGGGAACTACTACAAAATGCTGGCATTGTTTAAAATATCACCACGGGAATGCAAACTGAGTTCATTTTGTGCTTTCATTGAGGGGTAGAATGAGTTACAGCTATGCAATCATTCTGGTCTTTACTAGACACATGAATCTGTTATATTCATGACCCATCCTAATTTATAAAACATATTAAATGAGACTTGAGTGTGTTCAGTTTGTGAAGCAACTAGAGTCAGAAAGGGGCAGAGAATACTGAGAAGGTTTTGACATAGGATGAATGTAGCAACACTGCCGGGGCCCAGTGACTCAGGCCAACTGTTTCAATTTAAATATTTAAATCCAAAATAGCAGTCATTACTGACCGTGTACTACCATGTCTACTCTGAGAAGACATAAAATGAGCATGAGACATCACTTTCCTTAAGTAATTTCTAACCGATAGAGAGTAACAAGCTGTACAATCTTGTTAGAACAATGACACGTTTGACCTCAGTTTCACTATCATGACTATAGTTGCTAGCATTTTTTAAGTGTAAAAACCAGATATGTAGGAGTAGCTGTTCTAGGATTGGTTCTACAGGGTTAATTAGTGAGATGTGACGAAGCGTAGAGTCAATGCAAAGGCTAACAGGAAAATACAAACTATCTACCATGAGGGAGCAAAGGTAAAGTTGGTAATGTAAGTAGAACCGGCAATTGAGGTAAAGATTCAGAGACGGTAAGACTAAGGCTAGGCCTTTGGTGAGGAGAGATTAAACTCAGAAGGTCAGGGCTAGTGAGATGTTGGGAGCCGACTTTAAGCAGAAAGCAGCTAGAAAGCAGCTATCAGCTTTGCAGCCATCTTGAGCCATATACCCTGACATGAGACTTGGTTTTCAACAGCCTACAACAGCTGAAGCACACTCTGATATCCCACATAGCTTATTTTGCTGTTTAGTGCCCCCAGCTGCAAGGAGCACTTGGTATCCATGCCTACAAAGCATGTGGTGCACGTGTTATCCATGCCATACATGCCTGTAAGGCGCACATGCTGTCCACGCCTGTAAGGCATTTCATATCCACACCTGCAAGGCACGTGGTATCAACACGCCTACAAGGCACGTGGCAAAAGCCTATAAATACCCAGGATTTCCTTGTAGTGGAGAGGTGTAGTAGTAGTAGGTGTGGGGTGTGTGTGTATGCTGGAGACAGTAAAGAAGACTTGACTACAGATCCTCTGGCTTATCTCTATTCTTTGAGTCTCTTCCCCTTCTTCCCCCCACTCTCTCTTGCTAGACCCTGACCTGTGGAACAGAGCGGGCCATTACAGTCTGGCCCCAAATGTGGGCCAGAGTGGTCATTTACAGTTTGGCCCCCAAGGTGGGGCAGCTCGGGTCTTTTACAGTGAGACTTCTATGTTCAGGAGGCATGGCGAAACAACAACAACACAAGTCTATAGAAACAAAATTGGATTCCTGTATTAATGTGCGTAACTTCCTTCCTATGTGTTATTTTACACATCCCTCTTCGCTGCTAAATGTCTTAGTGTTTCTATTGCTGTATTGAAATACATGACCAAAGTAGCTTAGGGAGGAAAGGATTTATTTGGTTTCTACTTCCGTATTGCTGTTTGTCACTGAAGGAAGTCAGGACAGGAGTTCAAACAGGGCAGGGACCTGGAGGCAGGAGCTGATGCAGAGGCCATGGAGGGTGCTGCTTACTGACTTGCTTTCTCCAGCCTTGCTCAGCCTGCTTTCTTATAGAATCCAGGACCACCAGCACAGGGATGGCACCAGTCACAATGGGCTGATCCCTCCCGCACCACCAATCATTAATTTAGAAAATGTTCTCCATCAGTAACTGATGGAGGCATTTTCTTAATTGAGGTTCCATCCTCTCAGATGACTTCAGACTGTGTCAAGCTGACCTAAAAGTAGCCAGCACATTAAATATGACATAATACTTTTCTCCATTTCTGTACATCACAACACCAAGATGCTACTACTTAGAATTTCTCTGCAAAGGCTCCAGATATATTAAACTGGTCATGAGCCCCTAATGCCTGCAGGGCTGCCAGGGAATCACGCAGTACAGAAAAGACCCAGAATCACTAAATTCAGGAAATGGAAAGGTTTACAGAAAGAGCAGTATTCATGAAATTAAATAGCAGAAATAATCCCCAAAGAGTAACTTTGAGACCCAGTTATAGAGTGCTTGTTCTCTACACTGAAGAATTTGATTTCAGTGTTTTAAATAACAGTTAGGGGAGGCGTATTTGTTGAGAATTTAGGGAAGAAACTCAGGTCACTGAGGAAGAAGTAAATCCTTTATATAAATTAACTCAAGCCACTATTAACAGACAATAACATTGGCTGGCTCCATGATGTTGAATTTCAAAGGCTCTGGGAAAATGACTTAAAAGTTTCGATAATTCCTTATACATTAAGATGCCATCCGTAAGGCTGTCGCATGGAGTGCAAGTGAATAGTACACTCTAAAGAGACCCAAGCCTACTTCACCGCAGATAGGTGTATATGGCACTGCTATGTTTTGAGTGTACTCCTCTAAAATTTAGGTTTTTGAAACATCACCGAGTTATGGTACTGAGAAGCAAGGGCTTTAAGAGATGATTGAGGTCATGAGAGCCCCTCATATCCTGAGCAGGTTTAAGGATCATACACAAGAAGCTTCACAGAGCATCCAGTTAATCTGCCCTTCGGCCTACCATCTTGTGAGGATGTAACATTTCTCCTCCCCAGGGAATGCAGCCCTCTCACCAGATGACCAAATAGTTGGGTGTTTCTCAAGAACTGTTAGGAGTAAATAAATGCGTATTCTTTATTAGTTACTGAGTGCAGGCATAACAGCAGAAGGTTATGGTGGAATTTGCGTGGAAAATCTAGTCCATAAAATATATTGATGCACTTTAATAATAGTACTAAAATGCAAAATAAACCCTGATTTTACATTGAAAGTGAATGAGGAAATGCGGGCCTGAAGATTTGGAGTCTACAAGGGTACTACTACAATCTTTCGACAATCTCCTGGGCAAAAAAATCCAAACATCACAGATTATTATCATGAAGTAGAAGAGGTTACTATAGGTTATGGCTTCTGATACCTACTTCATACTTGAAGTGTTTTGTCCTTATATTCTAGAAAGCAGAAGGGCAAGCTAGATGAATTCTCTGAGGTCTCTTTTACAGGGACCTGAATCCTACTCACAAACTGGGGAGCCTTTGAGTCCTACTTACCCCATGAAACAATTAGATCAAAAGTGTAAAACCAATCTTTAGAACCTAGCTGATTTGCCTCTATCAAATGTTCAAGCTCATACCTGTTGAGAGACACTTTAAAACAAGTGCCCAATCAGATAAGTTCTTTGCTTTACTATTACTCTGACATTGTAAGCAATTATTGTGACTTTTTCCCGATTAAGAATGGTGGTTTGGGGTTTGTTTCTATACTGATGTTAGTTTGGTTTTGGAAATTTTTTCAAGAGAATACATTTACATCTCCTTGGTCTCCAGTATCTTTGTCTCAGCTAAGGCCAGATCCAGAACCCTCTCCAAGAAAGACCTGGACTCACCAGTACATCTGTACACTTGCTCAGAAGGGAGAAAAATGCCTTGCTTTGACTTATCTCTTACTGTAAAATGTCAACCCTGCAACCACTCCTTTAATGAAAGCAATCAAAGCACTCACCAGGGAGTGGCAGCTACCCCAAGCAGAGCAGAGAGAAACATGACATTCAGAAATTACTCATGACACATCTGCCCACCCGTGCAACTAAATATTTTATGTGCCGTACACTGATCAAACATATTTTTAAAGCAATTTATCCAGCCCTTTGGAGATCTGCTGAAATGTCATTTCTTAAACTCTCTGAAGTTGTTCTTCTTCCATAGAATTTTCCTTTTAAAAAATAATCACTATTATAAATCAAAGTTATAAGTAATCACTCTAAACTACATTTGCTTTTTCAGTAAGTTTTTTTGATAAAATTACCCATTTTACAAAAATGTAACCCATGTCAACTACCTCTGTGAAAAAATTTTATATTTCATTAACTAGAGCTATAAAAGATCAGAATTCCTAAATTAAAACCATTAAATTGAAATTAAATATATATAACAAATAAATGAGTATATTTGTCTACAACAATGTGCATTCTGCCAAAGAGATGCAAAAATAATTAATTCATAGAAAATTTTAAAAAAATATATAGAAAATATCGAAAGAGCATCCTTTATAATCAAGTATTTAATTATTTTATCATCTTTCAAATTATACAAGTGCTCAAATATCTCGATGGCTTTTAGGTAACTTTCTTGTAGAATTTATCAAAATGTTATAAATATCTAATAAAGTATACCAGCATTATTGTCTTCTTCCACTACAGTGTGTGATAAACCATTACTGTAGTCACATAAAAAGAAAATACAAAATAACCATTAGAAATGCTAAGCACTAAAATAAAGAAAGCCAAGCGTGGTAAAGCTATGAAGAGCTCAAACGATACCAGTTTGAAAGCTCAGTAAGTTAGAAGCATCCTTGAAAGATGTGGTTTGATTCCCCGTAAACTGTCACATTCTGATTTAGGATTGTTTGTGAAATGAATCTAGTCACTAATGGGCCAAGATATCACTATAGCCTTTGTCTTATAAATCACAGCAATTTACTCAGTAGGCATGATCTATCCTTATTCTCATCCCCCATAATCCAATCACTTCCTCTCATAAGCACTTTGCCCCTGGTTTTCACAATAATGCATTTTCTGTAACTAACAACCATCATTTCCTGATTGTCATGCTTCTATCCTTGCACAGGAATGCGGGTCTTATGTGGGTCAGGGTCATCTTTCCCATCCATCTGTGTCTCCATGCTAAGTGTGTTAGCTGAAAGGTGAGTCTGGATAGACCATCATTTTGCCTAGTCCATATAAAAGTTTGACTTCTCCCAAG
>JANHMN010000021.1:28046347-28089294 GCA_030674055.1 Rhabdomys pumilio
TGTGTGTGTGTGTGTGTGTGTGTGTGTGTGTGTGTGTGTGTGTGTGTTCCTGTCTGTTTGTCTGCTAATAACAAAATTCTTTGGGGAAATTTGAAAGGCATCCCTGAGTAAGAGCTTCGTTCAAGAAAGAGAGATAACACTATAAATTCTGTATTTAGAGGGCATTGTGTTTTAATATAAAATGTCCCTGACAGGTTCGTATTTGAATACTTCATCTCAGCATCTGGCACTTCTTAGGAAGGTTGTAGAACCTTTGTTGGAAGGAGGCTTTCTGGGAGGAAGTACATCACTAGAGGGCCAGTCTTGAGGTTTTATAGCCTGGCCTACGTCCAGTTCTTGCTTCATTATAAATAAAATGTGTCCAGGTATTGGTGGACCCCAATGCCTGCTACCATGCCTTCCCCCTGATAGCGACTATATCACTGTGGAACCATAAGCAAAAATAAGTCTCTTCTTCCTTAAGTTGCTTTGATTAGGAATTTTATTCCTGTGTATACAGTAATTAAGACTGTATAATTTTTTAATTTTATATTATAAATTTATATTATAAATTTTATAATATTTTATTTTTAAATTTTATAATATTTTATATTTAAATATTTTATATTTAATTTATATTGTAAATTTTATAATTTGTTAATTACATTGAGTAGTGTTGGTTTAGGCCACTATGTCTACTTTAAAGTGCTGGGACTGGGGCAAAGATGCCTTTTCAGAGAACATCTCTACAAATCTGGCATTCAGAATTTGACTCGTAAGTAAGTTACATTTCATGGAAATCAGCACATTTCTATAAAGAAGGAATTCAGGATAAATAAAAAAATGTATTTACTTAAATATGGTCAGGTATTTTAAAATACGAAAGTTAAGTTCATGAGCAATATTTATGTATACCCAACGATTAAAACACAGCATTTAAAGAATGTTTTCCTGAGTATAAAAGTCCTGAACTATAAATATTATTATGAGAGATTATGCTTCTACATATTCTTGTATTTACTTTTCCATATCTTAAGGTGGGAATCAGACACTTAATATTTATTTTCCCCCAAGTCTCAGATCCATTAGGGTCAACACAAATACAGTGTGGATGTTATGTATGTTTGTGTGGGTCTGAACTCAATAATTACACTTAAAAGCAACAAGACCAGTATCTATGAAGTGAATGTATAGACATCAATTAAGGGCCACATATATCTATCAATATGGCTTACTGGTATTCCACAAGAGAATGTTCCCATGATTTTTTGTTGTTATATAAGACTTTAAGATGTTGACACAGCACTTAGAGTTACAAAAACATTCCTAATAATCACTGAAATTTAAATTTCCATTCATTTAAATAAAAAATAAAGGTGTTATTGCACACATTTGTTTGCATACTACCTTATTTTTACCTTCGCTGATCCTGTACACAGTGGAATAGAAATCACTACCATAGAGATAGCATAACAGAAAGCAGTATGAATAGACAATACTCACGGCCAGGCAGAGTTTGTGTAGAAATCCAATCGGAGGCATTGCTGTACCCAGCGTTGGTGCTAGCAGCCACTTGGAATCTATACCATCGGAACTTCTTTAGTCCATGTACTGTTTCTTCTGTTTGGTTCGCTTCATAGAGGTATTGAACTTTCTCATGTTCAATACATTCTTCAGGCTCCCATTCTCTGCACTTCTGGAAACGAAGCTGAGTAGTTATCTTGTAATTTTGGAAGTATCCAAGGATGGTATCAGGTTTTATCCATGTTAGTGTTGCGCTAGTCGACTGGACATTAGAAAAGGCTATATTTGTGGGGACACTGGGAACTAAAAAGTAAAGGGAAAAAATTACAAACATTACAATGCAACCTGTGGAGTTCAGCCACATGATGACAGCGTTGAGATCATTGTCCTTACAGTTAATGAGCCGAATTTCATGTTGATTCTTGGGGTGGGGGGACATCATTTCAAATAGGGAAAGGACAAGAATTTTGATTAATTTTCATTTCTAACTTGACTGTACAACACACACACACACACACACACACACACACACACACACACACACACAAACACACACAAAATGCTGAGTAACCATTGATGTAGGGACAAGTAAGGGAGGAATGAAAAAGTTATCATAGATAATGACATATCAAATAAAAAGATATTAAGTTCCTGATAAAGATAAGGGAAGGAGTTGTGTAAACCTTTTCAAGGAGGAATATCTCTGATGGAGGAAACCATGATTAAAGTGCCCGTGATGAGATGATGCTTTGTTTCTTTGTAAAATAACAAGGAGCAAGGAGTGGCCAGCAGGAGGGAAACTCTGAGAGCTGCAGGCCAGATTGTGTGCATGATTGCAATGTATTGTTAGTTTTTTTGCACAAGCAGAGTGATGTCAGGCTCCTGCAGGTTTCAACTACTACATAAACTAAGGGGAGACACGGTGGATAGGGTCAAGTAGTGAGCAGGCTTTGTAGCATCCTGATGCAAAAGGCGCCAGGGACCTGGACTCAGATGATAGCAGAAGGGAGAAGAAGCTGTCAGACCCCGAATATGTCTTGAAGGGGAGGTGACAGGATTACCTCACGTGGGACTTGGAAGGCATGAAAAAAGGAAGGAGAAATGAGTGTTCCTAGGCCTTGGGACTGAGCGAGTTGAACGATGAGAATAAATTGAAAGATGGGAGCTCTGGGAAAGGAAGAAAGTTTGAAAGAAAGAGCGAGCTTTTTAGCTTTTAATCATTTTATTTGTTTACATTTCAAATGTTATTTCTCCCTTCCCGTCTGCACTCCATGAACACCCCATCTGTATCCCCTCTGCCTCTCTAAGAGGGTGCTCCCTCCACCCCCAGCCCCATCCACTCCCACTTTACCCCTCTAGCATCCCCTTTCTCTAGGGCATCGAGCCTCCACAGGACCAAGTGCCTCTCCTCCCACTGATGCCAGATAAGGCAGTCCTCTGCTACATATATAGTGGGAGCCAGGGACCGGCCCATGTATATACTCTTTGGTTGGTGGTTCAGTCCCTGGGAGCTCTGAGGGGTCCGGTTAATTGATATTCTTCTTCTTCCTATGGGGTTGCAGTCCTGTTCAACTCCTTTAGCTCTTCCCCTAACTCCTTCACTGGGCTCTCAGTGGAAAATTGGTCTCAGACCAATTTAAATACAGCCAACCATTGGACTGAGCCTGGCGACCCAAGAATGAGCTTTTCATTTTTAGTAGGGTAACTCTGAAATTCCTCTCAGATACTCGACACAAAAGAGAAATGATGGATATTCGAGTGTGGAGTTCTCTGGAACGGCATGGATGCTTGATGTTTAAAATTTTTGAATTATTCATAACACATATGTCACTGAGAGCTAATGAAAATTTTTGATTTGGTTCTTAAATTTTTACTAAATTATCTTCAGATAAGTTACTATCTATATATTGGTACTAAAATGTAGATAATAGAGGATATACATTATGGGGAAAGCATTATTACATTATTTAAAGTCACAGAATCTGCTTCAATTAATTTTAAATACTAATACTTAACACCAAACCATATTGCATAAGAATATTACTTTAAAAATAATGTATAATCATTAGAATATTTATGCTACTTATAACCGACTATGTCTAATCTTTACATATTATGAAAAACAAGCAATCAGAGAAAATATTCTGAGAAATATTTTAAGTAGTTTTAGAATTGGCTGAAAAGTAGCAACTCCTTGGCTTATTCAAATCTTTCAGTGACTGATTTTAAACGGAGGTCACCTGAGCATTGTATATATTTTTAAAACTTCTAACATAAAGCAGAGAAGTATAAATGTCTTGAGGGCTCAGGAGAAGTTTCCAGAGAAGAGCCAGAATGTGGGATAGAACATTCTTGGATTTTAACAACAGAGATACCTCCATTATTAAGTCAAGACTGATCTAAATTTAACAACAGCAAACCAGAAGAATTGCACAAGGGCTTGGGGACATTGTTGAGGGGTTCACAAATAACTTGGGTTGCAATGAAAAGCTACCAAAGAGTCACAGTGAGATACTCAGAAAGGACACTTTAGCAAGTGTAGCCCTCTACTTATTCCTGAGAAAACAAAAATTTACAAAACACATGATTTGTCAAGGAAAGAAGTTAGAAGGTCATTGCAGGGATGAGCTCTGATTTTTTTCATTAATTATTTTTTTACTTGACTTCCCCTCACTCCTCTTCTCCCAATACTGCCCTATTTCTTTCCATCTCCCATCCCCTTCCCTCTCTTCTTAGAGAAGGAGTGGATAGAAGGAGGGAATTGAGTAGGAAAAGGGCTGGGAGGGAAACAGGAGTGATATAGTGTGAGGAGGACTGAGGGAGAGAGAGTTGGGGGAGAGAACAGGGATTGTTGTGGGGTGTGGGGGGAGCATCTCTGAGATGAGCTAGAAACCTATAACAATAGAAACCCCCAGGAATCTATGAGAGTGACCCTAGCAAAGACTCCTAGCAATAGGAGTTATGGAACCTAAAATGACCACCTCCTGTAACCAGAAAAGACTTCCAATGGAGGGTTGGGGATTCCAACCCACCCACAAAACCTTTGATTCAAATGTGTTCTGTCTCCAAGATGTGCAGGGATAAAGAGGGAGCAGAAATTGAGGAAATGGCCAACCAATGACTGGCCCACCTTGAGACCCAAGCCATGAGAGAGAGAAAGAGAGAGCCTACCCCTAATATTATTAATGACATTTTGTTATACTTGTAGACAGGAGCCCAATATAACTGTCATCTGAGTGGTTTCCCCAGCAACTGATGGAAACAGATGCAGAGACCAACAGCCAAATACTAGGCAGAGCTCAAAGAATCTTGTGGAAGAAAGGAGGAAGGATTGAAAGAGCCAAGGATGTCAAAGACACCACAAGAAAGTCTGCAGAATCAACTAACCTAGGCACATAGGGCCTCACACAGATTGAATCACCAGCCATAAAGCATCCATGGAATGGACTTAGGTCCCTGCACATATGTAACAAACGTGCACTTTGGTCTCCATGTGAGTCCTCTAACAACTAGAGCAGGGTCTATGACTCTGTTGCCTACCTTTGGATCACTTCCCACTAAGTGGACTCCCTTGTCAGGCCTCAACAGAAGATGGTGCACCTAGTTCTACTGCAACTTGATACACCCAGGCAGGTTGATATCTATGAGAGCTCTGATTTTTATCTCTGCATTGTTGGTTAAATCCATGAGAGAGGGAAATGAACGGCAAAATCGTTGACTTCTAGAATTTGAAGGAAGCTTAGAGACCATTGATCTTGGTCAACATTTCTTGTTACATACAAAGGTGTCTACAAGATTGCTTACATATATGGCTTCTTGTTTTCCCAAACATTGATCCAGGAATAGAAGGGGAATAAAATTGCTGCTTTAATTAAGAGTCCACATCAATGTATTTTAAAATAAAAGGCTATCTGGTAGACCGGACCATGAGTTCTTGAAAAACATAACAATTTCTTTGGTTGTTACAGAGTAGTAAAGGAGAAAACTGAAGTAAGAGATACAAACAGTGTTTAAACAGAAACACTAAAACAAAACACCTCTACTCCTGCCTCCCTAGAAAAGGGAGCCTCATGATAAATCACATGACTCACCTCTCAGATCTGAGAGCTAACCAACCAAGAAACAGGTAACTGGGGACTTTGCGCAACTGAATTCTGCCACAACTACGGGAATTTAGAAGAGGACTCTGAATTCTGTTTGAAAATGTAGTTTATTGATAATTTGAATGGACTTCAGAAGCTAAGCAGAGAATCAGACACAAAATGCCTCGATTTCTGATCACAGCATTTTAAGTAGTCTACATTGGTTTAACCCACCATGATTGTGACAATTTTCTTCTACAAAATGATCATTCACACTTGTGTAGCACCTGATAGAAATAGCAGAACAAAGGGAACTCAAAATCTGAAGCAGGTCTTTATTTTATAATGAACCTAGAATTTCTATGGCCTTTATTATCCAGATTTGATATCTACTTTCCCATAAACCTTCATTCAAGTCTGCATTAAAAATGTACTCTAAAGTTTAATCTCTTTTCCTCACAGTTTAACTCTAAAATTCTGTATTAAAGATCCAGAAAATAGAAAAGCCCATGAGTTATCAACCCTACACCAAGATCAACAAGCAATTGAGGAACGTAAGGTATGGGAGAAATAGTTTTCTCCAGGGAAGAGTACACCAACTGACTATCCAATATCAAATGGTCCATTCTAAAATCATGCATGTCAGTAACATATACAGACTGAGAAATTTATATTTAGGAATGCATAGTTATATAATTATATATACATATATGTATGCATATCATAGAAATTATTGAAAAAAGAGGCCATGAATTTGACAAAGAGCAAGGAAGAGTATATGGAAGGGTTTAGTGGGGGCAAGGGGAGGGAAAATCACAGAATTATAATCTCAAAGCTAAAACAAAATCTAGAAAAATTGCATCTGTACATTATTATTAAAATATTAAATAATAATAATAAAATATGACAAGCTACCATGACCTGGGCCAGTCATTTAATACATATTTTTTGAATACACAATTAAATGAACACATACTATATGATAAGGTTTTATTTAGATGGCTTGAATAAGCTCTATTGCTGAGAGATGAGTTAGTAAGAGAGTAGTAACTGAGAAGTAGCATGCTGTATTAAAAACATCAGGTTAGAGTAAGACCCAAAGGGAAAACAGGGCTTGGCATATTGAAAACATTGGTTGCCCAAGAAGAGGAATGGAAAGAGAGACAATTGGACATTTGGGCAGAAACGTGTGAAGCTTTCTAGACTGATTGAAGGTGTTAGTTTGAGCATAAGTACAATGAAGATATGATACTTTAAAATTTTTATTAAAATTTCCATTGCACTTTGTCAAATTCGTTGCCCGTTTTCCTTGGGAGCCAAGTACTACGGCCAAAACCCTTTTCTTTTAAGCCTACTGCCAGATACCCATCCCATGTTTTATCCTTTCTTCCTAGAATTTGTTAAACCACTGGAGGTGAAGCCAACTAAGGAGTGGGAGCCAACGCCCAGGTAACTGTGGCCTCCAAAGGCAAGGAACTAACTATGTAAACTTGGAAGAGGACTCTGAAATGCATATGAAAACACACACTGAAGAGCACGCACTAGTCAATGAACTAGAAAAGGCAGAGAAACTAGTTCTTTCTCACCTTTATCAGGAGGGGCAATTACTATCTGTAGCCGTAAGAGTAACATTTTCCTTCAACATTCAGATACTAGGAAATGAGTCTTCAATAACAAAATTTGATGCAGAATAAATATTTCAGTAAATTACTGGTTCACAGAGTCTAGTATGCCAGAGAAGAAAATTTTAGACAGAGCCATTCTTTTGTCTGACAAAGAAACAAAGCCCAGATGTGGAGTTTTCTTACTTTAAGTGGGGGTTGTGGGGAAACATATGCTCATATACTATATACTGTTCTGTTGCAAAGCATCAGACAGCCACTTAGACTCAACACTGGGCAGTATGGGTACTCAGTGTGTATTTATGAGAATAAATTATAACTCATTGAAGTGTTTCTTTAATTTTGATGTGGCATCAAATACAGCACACATTTATTTATTTTTCTATTAAATGTTGGACTAGAAATGATGACTAGAAATAATCAGACCCCCAATAGGTGCTTCTCTTCACAGATAACGCATCACAGGGCAACTTCACAAATCCTCACCAGCGACCAGCAGTAACCCTCATTTACAACCACTATCTTCACATTGGATGAACTGTGTATGGAACTGGACCATTTCAAGGCAACCGCCCTATTGAATTACAGATACAAAGAGGATTATACTCACTTTAGCATGGAGAATCAGATTTCCATTCCTTAAGAATGACGAAAAACCTCAAACTCTTTCTATCCACAGATGGTCCTAATTTGAACACATCATGCCATGTTTCCTGCAGTAATCACACAGCTTTCTTAAATTTTCTAAACACGACTGAACTGTGATGAAGCGATCAACATTAATGGCAAAGGTATTTAGGAAATTATAGTTTTATTCATAAGTTATTTGTATCAGTATAAACATGGTCATCACAGTTGAATTGAAGAGTCTGTATAATTGTGTAAAACTTCATACAGATTTAAATATTCCCCGGCCTTCAAGGACTAAATTACATTTTCTACTGAGAAGATGAAAGTTCATGTAAAATTTAATTATTATCTTAATTTATGAGTGTCACATTTTAGAAGCCAGCCTCTTTTTTCAGGATTCTGGTAGTAGTTTTGTTTAATTTCTCATCATCTGCTTAGGTACACTAATGTGCAAAATTAAGTTTTAAAACTTCTTTATTTTTAGCTATGTATTTTAGATCTTTGTGCATCTTAATAAATAAATGTCTATGCTATCTGATAATTTGTATTTATTAAGTGTATTTATGAAAAATAGAAAAACATAATTTTCACAGTTGCTTAAGAAATTTTAAGTCTCTAAAACTTTGATTTGATTTATTTTAAACAATGCGTTACAGAAATATAGCCACATACAAATATCAGCGTGGTAAAACTAACATATATGCTTCAATATTAAAATTAAAATTTTACATATCAAGCTTCAGTATACCAAGTATAAATTTTTACTGACTTAAATTTAATCAATACAATTCATTACATATTTATCTTGAATTTTGTCATTTACAAGTCTAAATTCATAGGTTCTTTTTCATATTCAATATATTTTTATGTTTCTTATATACAATAACTCATTTCATAGAAACTATGCTAAAGGGTCTATGAAAACAGGCAAAGTTCAATAGAAGGAATTCCAGCAGCTTGAATATGGATAGCCATTTATAAATGGCAATAAAATGTTTTCGACGAGCTGGTAATCATCCTAGATAGAAGAAAAATAGTCATCATAAGGACATATTAAAAACAAGACCATAAAGTGTGGCGTTATTATTGAAACACAGTGAAAGATTGGAAGAGGAGTTTTGATTATAACCATAGGTAACAGATAAAAGTCAACAGAAATTCATTGGTAAAGTACAGAATTCAAGAAGATATAATATATACTCTAGCTGGTATTAATAAAAGGTAATTTTAAAATAAGCATTTATTTTCATTTTCTGTGGATGCTTTCTGCCTGCATGTAGATAGATAGTAGATAGATAGATAGATAGATAGATAGATAGATAGATAGATAGAGATAGAGAGATATTGTATACATAATGTACCTGCAGAGGCCAGAAGAATGCATTGGATATCTTAGAACTAGAATTATAAATGGTTGTGAGTTGCTAGGTGGATGCTGGGAACTGAACCTGGATCTTCTACAAAATTAGCAAGTTCTCTTGTCTGTTGAGGCATCTCTTTAGCTCACAAACTGTAAACTTGGTAAAATCCAGTTACACATTGTACGTGTAAAATATAATACAGATCATGATGATAAAGAATAATTATAAATAGCACCAAGAGAAAATACAAAGAATGTGATGATAGATTTGGTAGAAAGAAAATTGAAACGCAATGAATTAAATGAACCCAGTATTACATTAGTAAACAATGGGGATATTGCAGAAATAAAGCATTAAATTGACTCTGATATAAAAATAGTTCAAAGATAAAATCAAGATCATAAGTCTTCATAATCATAAAGATAAAATAAGTGAACAAAAATGCGATCATTTCTGGCACTGAACTATAATTTATTTACATATATACATATATCTTCTGCAGAATCATATAAAGAGGGTACTGTTTAATGAACAATGTCTTTATAAATAGCATGTTTAATTTGGCTTTTATTATGTTTCTCAGTGTAGGTGGATGCAAAATATTTCCACTTAGTAAACACATTGTTTTCACTACTTGTCATACGATAGTACAAATTCGCTTCACTATGGTTGTCTGCTTAAATTTGAGATATTGGGATAATTAGCACACATTTAACAAAATCTGCTACACAAACATGGTCTAGATAATACTACATCATGAGAGTAAAGATTCACAACATTAAGCAACTTGAATTATTTTCTACAACTTATTAAAACAGTGGGAAAGTATAAAGAGAACTGATAAATTGTCCACGATGAGAAAAGACTCACTAAAAAGTTTACAGTATCTGTTTTAGTACATGCACTGACAGATAGGCCAATTGTGGTCCAGGATCCTATGACATCTGACTACAATACCTTTAGTCTTTAAGCCAAGTATTGTTGAACACATAGTTACATTAAAATATATTAATAAAACTTCTAAGAAGAAAGTCAGTTTTTGGAGAATAAATAGAATAAAATGTCATCAAAACTATTCAGTATGAATTAAAATAGTGTGGTTTGTAGAGTCATTAGTTTCTACAGCTCTATAACAAGCCACAGCGTGAGAGTATCTATTAAAATGGTAATTTTAATACAAATTGTCTTAGTCAAATAATCATCTCTTAAGATCACACCTATAACACCTATATATCAAGTTTAACTTTTAACAATAGTGATCAAATAGAAAAGGGTAGAGATTTGTAGGGATTTGCTTGGTTGAAGGTGTGACAATAAATAAAATATTAGCTTTATGTTTGTTCAGCAGAACTAGTGGGTTTTTGGAAGGAAAAGCTTTGGTGTGAAAGAAGCCATGTAAAACCAACTTGGGAAATGTCTGTATATGTATAATCAATTGAATTATGGTAGTGAATGAATGTTCTGTACTTACAATATCGGAGTAGCAGGTGTTTTCTTATGTCAGTCTTCAATGGTCAGTTAAATAGAATAAGAAAATTGTATGAAGGAACCCAGGTTAGACCATAATCCCTGGCCAACAATGATACCTAATGAATATTAGTATAACTAAGGAATAATAGGACAAAATTAATCCATGTACTTATTGGAGTTCAAAAAGATGTGTGCCATAATACTAGTCCTAATTGAATGATGATTTAATTTTTTCTGTCTTTCTTCTGTCAGAAGAACTGTACTTCTACAAAAAGAAACATCAATTAAAAGATGTACATATAAAAATGCCCTACCTAGATATAAACTGTAAGAAAGTATTCATAATAGACAATTAAGAATTTAAAATGTTCAGGAACTGTAATAAGTAAGATGGAGAGGAGGAGGGGAGAAACAATAGAATCTCTAGTTACCAAAATATTTATGAACATTATGTCTAATAATATTCACAAATACGTGGCAATTATTAAAATGTAAACATATTCTATGTACCTATCACCAGAATTCATTGTGATATTCTACACAAACCACTTTGTGTGGTTAAAATTATTATTAGAACCATAAGTATAAGTCAGATACATATATCAGCAAAAAATAAATTTGTAAAGATTGCAAACTAATACGAATATATTCTAGTCTTTATGCTGGATAACTTTAGAAAACTCTAACCTGACCATCATTTTATCAAGCTTATCCCTCTACAGATGAGATATTTGAGTTATCTCAAATAAAGGGTATGTGAAAGTAGACACTAGTGTTTAAATCTATTAAAATATAATTTAAAAATAAGTTTGAATGGAAACCCCATTCATGTGTAGATAATGCTTCTTGCAGAAGCCATAAGGTTATGAAATAAAAAGTCTAGTTCTAGCCTGAAGAGATAGACTAGTGGTTAAGAGCACTGTTTGCTCTTCCAGGGGACCCACGTTCAACTCCCAGCACCCACATAGTGGCTCACAACTGCTTATAACTCCAGTTCCAGGGGACCTGATGCCCTCTTCTGCTCTGCAGCATTCTAAGTTCATGTGAAACAGATAAGCTCACACAACTACTTCAATCTTCACATAAATGAGGAAAATCTCCTAGTACCAAGTATGCAATCCCTTCCCATGAATTCTTTGTCAGGAAATCTACAGAGGGTTTCAAACAATACAGAATATGCTCATTGTTCTTAATTGCCCACCAAAACTAGATGTTAAGACCCTGTTCCTGAAAGTACTGCAAGCTTTGGTTGCCAGGCAGAGAGAAGCCAGGGTAGAATTGACCTAGAAGTGTTCTTCAACCTGGTTAGCACTGGTATTGCAAGAAGGTGATTTGAAGACTAACAGAGGAGCAAGTCATTAGTGACCCAAGCAAGTCATTAGTGACCCCATGAACTACTATAAGGATATGAGTATTATACAGTAATAAAGGGGTTTTTAAAATATGATTTCTTAAATACTCCACATAAGTAGATATGTGCCTGATACTCTAAGTCCAGTCAGAAAAATGGGAAGGGACATTGTGGACTCTAGGTGGTCCTAATTGCTGAAGTTTAGCTAAATTGATATTGCAAAAAAGTACATTGTAAAAATTTATGTTTATAGACATAAATAGACAAATACCACTCCCAGCATTAATCAGAGAAGTGTCACTTTATAGTGAACACAGAGACTCATGGATGTTGAAAATAAATACAATAAATGAAAGTTTAGCGTTCAGCCCTACATGGGACACTTATATTAACCTTTGTTAGGCTTGGGGAACACTGAAGAAGAGAAAAAGGGAAATGAAATAGTCAAAAAATAGGGAGAAGAAATAATAAAAAAAAATGTTAGCTTCAGAAAATTATGTAGCCATCGTAAACTTGATTTTTATAACAGTTGTGGCTGTCTGAACTGGTTCAGAAGAAGACTGATCCTGTTAACAGACCACAATGGATCAGGGAGGTGCTCATAAGTCTAACTTTTCCCTGGTGCACTATGGACAACTGATGGATTCTGTAAAGAGAGACTGTCATCACCTTCTGTTGTATAGCAAGCAGAATGATTTGACCAGGTTCCACTGGAAAGTTTCCAAACCATAGTTACCAGGTTATTCTTATTGAAAGCATAAGTTCAAATGAAGTTATGCCAGTCGGGGTAGCAATGATTACCTGAATAGCCTTAGATTATCTAAAAAAACAAATCCTCACTGGGCAGATATAGAAATCCTCCTTTATAGTTCTGGTCAAGGAAAACTAAGACACCTCTTTATCAACATAGACTATTATCATTGTCCATGGCTGCTACCCAGAACTTAAGGATAAGACTATTGCTGAATACATCATACAAATCTATGTTGTGTTATCATTAGAGAAAAATATGTATCTAGAAATGATTATAATTAGAAAGTACTAATGGTGAAAGTCATGTTCTATATTTTACCCTAAGCAGGCAGCTAAAGTAAATAACTCCATCAAATTGATAATGAAGAAAATCAAAGAGACCACAAGTAAATCAGAAAACAGACTAATAAAGGAAACATTAGTTCAAAGCATGATTATTTGTAGAAAAAATATATAAACTCATAAAATATTAACATATATGAAGAGAAAACAAACGCCTAACATCACAAGGCATGTATACCTTGACAGTAACCAACAGCTCTCTAATTGAACTTAAGACCTGCTTAACAAGAACAAAATCAGAAACTAGGTATCCTGGGACTGGATATCTAGTCACTCCACAGAGCTAGTGAAGTTTGTGATGGATCTTGGCAAAGAACCTCCAACCACCACTTTACTAAACCAGCGCAATCTATACATAACATTCTAAAGATTTATTCTTATACCCAGAGAGAAGTGTAGCTCTCACACTTCATCAAGGAAGTTGCTCATTTTAACAGAGACCACATGAAAAACCACAACAAATCAAAATGCAGAATTTCAGAGCTCAGTCCCAACAAATTCATCTACAACACAACTCTTGCCCCTAAGGGAAAAGAAAGGGTGGAAAAGGGAAAGAAAGCAAAGAGAGTGGTATATTGGAGGTGTTCAAAGGGAGGTAAAAATGATATAATTATATTATAATCACCCCAAAACATCTTTAACAAAGAAAGTCAGCCTATCAAGTGAGAAGTAATATTTGTTGAATATACATCCTGGCTTGGACCTTAAATGTTCTCCAAAAGGTTCATATGCTAAGGACATGGTCTCCAGCCTGTAGTGCTATAGGAAAGTGACCATAAGTCATTACAGATTTGCCCTTGAGGTGGAAATTGGGACTCAATCTTTAGTTTTCTGTCTTTGCATTCTGGTAGCTATGAGTTAAGTCGCACGTTCCCTTCTTTGATCGTCTTCATCACCACGGGTCAAAAGCAATGTGTCAAAGTACTAATGGACTGAAACCCTTGAAAACATGAGGCAAAATAAAGTCTTACTCTTTAAATTGATCAATTCAGTTATTTGCCCCAGCGACAAATAGCTGACTAGCAAAAAGACTTATACCCAACATGTACAAGGATCTCCTGTAACTTAATGTTTAAAACATTAAGCACTTGAAGTTGAATAACATTTAGTAAAGACTTGAATAGAAACCTCCACAGATGAGATAAGGCAGCATTCTCATTACCTATTCCAGTATGCTTGAATTTCTGTTGCTACAGTTTAATGACTTTCCTTCCAAGGCTGCATTCAATTTTTTTGCAATGATATGGTAATTGTGAATAATTATATAAAATAAAAATGCCCTGTTTGTCCTCTCATCATGAAATTATTATTTAAATAACAGATCAATGAGAAATTCAGTAACCAATCATATTTCTTTACTTCATTTTTTGTTCATTGTGTATTTGTTTTCACTTCAGACATAGACAAGAAGTTAAGTTATAGGTTTGTAACTTCCTTGACTCATCACAATAAGTCCTGTGGCATCACAAGGTCAACCAGCATGGTAGCAAAGTCATGTAGGGATAAGGCTGGAAGTAAATGAGAATCAGTTATAAATGGAGTTCTTGAAGAAATGGTTGACTAAGGAATGTTTACAATGCTGCTCCACAAGAACTTTAGATGAGCAACCAGAACAACCAATGGATGCAAACTGGACATACATGAGGACAGTGATTGTATTGAAGAAAATATAGAACAGTAACCTATAGGAAATAATACCAAAAAAAAAAGCCTTACAATTAAAAGGGCATTTCAACAAAAGTTCAAAGAATAAAATGTTGTAAAGGTAATCAAAACACAGGTTGGAGAGATGGCTCTGTGGTTAAGAGCACTGATTGCTTTTCTAGAGGTCCTGAGTTCAATTCTCAGTAACCACATGGTGGCTCACAACCATCTGTAATAGGGTTTGATGACCTCTTTTGGTGTGTCTGAAGACAGGACCAATGTACTCACATATATAAAATAAATATTCTTTTTAAAAAAGAAAAGAATGTAATAGTTGATCAGAAAACATCCTATTTACATATCTAAAAAAATGAGGGAAAAAGCCACTCTTGATAAGTTTTTGCAAAAAAATAAAAATAGACAGTTGACTGACTACAAAGTGAGGTTCTGTCCCAGAAACAAGTAAAAATATAAATAAGTAAAATACCATTTTTTTTAACGTGGTAACCATTACTTTTAGAAAGACTATAAATTATATATTATATGTAATTTATATATAACTGGTAGTGGGGTGGTTTAAATAACTGTCTTCACAGGCTCAAGTAATTGAACACTTGGTCCCAGGTGGCAGTGGTGTTTGGAGAGGTTGAAGAGGTGCAGCCTTACTGAGGTGTGGAATAAGTGTGTCACTGAAAATAGGATTTGAGAGATTAAAGCCTTGCTCCACCTCAGGTTCACTCTCTCTGCTTCATGCTCACATATGCAGATGTATGTCATCACGCCTTGCTGCCATCATGCCTTCCTTCATGAGTCATCTCTCTGTAACCATAAACTCAAATAAATTCTTTCTTCTCTAAGTTGTCTTGGATCTGGTGTATTACCATAGTAACAGAAAACTGACAAATACAGACAGTTAAAAGCACTATTACAAACATACTGAAGATCAATTATAGTTTGTCCCATTTACTACCGAGGTTGCTTTATTGGAGGCCAGGCACGTATTTAATCCCAGCACACTGAAGCAGAGGAAAGTGGATCTCTGTGAGATCAAGGCTAGCTTAGTCTACATAGTGAATTCCAAGTCAGTTATATTGCACAGTATACATAACAAGAGCTATCTAGTAAGAGCATGTTTTTTTAGAAAAGACTATTATGAGCTCACAGTAGCTTGAATACACTGACTTCTCATCTATAAATATAATAACTCCATGAAAGTACAAAAAATTTATTCAGAACAACTTGGGTGTTCACAAAAAAAAAAAAAGATTCACAGATAAAATGGGATGTTTCTGTGATAGAAAAGAATTTAACAACTAAAAGTGTTACTGAGATCATGGCAATAAGAATCTCTAATAGATGTTGAAAGGACTAGGATAGACCTGAAAGAACACACACAGTGTAAGCACAAGTACAGTTAGTCTATATAGATGGACATGAGGACAGGGGCTGCCTTGAAAAGCAGGTATGCAAGAGGAATTTCCATGGAAGAAGGACTTAGTCTACATGTTGACTGGAAGTAGTAGTGTGGGTACGTATTTGAAACTTTCAGAACTCACCGAACTTTTGCAACTAAACTTTTGTGTATTTAACTATATGCAAACCACATGTAATCATAAAGTACAATAAAACCGGAAAAGGCTTTTCTATAAAAGCTCAGTGAAAATATTCTAAGTATGTTTAATTTGTCCCTTTGATGGACACCAAAAATAATAGATGTTGATGTCTCTGGATATTTTATAAATATAGACTTTAAAAGGAAAAAACAGAACATGAGCTTTAAGATAAATCCAATATATCCACATCAAAGGAAACCTGAGACTACTGTAAGTACATCATGGACAACTTGAGCCATCATTACTTATGTTTAATTTGCAGGTGAAGTGCACAAAGAGCTTTGACAACAGTTCATAAGACAGCTCTTAGGCATCATGGCTTATGCATTTGATTAGTAACAATATAACATCTTAAAGATAAACTTTGTGGCCTGACACTATTACTGATGTTATGGCATTAGCATGACTGCACTCTGAAAAGCCCAACAAGAAGTTGAAAGAATCAGATGCAGCTATTTACACCCAACCAAAGGACAAAAGCTGGTGACACCTGTGGTTGAATTAGAAAAAAAGCTGGAAAAAAGGAGGAAGGTGACCTTATAGGAAGACCAGCAGTCTCAACTAACCTAGACAATTGAGATCTCTCAGACACTGAGCCACCAACGAGGCAGCATACACCAGTTGATATGAGGCCCCTAACACATATATAGTAGAGGACTACAGGGTCTTGACTCAGTAGGAGAAGATGCACCTAACCCTCAAGAGACTTGAAGCCCCAGAGAGTGGGGAGGTCTGTTGGCGTGGGGGTTAGGAGGTGGGCACATCCTTGTGGAGACAGGGTGAGGGAGGAGGTATGAGATGTGTAATAGTCAGAGGTCAGACTGAGAGAGGGATAAAGACTGGACTGTAAAAACAGATTAAATAATAAAAAAAGATAAACTTCATATTACATTGACTCCATACCTTAAAAATGTTAAACTCTTATATAAAAACTATCACCAATGTACTTGTATAAAGACAGTTTTAAAATGAAGACAGACTTTCTGGTTCATGCCTGTCATCACAGCCTTCTGAAGACAGAGGCAAGAAGATTGTCACAAATTTGGGAACAGCCTGGTCCAAGTAGCAAATTCCAGACCAGACAGGACGATATTGACTCTGTTTCAGAGATTCAATCAAGCAAAGTTATAATGAAGATTAAAAAGAAAAACAATACAATAGAATTAATATAATTAGTAGCAAACCACAAAACCACTAATTTTAATACATCCTTTAAATGGCATAAATTTAATTATGTCATGTAGATTTTTAGTACCTTTCTAATACTGCAATATTTTAAGGTAATGACTCTTTATAATAAGGACTCTAGTTACAGAATCAATACAAGCTTTATTCGATGTTGTAGTAAACACGGTAAAATTCAAAATTACAGTCCTAATGCACTGATATACTAAGAAATGGAGCTTTCATGCCACATGAGTTCTAAAAGAATCTTATTGCCGATAATATGTACTGTCATACACTGAAAAACAAGATTCTTTCTCACATTGGTATTACTGTAAGCTAAGGAACTTTAGTATTTGAAACTTAACAAGCTGTGATTATTAATGTTGGTATGGCTTACATGTTCAAATCATTTATACTGCATTAATTTTAAGATCAAATTAACACATGACTTTTGAAACATGCCTGTGCTAAATTCATTTTTTTGAACACTTGAGGACTATTTATACGACTGTTAAATGTGAATCTCATAAACAAAAACAATAGACTGATTCTTGAAGCTTCAAGTACTATATTTACTAGAAGAACACACACACACACACACACACACACACACACAGCTTACTTCAAACTAGAAGTGAAAGAGAACAAGAGAAGAAAGTGAGAAGAGAGGGAGGAGGTTGATGTGCCAAGGCTGTTAAGAAGGGTATCAGCTACATAGGGCAGGAATGGAAAATAAAGTAATAAGATATGCCCGCCCAAAGAACAGCTGGCTTTAGCTGGAGATTGGATGAAGCCAAGAATGGCCGCCTGGAGTTCACTTAATGAAAGATCTTTGCATAACAAGGAGGTCGAGGGGAATTATACATAGTAACCCAAATTCACTTTTTAAAAATTATGTTTAAAAGAACTTTAAAATTTAGAACCTGATACCTAAGACTATTTGAAAATATCAAATATTGCCCCTTTGGAACTGATCCAAAGTTAAAAAAAAAATGTGGCAGAAGTCTTGGAACATTAAAACATTTCCCAGAATGCCACAGTGTTTTTTATAGCCATCCTTACATCAAGTTGTCATGCTTTTTGTTTTACAGATCAAGCACAGATTAGAAAATACAAATTGTTTTTCTCAGTTTTCAAACCATATTTGAACATAATTGTACTTACCCTCATCTGTATAACTGTTAGTGTCGAATTTTAGTGAGAAAATTTTCATGAGGGAACCAAAGTCTTCTATTTTACCTTGTGAAATAGTGGGGGCGGGGATTCCAATAAATACGGGTAGTTTTCTAAATTTCTAAGCCAGGAAAGCTCATGAGGTAGGAGGGGTGTTCTAGACCAGTACTAGCTCAGGCCAAAGTCAGTCACAGAAACCAGTGCACAATGAGCCCCTTTTCTTTGCCTTCCTTCCTCCTTCTTACAAAGCAAAATTGCAGATGCTATTTTCTAAATCCATTGAAGGTCAAACACTGTATCACTAAAATAAAAAAATCCAAAGCACAGTATTTGCTTTTTGATTCTTCCCTAAAGGTCCTTGTAGAGCACCTTATGTCCATCATGTCACGTCTACTACAGTGGGTACAGACACCAACACAAATGAGTTTCAAAAGACGCATTTGGGTAGACTTGGAAGAAGGCAAATTTGTACTTTCCTCCTTTTCCCACTGTCTACAACTGCAAACTGTAAGGAAAAAGAACTGACCGGACAGATGGGCAGGCATCAAAGAGAAAAGAGATTAGAGGTGGCTTACAATAGGAAACCAAGGGCTAGGGTAGAAGACATTACGGGAGTCGAATAGACAATTTTTGAAATGAAATGTCATGATGATATTGATATCTCATGGGCTACTTTAAAACCTCAATTTAAAACAAAAAAAAGGTGCTTTGTCCAAGCAGGGTGCTCTTGTAATCATAGTGCTGAGGGTGGAGACAGGAGGATGGGCACAGTAGACAGCTACTAACCTGGCTTACTGGGGAGGTTCCATGCTAGCAAGTAGCTCTGCCTCATAAGACAAAGTGGACTCACCTGGTGACACCTGAGATTGTCCTCTTACCCTGACATGCTCACTTATACTCATACATGTGTGTTTATGTACACACAGAGAGAATGGGGAGAGAAAGGGAGAGAGGGAGGGAGGGACAAAGGGAAAGAGAGAGAGAGAGATCTCTAGAAAGAATGGATGTCAGGGTCAAACACCAAGCAGTAAAAGAGTGAGGCAAATTTGATTTCTTCTTATGTCGGGAATAATAGCAGAGTCTGGGACTCAGAGCTAGCTGTACACTGTGACTAATTCCCCACCATAATTTAAAAGCTTGCAACAGCTATAAAACTGCTTCCATCTGAACAATGAGTTCCTAGCAGTTACAAACATCTCATCAACAAGTAACTCATGTGAATCCTGATAAAATTAGATACCTAACGAGGACAGTAATCATAAATATAATTATATACTAGGTTCAACATCTAATTTCAAAGAGAAAAAAATGCTTTTGAAACAGAAATTAATATTTCATCTAACTGACACTTTTTAATTACAAGAAATTTTACATTTGACTGGGAGACAATAGTTCTACTTTTGCCTGATATATATGTGGTAATAATATACGGCAGTGGAGGAAAAGTTACCAGAACAATGCAAATCATTTTTTTCTTCTACAAACATGGAAGTGCCTGATGTCAAATTCCTTCAGCCAAAATTTTGGGCAAACAAAACCAAAAAGTCATAGTCTTAAGTAAAGAGCAAAAAGTAGAACCAAGTCTATTATTAACAACGTTATGCATTTAAATGAACAAATCAGGTGCTGATATAAAAATTCTGACTCTGGAAATATGGAGCTACTCATTCTGACACAGGAGTCAGAAGAGCAAATTGTCATAATCGGAGCATAAAAAACCAACCAAGCTGCCAATGACCAACTACCTCTTTACTTACTACCCTTCTGGGTAGACTTCCAAACTGGAATTAAGATTTACTCAAAGTCTTGAATAATAATTGTGACAAAGGTCTGGCCTGTGAAGTAAGGTAGCTGTGTATCTAATGTACAGTGAGTTTTGGCTGTACCTCTGTGTTGTTACTTGAATATCTGTTTTATTTTCTTGAGTGGCTTTAATTCAGAACACGATACATAATGTAAAAACAGGCATTCTATCTAGTTTTTGAGAGTCTGAACTTCTCATTTATTTTAAAATTATTATCCTTCCTTCTTTATTTACTCATTCTCTGAGACCTGACTCCAGTCTAGACTGCTTATGACATTTCTTGATCTGTTATTTGCTGATAAAGACCACCTATGTAGACATAAAAATATTTTTTCTTCTAGCAATAATCTGCATTCCTCCCACTGCAAAATTTTTGTCACCCTCTTACTGGACATGTATGAACCTGTTCATCTGTTCGCAGACATACCTGTATACTCTAGTCCACCACTTCAACAAATTGAAAGTGGTAGCAATGCCTGTGGTATGCTTAGAAGTATGGAGTCAGATACTTTAGTACTTGAGGTTCTGATGCAACAAGACAGGAGTCTGGAGCACCAAAGATTAGGATGTTAATGATAACTTTACTAAAGATCCCTCATTTGACCTAAACTTTACTAGTCTGTAGTAGGCCCTTAGCTAATATTTCCTAAAATGACTAGATGAAGTCTATTGTATTAAATAAAGAAAGTTTTTAGTCATATCGACTATATGGGAAGAGATGATGAAGGTATGTAAGAACATAGAACTAGAGAAAGACAAATTCTAACTGGTGATAAGTTACACATAATAATATAAAATATCTCGGTGTGACTCTAACCAAGCAAGTGAATGATCTGTATGACAAGAACTTTAAGTCTCTAAAGAAAGAAATTGAAGAAGACCTCAGAAAATGGAAAGATCTCCAATGCTCATGCATTGGCAGGATTAACATAGTAAAAATGGCCCTTACCAAAAGCAATCTACAGATTCAATGCAACCCCCATCAAAATTCCAACTCAATTCTTCAGAGATAGAAAGAGCAATTCTCAAATTCATTTAGAACAGTGAAAACTATTCTCAACAATAAGAAAACTTCTGGGGCAATCACATCCCTGATCTCAATCTGTACTACAGTGCAACAGTGATGAAAAACGGCATGGTATTGGTACACAGACAGACAGGTAGATCAATGGCATAGAATTGAAGACCGAGAATTAAACACACACACCTATAGTCACCTGATCTTTGACAAAGAAGCCAAAACCATGTAGTGGGAGAAAAAAGTAACATATTCAACAAATGGTGCTGGCTCAAGTGGTGGTCAGCATGTAGAAGAATGCAAATTGATCCATTCTATTCTCCTTGTACAAAGCTAAAGTCCAAGTGGATCAAGGACCTCCACATAAAACCAGATACAATGAATCTAATAGAAGATAAAGTAGAAAAGAACCTCAAACACATCAGCACAGGGGAAATTTCCTGAACAGAACATCAATGGCCCAGCCCCTAAGATCAACTATAGACAAACGGGATCTCATAAAATTGAAGGCAAAGGATGATGTCAATGGGACAAAATGGCAACCTACAGATTGAGAAAAGATCTTTACCAATCCTACATCTGATAGAGGGCTAATGTCCAATATATACAAAGATCTCAAGAAGTTAGACTCCAGAGAACCAAATAACTTATTAAAAATGGGGTATAGAGCTAAACAAAGAATTCTCAATTGAGGAATCTGTAATGTTCAACATCCTTAGTCATCAGGGAAATGCAAATCAAAACAACCCTGTGATTCCACCTCACCCCAATCAGAAGAGTTTGGAGCCTAAAAAAGCAAGAGATGTTATTGCAATACAGCCATTCTAACCTGCAAAGGAAGGATATTGAGAAATTTGGAAGGTGAGTTGAAATTGAATAGATACTGACACCAGAGAGGAGGGAGGGCCTTTCAAATTCCAGAGGTTTGTATCCTCAAGGACAGAAATGTGGAGATGAACTAGGTAATGTGGTATTCACTGGGGCTGCGGCTCATAAGGAGTTTCCATGCACATGTAAAGTGGTAAATGGTTATGAAGATACACCACAGCTCTCATTAGAGCTAACAACTAGAGAAGGACTGTTATGAAGAAGGAGTCCAGCTTTTTATTTATGTAACAGGTAGAATATGGGAGTAGAAAGACAAATCTTACAACATGGAAAAGCACTGCTGAGAAGTTGTGACAGTTTTGTCTTGTAGACTAGAGTGGAACAACATTTTTCTTTTACTCGGATAATCTGAAAGATAGATCTGAGGGCTTAGAAAAGGAAGTGAACGCACATGAATGTGGGGAGACAACAGAAGGCGGCTATCATCCTTGAGGACATCTTGAGTCATATACCCTGACAAAAGACTTGTTTTCAACAGCCTACAACAGCTGAGCACACTGTGATAACATCTTGTTTTAAATACCCAGGATTTCCCTTGGGTGTGTGTGACTTAAAGATGTGACTTAATAAGTGAGACTTATAAAAGGCGAGAGGCAGGCAGAAGAGGGGACTGGAAACTTGGGGTACAGGAAACTTGGAACCTGGAGACTAGGAACTAGAGACTAGGAACTCGAGACTTGGGATTTGGACTAGGAACAAGGGACTTGGAAAGCGAGAAGAGAGACTTGAGAATAAACGGGACTGAATCACATTCTGTCTGGTCTCCTTTCTTCGAGTCAGCCCTCACTCTCTCTCTTACTGAACCTTGACCCACGGATTGGAGCAGCAGTACGAGCTGGAACAATTTAGTCCCCAAAGCTTGGGGCAGTGCGGGCTCTAACAATTTTGACCCCCAAGCTTTTGGTAGTGTGGGTTCCAGATTTTGGCAGAGTGGTCCCCAACACATGAACCTAGACTTGCAAACCTTGCGAGTCCACAGAAGCATCAAGAAGGTTAAGGAAAAAATTATCAAGAAGATATATATAGGAGAGTGTGTAAATTAATCCCCTCATTTAAGTAATGATAAAACACACTCAATATGTTCATGGGTTTTATATATGTACAATTATCTGCTTCCTTCTTTCAACTTCCCATCAAGGTGAAGAAGGTTAAATATGCATTCAGTTGGTACTGAGAGATCACAAGGGTAGACTAAGAAAACATATGTTGTATTTTTTTTAACAATACTTTTATATCTTTACATAAATGTGCTTTTATATCATCATAAAATGGCTAAGTATGAAACATACTTTTTCAAGTTAGAGAATCCAAGTTTATATCCGCAGAACCTACATCAATGCTGGTTGAGCATGGTAGCCTACCTGTAGTTCTAGAGTTTGGAAGGAGAAGGAGATATGGTGTCCCTAGAGCATGTTGATTAGTTATAGAAGGTGTACAGGGATCAAGCAAGACTCTCAATGTCAGCTTTAGGTGTCCATATGCACACAAAAGTCTGCATGTAAGTATATGAACTCATACACGCATCCCCAGACACATACAAACACACATAAACATCAATAGGCATACATACTACATAGACATATTAATAAAAATAAGTATCATGTAAATACTGTTGGCAAATGTATGGTATTATTGACAAATAGCTAAATGTATCAAATTAGTGACCTGTTTCATACTATTTCCTGTTAGATCTATCAAGCTAGTTACTTGTTTGAGGTTTCCAGTTTCATACTGATAAGCTGTTCAGGCTAGTTACCCATTTTATACTAGGTATCTGTTTCAGCTTAGATAACTGTTTTAGGTTAGCTACCCTTTTTTATTTAAGCTACTTGTTAAAAACTAGTAATGTCTCATACTACCAGTAGGTATCCATTCCATATCACTACACATTAGTTACCTGCTTACCTGCTAGTCATTTACTTCAGGTCTGTTAATAGTTTGTGATTAGCTGTTCTTTTCACAAGGCTATTAATTATTCACTAGAGCTTGCTTAGTTATTTCACACCAGTTACCTGCTTCAGGCTAGTTAAATGCTCCATACCAGTTACCTGTCTCAGGGAGGGTGCTGACGTTACATCGGCTTTCATTGCCTTCACCGGCTGAAGTCGATGCTCTTACTTCAAAGATGTATGATGTATTGGCAAGAAGTTTTGTGAAAGTATATGTGGGGTCTCTGGGGGAGACTTTGGTAGAATTCCCTTCAACTGTTATCATATAGTGAATAATTATTCCATTTGCTTTTCTCGGTGGGTCCCACATCACTGATACTGACTGCCAGTCACGTGCCATACACACTATATTCTGTACAGCACCTGGAACTTAAGAGGAAAACATTTGCTCAAAGTTAAAATTTATACACACATAGTAAATCATTCAACTATGCAGGCAAGAGATAAGATGAGATTTTGTAAACAAAGAAAAACTACAAATCTAATATGTCAACTTTTCCAACGTATGTGTGACAAGTTCTTCACATAAATGATTGTAGTCTACCAGATTGCTATTGCTCACAAAATTGAGCATTTAATGGAATGCTTTCCTAGGTCCAAGCTGCCAACACATTCTCATAATCTCAGAAATGCATTGGCCTCAAACCTAAGCAGTCATAGATACCAGCTTTCTTAATCATGACTGTGCAACCTTCTCAATACTTATTACTGAACATTATTCAACACACAGTGGCCCAACTATCGCTATTCCAGGCCCAACAGTGCTAGGAAGCAAAGCAGAGATGTTTTATTGGAGTTCTTTGGAAGAATGCAAACTATTTTAGAAATCATTGGAAGGATTGTTTAAAGACTCTCAGGTTTTTCTACTAGAACATCTCTCAATCTACTTGAGCCCTCTGGGGTCCATTCTACATAGTTGACATGAATGAAGACCAGTATACATCCATGAACATGATTATATGTCAGAGACACTGGCCACTTTCCAAGGCAATATCTAATAATGTCCCTCAGTTTTAATATTAATAGCATAACTTCATTGTTATAGTAAAAGGAGGATGGTGGGGAGAAACGACCATCTGATTAATTCACAGATTACAAACTGTTCACAGTAGAATAAAGGGATGCTCCTATCCTACAAACATGACTTAGAGAAGGCTCAAGAAATCCGTAGCTTCTCAACAATCTTTTTCTGGACCTATGCGTATCTCTCTCTTATAAACCCTTCTTCTGTAGGATTAATACATCAGTGCAGAAAGACAATACTAAGATGTGTCTGACACATACAAATTAAAGGTGTGGGAAGCTGTTTGTACTGACACCTGACGTGCGTGAGGTAACAAACCATGCACGCGCAGCGACATGGGAACACCTAGCACCACCCAGCTTGGACGTCACATCCGCCACTGGACTAGTAAAAACTGTGCATGTACAGTGGCAGGGGAACCTGGGAATTTGAGCAAGCAGCCAATCATAATTGTCCACCCCAAGGGGTATATAAGGCGGGACCAAGTTCAACTTGCTCTCTCTCTCCCTTATGCATGGGAAATAAACACGTGTCGCGGAAGGATCCTGTGTGTTCGCATGAGTTCCTGCAGTGGGGATATCGCGCGGATTACAAAAGGTTTGGGAAACTTCAACTTAACTGACTCTATGAATCCCCCAGACCAATAATAAAACAATTAATATACAAACATGAAAAGTTCCTATCACTTTTCTAGCCTGAGCATTATGTTTTGTGACAGGAGTTTATGTTACTGCTAGAAATATTAGTTTCTGCAGTAGTTTATGTGTGATAGTCCTCAACATTTATTAATAATATTAAATATTTTATAGGTTCAGAATCTTTAGATATTTTCCTTCAAGATAATGCATACTCCCTCTAGTCACTGCCACAAGCTCCTGCCAACAACAAAGATGGAGTCCCAGTTGGGTTGTTCACTAAGTTTTGAAGGTACATTCTACCTGTTCTGTCTGGGTCATGGCTGCTTCATGCAAAGAAGGTGATAATTATAATACTATTTACACACAATTTACTGCATGTAAAACTCTCTAATATGTAAAATCTAATGAATCTTTTCAAATGTTTTGGACCATTCGTGCAGTGGATGCAGCCAGTGTGTGTTTCTTTTCAGTTGAAGGGAGAAAGCTCAGAAGAGTCCTGAGTCCTTGTCAAGGTTACACAACCTCCAAGTCATGGAGCTCGGATTCTCGTTCAGACACTGATTGCACAGCTTGAACCTTATCCACTATAATACTAGGGATTTGACTTGTCTGTGGGCATGCTGGGAAAGGCAATCTCAAGTGTCTGTAAGTTCATGGGAAAATTACTGACTTAGTATCATTAGCGTCCCATCTCAGTGTGGATTCTCATTAATAAACGTATATTCGGAGCTGCTGTGAACTGATAAGAGAAGGATTTTTTTTCAGCCATTCAGTAATCATTGTTAAAAAGATAAAAAAAGGAAGAGGGGTATCTTTAAATATTTGACCTAGTTAGTAAAACAAAAGGGACGTGTTTAACCCACCATTAAGTAATTCATAAATGAGAACTATTCATGGCCTACACAAAGACTAGGTGTGGCCCATACAAATGTGCTGCGGTAGTTCAGTTACTGCAAAAGCGACTAGCTAGTGGCCTTATTAGGACTTGATGTTGCAAGGGGAGTCTATGAGGTGCAAGAGGCAACACTGACTCCTGCCTCTCAAATCTTCCAGCTCACCTCCTGAAGAAAAAAATAAATCATTGTCACAATTCACGAACATTTAAATGGTTGCATTAAAAGTGACCAATAGGTCATTTTCTTCTCTTTGAAGCCCCACAAAATGAAGTTCCACCTTGTCACTTCCTTTAAAAACTAGCCTCTTATATTGTCCTCAGTTATAAAGAAAATGTTGTATATAAATATATGTGTATCAATATATATATATATTGAGATATATATATATATATATATATATATATATATATATATATATATATAGTTTGGAATATAACCCAGCCTAATCTTCAGCACTGGAATTCCATCCCATCCCCCTTTGAATGGAATGCTAGTGGCACTTTTATTAAACAGAGACGAATGGTGAAAGTCTTAAATATGAGAGCAAACATCGCAGAGGCAGCAATTGTGACTCACCAGCCTCTTGGGTTGTAAATTTCACCACATTACTGAACTGATTGCCATTTCCAACTTTGGTAAATGCAGACACACTGATCGAGTAGGTGCTCACAGGCTCCAGTCCAGCCAGTTTGACATCAGTCTGAAAACCTGAAATATTCTGAAAAGGAAAAAAATCCTTAGTCACAAGTACTTAGCCATCTTCAAATACTTGTTTGAAATTAACAGGTATATTTGAATATCATGCATACACTCCTTTTACATTTTACCTAGGAGTTGATGGCTATGTATAATTAAAATAATTATTAACGTTTTGTACTTGGGGATATGATGAGCTTATGATACAAGGAGGAACTGGGTACCATTTTGGTCTTGAAACCTCATCCATTTTTGTTTATGAAGTATATTTTTTTAGAATTGTGTGCTTATTAATTTCCTTTCAACTTGCTAAGCTAAAATTTCAAATTTAAATACAACTTATAGCTGGTCAATAATATTCATTTTTTTTCAAATCTACTCTCTCATATTTCTAATGTCAACCAACATATCTGTATATATTTACTTATCTATCAGCTCCAGTGTTATAACCAGGGAAAAGAAAGCCACAGATGAAACACAATCTCTGTTCCACAGAACATAAGTTGGAGACACCAAAGAACTCCTAAATTTCTATTCTGACACAATTTTAAGGAAAATGGGGTGGGGGGGGGGGGGGGACGGAAAGAGCAAGGAACTATAGTTGACCCAAAAAGAATACTCTTTCTTTTAGACAAATTTCCTACCAATAATAAGAAATTGTATGTGAAAATGTATCCTAATTAATTAAAGTGAGAGGCCAAGCTGATGAACTCATGTGGAGGCTGTAACAGCCATAGAGTTATATGGAGGTCAAAGGTCACCTTGTGAGAGTCCACCTTCTCCCCTCACCAAGTGGTTTTGGGCATTGGACTCATGTGATCAGGCTTAGCAGCAAGAACTTTTACTAGCTGAGCCATTGTGCCATTCAAGGTCTTAAGTTACCTGCATTGATATTAACTATAGAATCCCATTTTAAAATCAACTCCATGGAAAGCAGGTATTTTTGTAATATATGTTTATATACATAGTCACATATGCATGCAATAATAATTAATGAGAAAGGAATTTATGAACTTGGAAGAGAGCAGAAGGCTTATATTGGAGGGTGTGGAGGAAGAAACAGGAAGGGAGAAATGTTGTAATTATAATCTCAAATTTATTTAAAAAAAAAAAAAAAAAAAGAATCTCCAGGAAGTCACTACCGAGACATGTTCTCCCACCTCTTCTTATTTCACACTTCTTATTTACAAATCATGTTGACGAATGATCTGTAGATTATAAGAACTAGTAAAACATGGTCCCTGTCAGCAAGAAAACTTTATATTAACTGCTAAAAGTCCATAAAATGTGTTTCTAATAAGAAATTAGGCACACTACAAATTCATTTTGATATTGATTCCGAAGAACTAGTGGGCAGGGAATTGGATAAACTTGAGAGTTTAATTATTCAATGCAATAAATTAGTTTATTGGCTAATGGATACATTTACACAAAAGAAAGTCTTTTAAAAGCTTTTTACTGAACAAATGGCTTCTTGCAGCACAACAGAGTGACCCAATTTTCCAACTGATGTCAATGTCTCAGTGTGGGCTGATGAGCCTTCAGTGACGCTGGGGTGGCTCTAATGCTATTCTGTCTCC
The DNA here is from genome assembly GCA_030674055.1 of Rhabdomys pumilio. Classification (NCBI taxonomy): domain Eukaryota; kingdom Metazoa; phylum Chordata; class Mammalia; order Rodentia; family Muridae; genus Rhabdomys; species Rhabdomys pumilio. The sequence continues at coordinate 28,075,552 of JANHMN010000021.1, forward strand.
ACAAAGCCACAGGCCATTAAGGACAGAAAAAGAATGAAACAACAGGGAAAAAAGAATGAAAAGGAACATAAAGTGGTCCTGGCAATGAAAGTTGATGTAAACCTAAACACAGTATCAGGGAAAACAGCGGACAAGGTAAACAGGAATACTAAGGGATTGGGGGAAGGGAGGACATGAGAGCAGATTTAAAGGAACTAAAGATTTATAGAAAAACTATAATCATTTAAAAGGATTGCAAAATAATGATAATCAGAGGTAATGAAATGTTGTAGAATTTTAAGATTAAAACTACTTGCTCTATATACAGGCAGGTCTGAGGCCCCCTGGCATGTATGTAGTACTGAACTACCTGGTGGGAGAGAATGCAGGGGACTGGGAATGGGATGGGGATGGGAGTGGAGAACTCTGGGAGGGAGTACCAAGAGGGGGAGCAACATTTTGCATGTAAATAAATAAAATAATTAATTAAAAAACCCAACAAACAAACCACTTGCTCTAAAACTATATACTTAATATTTTCCGGTATAAAATTGTAGATTTGATACCAATGAAATATTAATAGAAAACATATATTAGAAAAAAAGTAGTTTAAAGATATTCAAATCATATTCAAGCAATAGTATTTTGCTCTTTCATGCTGAAAGCTACCATGACATTAGAGGGAATTTTTGTTCTTTTCTTAATCTGTGCAATGATTGCTAATGAATTTATTATATGCCTGGAATTGTTCAGTGTTTTATATGAATTTACCCTTATAATCTTCATTAATATATGACGTTTTTTATTCTAATTCTTCACTTGAAGGAAGTAATCTTGAGAGGTTAAGAAACTTCTAGAAAGCATCACTGTAAATCTCTATGGAAAAATTCAAACCAGGTATTATGGTTTGTATATGCTCGGCCCAGGGAGTGGAACTATTAGAAGGTGTGGCCCTGTTGGAGTAGGTGTGTCACTGTGTGTGTGGGCTTTAAGACTCTCATCCTAGTTACCTGGAAGCCAGTATTTTGCTAGCAACCTTCAGATAAAGGTGTAGAATTCTCAGCTCCTCCTGCACCATGCCTGACTGGCTGCTGCCATGCTCCCTCCTTGATTATAAAGGACTGAACCTCTAAACCTATAAGCCACTCCCAATTAAATGTCATCCTTATGAGCTACCTTAGTCATGGTGTCTGTTCACAGTAGTAAGACCCTAACTAAGACAACATGTAATTTGATGTCAGCCTTTGCTTTACTGTTCTCTTCAAGGTGTTCATATTAAAGATCATTCTATAAAAATTAGGTCATAATATATATATATATTGGAATGAACATACAAGGTAATCTTAAGGGTGAGATTACTCCAAGAAAATTATTTCTCTCCTGTGAATATTTTCTGCAGCCTACTCAGGCAATCCAAAAAAATATGAGGAAACTGAGCTTAAACTTTGAATAGATAATAAGGGACTGTGTGCTGTGCCATTAATACAGGCTTTACAGTTCTGGGAACTGGTCCACATTTAAGAAGTTACATAATGTATAACCTTTCAGATAGGAAAATACTATATTAAGTTCCAGAAAGGGCGATATTGTTCCTGATGGCAGTAATAAGTAAATGATCTATAACTGTTATTCTTGATATTCTGCCCTTCTCTTTCTAAGCTGCGAGTTCTAGAATGCTGATATACCATAAAAATAAATTATGAAGTCTCCAGTGTTTAATGTTTACTCTGTATTTTGCATTCTTCTTGCAAATAAAATATCTCAGGACTTCATTTGGTGTCATTAAAAAAAGGACAACTTTCTTAAATAAATACCAATTGTAACATACTTTGGCAATCAAATGCTAGTACTCATGGCCCTAAGTTTCAGATACATTGTTCTATCGGATCTTTGCATGTGTGTCACTGACTCTACATCCTAAAAACTGAAAGAACGAAGAGATATTGAGGATTACAAGTGAATTACCATAGAAAGTCAGAGAATAAAACTTTATTATAAAATACCAGGTGGTATACTAGCACATACCATCTAGAAGAGTTACCACAAGGCCAGTGTAAACATTTTTTATGAAAAAGTTATAAAGATTCATTTGATACTTATTTTTTCCAATAAAAAGAAGTATATCATGTAGTAGATTTTAAATAAGCCCCACACATTACTCTATATTTCTCAGCATTAATTAAACAGTGTAATTAGTTCTTAGAATGTAGAAGCTGTGCATATAAGGTAAAATGTTCTAGGAAGTATTCAGTTCTTACATCAAATGCCTCCCTATATTTTCCATGAACATCCCATATTTCAGAAAAAGGGATTTTTAAATAAATATTATCATTGTTCATTAATTACTGCAGTGTGCTTGGGGTCACATCCAGAGTTTTATACACAAGAGGCAAATACCCCCACCACTGAGATATTTCCCTAAATACTCCCACTGAATAAATCAACAGCTCATTTTTCCCTGCAGCTCAAAACAATTTAACTCAGTTTCCGAGTTTCTGAAATAAATATACACTGTTATAATCAACCTACCTTGTAAAACACAGTATCAGTCTCATGCTCATGAATTTTGAAACTATATACTTTAACAATACCGCCAGGAAGAGGACTTGGGTACCAGGTCAACCACACGAAATCTGAAGTGTAGTTGATTAAAGTCAAATTCTGAGGAGGTGCTAATGGCGCTGCAGGAAAACACATTATAAAACTCGTGTTCATAAAATGTGTAGCACAGAAATACTATCTTGATTCTACTTGCTCAAAAGAAACTAACTCAGAAAGAATTATAAAATAATCATATGTTGTAATTCTAGAAACAAATAATTCTGCTCTAAGATCTACAACCCCATGTTTCAAAATAGCATTAAACAGAACAGATATTTCTGAAGCTTGAACTGGAGAAAAAGAAGGAAAATGGTCTGCAAAGCAGGTGAATGGCTGTAAGTTGGCCACAAACAAAAGATCTAATGCTCTTCATTGTTCGGGTTCTTTCTTACAAAGCGCACAGGCTGAATAGAGAAATCACTGGAAATAGTGTTTTTTTCCGACTTACCTGACTCATCTGTGTAAAACAAAAGAATACTGGAAGGACCAAGTCCTTTCATAGTTCTTGCAGCAGCAAAAAACCTATATAAGGTAAATGGCGAGAGTTCGTCCAGTACTATGTGGTTACCGGAAGTGACGAAAGTGTGGTTGGCGTGGGGTCCTTGTAAAGTTAAATGGTAACTTAGTATTGCACCGTTTGGCTTTAATGGGGGATCCCACGATAAGAGAATGGAGGTAGAAGAAAGATTTTTAAAAGTGTTGATTATTGGTGGCGTGTCTGGAACTATAAAAGAAAAACAGAATGTTAATGAGACAAAAAAAGTTTTCATTAGTAAAGAAGCCACTTCGAAATAATTGGACTTAATTTTATTAGTAGACTGTTTTGATTTTAAGTCACTTAGAACTTACTAGGTCTATTGAAAAAATAATTACTTAAGAAAATAACTATAAATACTGTTTTTCAGAAGCAATATAAATACAGATGGGGATGCTTTCAGCCAACCATCAGACTGAGCAGCGGGACCCTAATGGAAGAATTAGGAGAAGGACTGAAGGAGCTGAAGGAGGTTGCAACCCCATAGGAAGAACAACATCAACCAGCTACAACCCACAGAGCTCCTAGGGACTAAACCACCAACCAAGGAGTACACATGGAGGGACCCACGACTCCAGCCTCATATGTAGCAGAGGATGGCCTTATCTGGTATCAATTTGAGGGGAGCCCTTGGTCCTGTGAAGGCTAGATTCCCCAGTGTAGGGGAGTGCGAGGGCTTTGAGGTGAGAGTGGGAGTGAGTAGGTGGGGGAACCCCTGCATAGAAGCAGGGGGAAAGGGGATAGGATAGGTTTCTGGAGGAGAAACATTGAAAGAGGATAACATTTAAAAGGTAATAAATAAAATATCCAATAAAAAAGAACAATAATAATCCACATAAAAAGCAATGGCAGGGTCTTTCCTACCGTCTTCTTCAGTTTTGATGTGTAGCTGGGCAGTATAGGTCTCAGAGAATCCCTTTTCTGTTGATGGAGTGATTTTAAATATATAGTCAGTATATTTTTCCAGATTATCAAAATATATGCTGTTTTCATATGTAATCAGAGGTAGTCTCATGTGCCGCGGGGGACTCAGCTGTAAATTCAGTGAAACATAGTAGAAGACGAGGCCATTTGGTTGAGAGGGTGGCACCCAGCTCACGTTTACTGCAGTTGATGAAATAGACTCGAAAGTCAGGTTTCTGACAGGACCTTCAGGTACTGAGGTAGGTAGCGATCAGAACATAAAAGCCGTCAGTTACTCCAGCTATCACAATTCACATATTAAATGTCATTACTGAAACACCATCACTAGCTCATACTAGTACATTATTTAAGTGAAGACAAATGCATATTCATATGAGTGTAAAATTATTCCAAATGATTGTCATTTTTAACACATATAAGAATTATGTTACTATCATATCCTACTGACTTTCCTTTCTTACCATATGGGGATTATGTGTGTTTATATGCAACACATATTTCTAAATAGAATCAACAGTTTATTAATTATCTAAATAATCCTTCTACTTTCCTTATTCCAAAAATTAGCTTTATTGAATATATAGAGAATAATGCTCAGGGTACATAAGAGACTTGCTCCAAGTGATGTTGGTAGTAAGAATATTTAATGCTAAAATTTTCTGATTTTCAGTAACTAGATGTCTCCAACCAACTAAACACCAACCCACATTTGTATTTAAGAAATGATTCCACTTATGAAATTTTAATTTCCAGAGATCAAACTAGGCTGGATATAAAATTGAAAGTCCCAAAAGATGCAATGAAAAGTAAATCGTTATTGCTTCTGGCACTTTAATTATGATTGGTAAATTATTATGGGTTGTAGCAGTCTTAGGAGAGATCTATAACTGAAGAATGTCTGAGATGATGTTGATCACATTATGCTAAAACTTTTTTGTTAAACATTCATCAACTGCATAGTTTCACATGATAATTGTACTCTGTGGGTGAACCTGTCCACGGTGAAAGTTATTTTTTTTCCAAGAACAAGCAAGTTTTTTCATGTATAGATTGGTAAGTTAATGATTTTTCAAACAGTAAGCAGTAGTTAAACAGTAGTTTAACGCAGTAGAAGTTATGTCACAATCATTTCTCAATAAGATGGCTCAGTAGTTAAGAGCACTTGCTGTTCTTCCTAAGGACCTGAGTTCAGTTCCCCGAAACCATGACTGACAACAGTCTACAACTCCAGTTGTGGGGAAGGGGAGTTCCATGTCCTTTTCTGGACTCAAGTCCAATCACTCACAAGCATGCAAGCAAAACTCCCATACACAAAAGAAATAAGTTTTTAATATTAAAGAAAGGAGAAGCAGGAGCCACATGGGAAATGGGCAGCAGTCCACTTTCCATTGCATCCTGAAAACTGAAACTGAAATGAACAAAGCATTGCATCAAGCCTTTGAACAGACATCATAGTTTTGTGAATGTTCAGCATAAACAGGATTCTGAAGAAGCTGTCTGCAAAAAAAATCTTTTAATTAAAACATATCTTGTTGTGTTTGACACAAAGACAATTAAAAAATCGTTCATGAATTCCTGTGTGTACTTAAAGTCAGAAAAGAAAATTAGATGCTGGAGACGCGTTTAAAGCAACTTCAGGAACAAGTGAGCAGGCATATGACACAGGTCATCTAGGCTTGTCAGGGTATTGTTCCCTGTCAATTCCAGATGACCATAACATCTCTCAAAACAACAGAATCAACAAGATTTTAATGAATAGGTAATACGAAAGCCAATGTTGAGCCTGTCCATTATTCAAAAATTATTTTTACCAAGGACAAGCCAAGTATTCTCTTGTTATGCTTGTATTAGCCAATTTATGACTTTCTTCTATCTACACATGTTTAAATGTTTCTATAAAGTATGATGGGCAGAAAATGTGGTACTTCTTCTACAGGATGCTGTCACCGAACAAATTGGTGAGTTGAGATTCAGTGTACATTAGGTGTGAAGTCATAGAAAAAGCAGTGGAGTTCCAAATGCCTAGGAAGAGGCTCTCCAGTGGAGAACTCTCAGCTCACAGCAAAGTGTTAATATTTATCACTGTCAGCCCTGTGAAATTAATATTAGAGTGGGGGAAAAAGTAGAATAAACTGCCATAGTTGTAAGAGTCTAAACACATTTAAGCTCAAAGGAGAAGTGGTTAAATATGTCTAACAAGATTCTAATGTCAGTATACACAAATAGAAGGTCCTGACATAGTTATCAGATTTTTAAATATCCAACTAAAGATAAAGACATGTTCGTTTACATACTGTCTTGGTCTGTGTACACATGAATTACATCACTGCTTTTATTCCCATTTCCAACTGAAGTACTTGCTGTTAGCCAAAATGTATAGTAGCTGAATATTGCCAGTTTATATATCCTTGCAGACACTGTCACATTGCCAGGCTCCTTGGTTACTTGAAGAAGTGTAAAATTCTGAAAGATAAACACATTGTTTTAATAATTCAGAACATGTTTTAGTATGCACAGATACTGCAAAAATAATAGTTATTGACCAGAAACTATCGTTTTTACATTTTAATTCTTAGGAGAAACAACATGAAGTGATGTTATCATAAAAACTAAACTGGAATTAGGTTTGTTTTAAAAGTGGAATACATGGTAGCAGTTTTTCTTACCAGATCAATACATAAAATATTAACGAGAAAAAGCCCTGAGCTTTGCACAGCAGAAAATGTCAAATGGTCACGAAAGAACTCCATGGCTCTGCTGACTGAGCTTGAGTTTCCCTTTGAAACTTTCAAATATTTTTTTTAAAGCATTGGATATATTCCAACAGATCTGAAAAAACTTAATACAGCCTTACACTTTATTCTTCCCATTATTAATAATAGAAGTGATGAAGTATTTGCCTTATCTACAAACTCAAACCATTGCTATTATTTATCTCCAGTGGCTTTTTATATGGGAGGGGGAAAAAAAGCAGTTACTACACTTACATACAGAGTAAGAATAAAATTAATTATTTTTTTCAGGATTTAAAGAATTTGTGTCACAGTTTCCTTTCCGGACAGCATTTAAAATTGTGTGCGTGTGTGTGTGTGTGTGTGTGTGTGTGTGTGTGTGTGTGTGTGTGTGTGTATTAAATATATATTCAGACAAAAAGAATTCTAAAATAAAGAAACATAAATTTAAATAAAAACACAAAGTGAGCTGAGAATGACATGCAGCTGACTGTGACTATTTTCCGGGTTCTTCTTTCTTCCACCCTTCTCTAATCTTTGTCTTCCTCTCTTTCCACCTCCTGACACTACATAAGAGAGAAAAATATGATCTAGAGAAAAGGAAGTCAGGGAGCAGAAATGGGACCACACTGTCATTAGTTCCTGCTGATTAGGGAGTCAGTTCATTGGAGCAAGTTTGATCTTTGCCATCAGGTTATCTAATTATTTCTTACTTCTTCTTTGTTCATGAATACTTAACCAAACCACCAACAACCAATAATCATATCCCACCTTTTGTTATTTTATATATATCCTCTTCAAAGTTCCCAGAATTTCAAATGTCATACAATCATAGAAACTATCTGCGGCTTGCAAACTCAAGCCTCTGCCAGAGCCTGAGACAAATCTCAGTCAGCTGCTGTGGACAGTCTGAACCAGCCCCATATCCCCATACCTAAGATTAAAAGAAAAACATACTCTTACAATATTTCTCTGTTTTTAAAAGAAACCAAGATTCTCACTACAGTGGTGCATCTAGTAATGTCAGCACCTGGAAGATTGAATAAAAGGGGACTGTCTAGTTCAAGGTCAGTCCCCACTACATAGTGACTTTCAGGAAGGTTGAACTACATAATGAGACCCTGTCTCAATATGTTTATAAGAATGTTCTGTGTACAATGAGAAAAATCACCATGCAATGTACACAAATCACTTTAAATCTTATATGCATGACTGGACCAATATCTAATCTCAAAGGTTCTCATCCCTTAACAATAAAATAAGAATAACTGTTCCCACTTTAGAGATAGCTATTGAGGATTGGTCTCCAATGATATGCAAATATATCAATATTGTACTAAATTACAATAAGAGAAAGACTAAGATGCTTAAATAATTAACATAGTATATTCTAATTGGTTAAGTTTGTACTCAAGATGATACTACAATTTGTCAATTTAAAATTCAGTATGTTTTGTGGGACTTTTTTTTAACATTATCTGTCAGTACAATCAAAGATTTGCTTTGATTTTGTGGTGTCTTTTTTGAAAATAGACTTGTTTAAAGCCATGTAACAATTTCTCAAGAAATGTGATCTGTGAGACTGGATGCCTTCCAATACCTCAACTTTACAGACAGAATAGCTACTAGCTTATATAAGTACCACTTACAAGCATTAATTACTGGAAGATTATTGAAATGGATTTTAGAGGGTTTTGGGGGGTATAGAATTTATTCTAATTATCTAAAAGTATCACAAATAAGTAATTGATTATTTTGAATCACTGAACGTTCATTCCTGTTAGGTGTATGACTTAGCATGCATAGACACGAAACAAATTCATAAAATCTTAGACCTTATCCAGGTGTTTGATCCATTTATTTCCTCACCTCGTATTTTTATTTTTGCCTTATAACGTCTTTTGGGTCCAATTATCTAACTAAACCTGAGTGCTTTATTCATGGATACATGGCCAGAAAGTACCTTGCAGATGCTCTCAGATTTTATCAGGAAAAATTATTTTACATACATACAGAATTCTGTTAGACATATTATGAAAACGTGACAGATGCTAGTGAGAACTGAATAAGAGGTAATTTCCCATACTAAACACAGTGTGTGATGACTTAAGGAATTAAAGAGGATGATTGAACAGTAGCAACTTGCTTAGTGACTTCTGTCCATATTCCAATGCTTCTGAATTCTAGCTAAGTGCTGAAAATCTTAGTCCATGGCAACAGTTTTATGTTATTTCAATGAAAACATGTATTGATCATCAAACCTATGCATGAAACCATTCTGGGAACATAGAGGGAATATAAATGATATATATCCCACTTTTTCAAGATGTTTGCTATAACAGAAGGATCCTAAGACTTGGACCAGATGTCTAGAACAGGAAGCAAATAAAACATGTTAAGTGTGGGGTTTTCCACACAGTTCCAGGGGAAGGAGAAAGCAGGAAATAGAAGATATATACAGAATCTGCTACATAATTTTTTTTTATTCCAAGTATTTTTTTTCTACCAACTTAAAAAACAACAGATAGAGAAGATACGCTACTTTGAACATTAAATTTGGGAGTGTATTAAAACTTGAGAGAATGTCAAGCAACATGAGACTGAACTTCTGAAATGTTTTAGCATCATTAGCCTGTGCTCTCTTGCAGCTGTCAGCTTGAAAGCATTCTTAAGATTACTTAATAGGACATAACCTGTTCTAAGACAGATGAGTTGAAAACGGGATTACGCTATATACTCAGGTCTGAATACATAGGTTTAGAAGATCATGCTGACACTATAGGTAGATGTTCAAAAATGAGGTGCAGTTATAGACAATGAGAACCAAACTGTAATTGTGCCCAAATTGCAAGTAAATTGGATAGAAGCAAAAACTATTGCTAAGGTTTCAGACGACACAATTTTGTGACGCTGTTTCAAAATGGATAAAGATGGAAAATCCTCAAGTCGAACATGGTAAGGAGAAATAACGTTGAGTCTGTGAGCAACTCAGTGGTAAGAAATAATTGTTATGCTTCTTACCAGCTTTCAAAAAGAGAACAAATTTAAACAAATTTGTAGTGTACAGAGATATATCTCCCCCTTTTCTATTTTATAAAGATATTGTTTTAAAGTTCCATGAGCCCGTTCCACAGACTCTTGACCTTGACAATTATAAGGAATCCCCATAAGGGAATTGTTAAATTGCTGCTAAAAAGTCTCGAATGTTTGACTGTCATAGCCAGTTCCATTATCTGGGTTTTTTGTTTGTTTGTTTCTTTTTCTTTTCTTTTTTGTTTTATTATTGGGTACTTTATTTATCTACATTTCAGATGTTATCCCCTTTCCTCATTCCCCACCCCCAGAAACCCCTTAACCCATTCTCCCTCCTCCTATTTCTATGAGGGTGTGCCCCCACCCATCTGCCCACTCCCACCTCCCCTCCCTCGAATTCCACCTCACTGGGGCATCCAGTCTTCAAAGGACCAAGGCCCTCCTCTCCCACTGATGCCTGAACAATCCATCCTCCTCTACAAATACAGCTAGAGACATGGGTCCCTCCATGTGTGTTCTCATGTTAGCTCTTTAGACCCAGAAAGCTCTAGTAGATAGGTATTGTGGCTCTCCCCATGGGGCCACAAGCCCCTTCAACTCCTTTAGTCTTCTCTCTAAGTCCTTCACTGGGAACCCTGTGATCAGTTTGACGGTTAGCTGTGAGCATCTGCTTCTGTATATGTCAGGCTCTGGCAGTGCCTCTCAGAAGACAGGTATATCAGGCTCCCGTCAGCATGCACTTCCTGACATCCACAACAGTGTTTGCATATGATGATTGCATCTGGACAGAATCTTTAGGAGGAGCAGTCTCTGGATGGTCTCTCCTCTAGTTTTCTTTTTTTAACTCAAAACACTTTATCAGTGTGTGTGTGTGTATATATATATATATATATGAACAATAATTAAATAATAAGATGTAATTGAAAAGTATGGGGGGTTGGGAAGAGTAGGAGGAAGTAGAGAAAGAAAAAATTATGTAAATACAGTGCTCATATATGAAATTCTCAAAAAGGAATCCAGTTTTTGAAAATGTTCAACAGATTAACTAGCATTTTACAATATGAAAATAAATCTGACCTATAATTATGTTGAAAGACATTTTAACTCACTACAAACTTTGAAGTTTAAAATGAAATCAATAAAAATTATTTTACCCAGCATACTAACAAAAACCACAATAACATTTTATAATTCAAAGTATTTCTGAGAACAAGAAAATGGATTGTCAGAAGCTAAGTCAGCAGAGCCAGGGGGACACTGTGTGTTATTTCTTTTCTTTTTCTTTTCTTTTTTTTATTATTATCAAATCATAATTTTTACTTTTTAACACATGGGTTATAAACATGAAAATGCAGGATGTGGGGAAGGGGATGACACAGGAGTATAGGTGTTCAGGGGGAGTACAGATATCTTTCAGAACAGGGTATCAGCTGGGTGAAGGTTCAGGGGTCAGGTCAATATAACTCTGCCTATGATTCACTTGTCCTTATCTAATTTGGTACTATATGCCAAGTCTGCCTATATACAAGGTCTACGACTACTCAGACTGGTAGATTTCCACAAAAGCTGCCTGTTTACAATAGTTTATAGACAACTGTTTCAGTGTTTTTCCATAGAGACCCAAGACTTTGTGTTAGCAGGCATGTATGTCAGGCCTATTGCTCATTTTAGGCTTATGGCTGATTTTAGGCCTTCAGTGTATAAGCAGGGCTGCCTCTGACATCTCCTCCCTTCTCCAAGTATAGTAGGGCTGTGGCGATTCTAATTTTGCCAAGGCGGGGATAGAGGCCTGACCTCCAGTAATTAAAGGGGACCTTGTAATGGCTCTAGTCCTCCTGTCATTATCCAGTGAGGCATGAGGGGGCTATACCTGTCTTGATGTTCTTTTCCTGGAGAGGGGATAGTTTTGACATCAACCCCTATGCAGTCAGGCTTGTCCCTTAGTGAACACAGAAACATATTTTTAACTTTTATTTATATTCCCTTGCAGTGCTTAGCCTCACAGCCGAAGCAAGAATTCAGATCGCCAAACAGAGGGGATTCTGGGTGGCCACTCTCTGCTTGGTCTAGGGGCGGAAGTCCCCTCTTTTAGGTTGGGTTCCTCCAGTTTTTTAATAGCTGAGTAGTACTCCATCGTGTAAACGTACCACATTTTCTGTATCCATTCCTCTTTTGAAGGACATCTGGGTTCTTTCCAGCTTCTGGCTATCATAAATAAGGCTGCTACGAACATAGCAGAACATGTGTTCCTTGACTATTTGCATCTATTGTATTGTTAGACCCTCAACCTAGAACTGACCTTAATACATGCATATAATTAAAATGGTATAAAAGCATAAAGAAGGAGGGAAGATGTGATAGGGGTTCTTAGAAGGGGAAATGGGGAAAGGGAATGACATCTCTATTGTAAATAAATAAAATATCCAATAAAAAATTAAAAAAAAACAAAAAACAAAGAGAGAACAGAAGATCTTCTTGATGTACAGAGGAAAAAAAAAAACAGACCTTTCAGTTGGTCTTTGTTCTTAAGGCATTTGTTACAATAATTGTGTCTATAATCACATGTATATCTGTATTTATATATCTTCTATAAATTAGTCTTATTAGATGTGAAGTTATGTAATTCCATTTAGAGGACTGAATGAATACTGACCTGGTCTCTGGACATTGGGTTCTGATGCCTTGCCTTCTCTGGTTCTGATGCCTTTGGCTGAAATGTTTTGCAAAAGTCTGCCCTTGTCCATTTCCTCAGTAGCCCACACTCAGCTTCAAATGAACTCAGCAAGACATACTACAGCCTAGTCCTAGAGATTGTCAATCAGAAGTCCTGACTCTGATTAAGCTAAACATCCAAAACAACAAATGGAACTGGGCCAGTCCAAAGCATCTGCCACCTTCTTTCAATTAGGACAACACCCAGAAATATGAGTTAGCAGTCACAATCAATTCAGCAAGGCACTTCTCCCAGTAAAACCTTATTTTGTAAATTAGAGCATTTCTTTTAAATTCCTGTTTCCCAGATGATATTCCAACTCCCTGTCTCTTGCTCAATCTCACCACTGTTTTTTTATATATATATTAAAATATAAAAAATTTTAATCTAGGGAAATAGTATAACAAATTTGGGCAAAATTGAAAATATCTCTCTATCTTAAATTCATCTCAGCTTTTTTATTACTTCTGTGTTCTCATCCCAGATAATCCTTTTCGCAAATAACAGTCCCATGACCTACATTCTACAGACTAATAATGATATGCCCACTGGTCTTTTTTACATCTAATTACAAGCAATAATAATGGTGCTGTGATTATAGAAACTCACTCCTCAACAATAAAAAAATATTTCAGTTGAAGAAAAAATACTGTATTCTAAGTATCTGTCTTTATAACCACAAATATCAATAAATATAGTCTTGAGTCCTCTTCAATGTAACTTCACTTTCAACAGGTACCCTTACAGAAAAGCACAACCAATCAACATGTACAGTTGTGGAGGCTATGCCAACGAATACAGCAAAAATGGGTGAAAACTGTAAGAGCTAGAGAATCACAAACATTTGCTATGAGACTGTGTCTCTTACTAGTGTCAGAAGATATATCCTCAAAGTCTCAACCATGTGGCTGCCCAAATGTGAGATGAACAAGGACAATATCAACAGGCATGCCACAGTGAATAGGGAAAGTCTGTGAGGCCTCACTGCTATGCCGAGAACTATAGCCAACTAAACAAGGCTGAACATGGGAGAAATAGTCTTCTCTAGGGAAGAACACACCAATTAATTATCCAAATCAAGTAATCAGCCCTGAAAATATACATACAAGTAACATTATACAGACTGAGCAGGTTACAAGTATGTATTATGTATACATATAACAGATAGATAGATAGATAGATAGATAGATAGATAGATAGATAGATAGATAGATAGATAGATAGAT
>JANHMN010000021.1:28089304-28139704 GCA_030674055.1 Rhabdomys pumilio
GATAGATAGATAGATAGATAGATAGATAGATAGATAGATAGATAGATCGATCGATGGATGGATGGATGGATGGATGGATGGATGGATGGATGGATGGATGGATGGATGGATGATGGGTGGGTGGGTGGGTGGATAGATAGATAGATAGATAGATAGATAGATAGATAGATAGATAAGACAGACAGATTAAAATAGAGATCATGGATTTTTTTTTTTTTTTTGGTTTTTCGAGACAGGGTTTCTCTGTGTAGTCCTGGCCGTCCTGGAACTCACTCAGTAGACCAGGCTGGCCTCGAACTCAGAAATCCGCCTGCCTCTGCCTCCCGAGTGCTGGGATTAAAGGCTGTGCGCCACCACCGCCTGGCTGAGATCGTGGATTTTAAAGAAAGTAAGGAAGAATATATGGGAGGCTTTGGAAAGAAGAAAGGAAAGGAGATAATGATGTAATTATAATCTCAAAAACTAAATTATTAAAATATGCAAAAGTATTTAACTACTGACACCATTCAAGTTGTATACAAACAAAATTAAAGTGGTTTTTCAGCTTAGAAGTAGATCAGAGTAAATTAAACCATTGTTACTTAAAGAGAATTAATTGAATTTTCTTCATTTTGAGCTAGCTTCATTGCTGCTAAGAGGCATAAAACTGATACGTGTGTGTGTGTGTATGTGTATACATATATATATTGAGAGATAGAGACAGACAGAGAGACAGAGAGACAGAGACAAACAGAGACAGAGATCAGAAGAAAATCATTTTATCATTATTTGCTACATCAATGAGACTTTTATAAAATATATCTATGCACAGTCATCAATACAAATAGCCTACAATATTAACAATATTAAGGTCATAAAAAGAAATTTACAGCTCTTACCTGCAGAAAAGTACCTGAAGTATTTTGGTAATATACAGAATAATATTGTATGATTCCATTAGGTTTGGCAGGAGGAGTCCAAAAGAGAATTATCGATGAGGAACTGAGATTCACATAACGGACATCTTTAGGAGGATCACTGGGCTCTATAAAACAAGCAATTCAGAAACTTTTTAGTCATAGCCAGAAGTCAAGTTGTAGGGTCTTGAGTGTTCCAGCAGTTGATAAATTGAAAATGGGCATAATCATTTTTTAAAACCTTAAATTAGGAATAGTATCTACATGAGAGTCAAATATGAAATCAGACCATACGCCGGTGTTTCTTCCTACTGTTTTACCATATGACAGTTACAGAGAGTGGGTTCCTACTTATAAAGGCTCCAAAAGATAACCATTTTCCTTGATTTGCAGATAACATCATAGCCAATTTCTATTACAGAGCATATGACTGTGAAATCCTACTTTATTGGATAGTCTTGAAATAATAAAAGCTAAAAGCAAACAGAAAGTCAATGTCACGTATTTTGTTTTGCTACATTTAACCTGCAGATAAAATGCTGATCATATGAAAGCCCTGTGCTGAATCCATCCATGGATGCTTATTCCTTCCTCTTCCTAAGAACCCTGTGATGTCATATACTGCTTCCACTTTAACAAATGGAAACGTGAAACATAGACAAATGACTTCCATCTCCCAACAGCACACACATAGGAAGTAGACACAATTTTGCATCCAGCTAAGGATGGGTTTCAGGCTTACTAAAACATTTTGATATTGGATGCCTTGTGAGCTGAATATTCATTGCATCGATTGAGACCCTAAGAACTCACCTCCCTCTGGTGTTCGGAAATGAATGATGCTGCTTCTTACTTTCCCATCACCGAATCTGGTGCTAGCTGTTACATAGGCATTGTAGTCAACATTATAGTCTAAGTCAGACAACTCCAGTGCTGTTTCAGTTGCATTAATAGTTGTTAATGATGATTTATCCCTAAGAGAGACAGAAAAAAAAGTAAAATTATCATTCAGAATAAAGGCCACTGCATACTTTTAAGAATTAGTACATCAAAAATATGTAGTAGTGCTATACAGTCATTTCCTGGCTTAACCTGATAAAGATGCAAATTATTCTGAAATTTAGAAAATAGTACATTTCAGACTACTTCAATAAATTAACTTCATTAGCTTTCAAGTATATGTAGTAATTGAATCACATGCTTATAATGACAAGTGGCTTGGACCAATTTTAGTGCCTCTTGGGATAGCTCAACTTTATTTGATCGAGAAGCACCTAGGAAATGTATGCCTCTGGATATGTCTGACAATTTATCTTCAGAGAAGATTAGCTTTTGAGGAGAGATAACATGAACATAGTGACATTACCCCAAAGGTTGAATGCCTGGGTAGGAAAACTGTAGAAAAGAGAATATCTAAAGCAAATACTATGTAGCTCTCTCTTCTACTTGGTAGCCATGAGGTGAGATGTTCCTGCAAAACCATGTACCAAGCTGTGATTGGCTGAAAATTCTGAAACTGTGAGATATGAGTCAAATACTACTACTATTACTATTACTACTACTATTAATATTACTACTAGCAGTAGTAATAATATAATCTCTCCTTTCTTAATTGGTTTTCCTCATGTGTTTATTTCATTTATAATTATGTGTAAGCGTGAATGTCTCTCTGTGGGTGTGTACATGTGGAAGATGGAGTCTGTGGAGATCAGAGGCATCAGGTCCTCTAGAGTTGCAGTGGCCAGGTAGTTGTGAGCTGCCCAACATGGGTGCTGAGACCTGAACTCTGGTCCTGTGCAATAGCAGCACACTCACTTTAACTCTTAGAAGTCTCTCTAGCCCCTTTCCTTAGGTATTTGTCCCAGTAACAGAGGACCAATACAGACATCTAAGAATACTGTGTATTCAAAGTTACTTTAGCATATTTTGCACATCAACACTTGAGTTGCTCACATATGTTGTTCTTTCTAATGTTGTCAAGATCATATTTATGCTATTATTTTGTCAAGTAAATGCATTTCTCACATGTTATATAAGGGTGAGTTTCACTTCTATGCCAATCCAAATAAGTAAATAAACAATACTGAGTAATAATATCTCCTTGTGTTTTGTTTGTTTTGAAACAGGGCTTATGTAGCCCAGATATGCTTCACATTCATGGTGTCTGTAAATTCTGTATGCTTCCACTTCTCTGGCTTAAGTGCTGAGATTACTGATATATTCCCAAAAGGGAGTTTGATAGTATTAGGTATGCATGCATGCATGTAATCATATAATAATTTAATAGGAATGCCACATAAAACAAGGTGTAGAATTTACAAAAAAACAAGAGAGAAGAAACCTTTTAGTTAGTTAACATCTTTAAGGTATTTAAAAATGCTACTTCAGACAAGGAAATAAACTAAATCAATACAGATTCAGAATTTTCTAAGTATCAAAATCTAACAAGGAAAAATAATTTTTAAAACATGTTAAGAACTTGCAAAAACACAGGGCAGTGGTGGCACACACCTTTAATCCCAGCACTTGGGAGGCAGAGGCAGGTGGATTTCTGAGTTCGAGGCCAGCCTGGTCTACTGAGTAAGTTCCAGGACAGCCAGGGCTACACAGAGAAACCCTGTCTCAAAAAACAAACAAACAAAAAATCTTGCAAAAGCATAGCAATGTAATATATTTAGTCACACTAACTTAGTTCCCATACTTTTGAATTGAGTCTTAATTAGTATTTAAATCCAAGAATAAATAATTATGTAGTGGTCCTGAAATTTACAAACAAATGTGCATTCTAAAAACAATAATATCATTAAAGAATTTATATAAGGGTATCACAAAAAATGAGGTCTCATGTACTTTCATAGTTTTTTTCCTTAAAAACATAAAAGTAAGAAGATTTCCCCTGTGAATAGAAAATGTTCCTTCTTTGTCAGTAAAACATTTGAATCCTCAAGTTTTAAGAGAATAATAGAGTTTGTGTGAACTAATGGTATTTGCAGAGATACATTTCAGTCTTCCTCTGCTGTTACAGAAGAATCAATTTAATCCAAATGTCAGCACTGGTATCTGAAAAATAACTGAATAACTTATGATAGTTGGTAAAACTATGAGTTCAGAGTGTGTGACTAGAAACAAACTGTACCATTCAATACACTCTTCCAGAAATAGTGTCATGGTATTTTAAGTAATTAAATAAATGAACATAAATAAGTTTATAGAGATCACAATTTTACTTGAATGATTTACCGTAAAACCAAACAGAGAGGAAATAAAGAGGAGAGGAAAGGGAAGTGTCACTGAGGACAAGCCTGGCTTCTCAACTCATAATAGCTGTTGCTAGTTTGTGAGTAGCACACAAATCTCTGGACCAAGTACAACATCTCTGTCTCCAAGAAGCCATCAGTGAGCAAAACTGTAGCCTGGAGGACTCACTATGTACCTACGAGTTTAACATCTAATAAAATTTCTATGTATATGTTCTTGTGTATATTGTCTCACATGTTAGTAAAAATGATTTGATGTCTCTCTACATTGTAACTACCTAATATAGGCATACCATGAACACTTAGCTATTGTTGTATTAATTAATTCTCTGTGATCATCTTTCTCTTTCCTTAGCTATTACTAGTAATAAAACTGTGGTGATCCGTCAACAGATATCTCTTTATTATGGTGATTTGATTTCTGCATTTTAAACTTTGTAACCATTGAGACAAACGGGTTTAATTCTTGTCTTAGTGACTGTTGCTTCTCAATAATTACCATTCCGATTTTTAAATTATTACAAGAGCCACACACAGTAAGAATATCTGAGTGTATACGTTGGGCAAACTCTTATTGTTGATCTGGATAGTTAATTTCTCAACTTCTACCAATCTAATTTGACAATTTTTTTTATTTTTATTTGCATGTCCCTGACCATGAGTGATATGGTATGTATGTTTCCCTGTTTATCCATGACATACAACTCACTTTTAAAATAAGCTATTCACACATCTTACCTGTCTGCTATTGAAGTTTTTGAAGTGGACAGTGTGTGCCTTTAGACTGTATCTCAGACAAACATAGATGTTGCTGCTCATTTAGAGATGGTTATATAAAACCAATATTCAAAAGAATTTACCCACCCTTACATGAACATCTACAATGTATGAGAAACTATCACAGACATCAATATTAAAAGAAACAGATTTTATCCTCAAATCAGAGAAATCACAATAATTTCAATATAATACAATTCATTAGGAACAATGTTATTTCTCTAAGAACAGGAAAGTAACTTTTTATTTTCCCACAGACATTAAAAGAAATTTTAAAGTGATGAATAATTAATTTAATTATAACCAAAGCCTAGAAAAGGAAGGTATAATAAAGCCAAAGATATAGGAAATTGTTAGCTTGAAAAATTATCTTCACCATTTATGTACAGAACACAGAGTTAAGGAGAATATGGAAAGGAAAAGACCAAGAAGGCATCTAACCATTATATGTCCAAAGACATGAGAATGTCATATTTAAATGTATGAATGTTACTCAATACTGAATCTCTAAAAGAGATATTTTACATCATTCAGGATTAAAACTGTGAATAAATGTAAAGGTAGCCATCTGTAACTGTTTTTGCTAACTTTAATTCTAAGTTTGGCAGAATATTTTAAAACCATTTTTTTGTTTTTTATACTTCAAAATAATTTTAATTTGCTTTGGATTAATTCTGAAAAAATACTGTGTACATTTCTTATTTTCAATCATGAGCTGTATGAAGAAAATGTCTTGAATTTGCATCACTACAGTCTTAAAGATAAAGCTACTTCCTACTTTTACATGTAAATTATCTGACTTATAGTACCTAGGTTAAAGCTAATTATAGAGCAATGGTTTTCAGCCTTCCTAGACTGTGACCTTTAAATACAATTCCTTATATTGTGGTGATCCCCAATCATAAAATTATTTTTATTCTTATGTCTTAACTAAATTTGCTATCATTATAAGCCATAACATAAATACATGATAGGTAGAATATTTGATATTAGAACCCTGTGAAAGGGTTGCTCAACCCATAAAGGGGTCATGAGCAATAGGTTGAGAAATACTATGCTAAATTATGAGACCAATTCTTCTTTACCAATTTCATTGTTTCTGGTAACATGAAGCCCATGCTAAATGATAATTTCCTACAAAAAAATGAACATCTTTAATACCGGAATTATTTGGCTAGGCCTAAAAAGATTTTCTTATTTTTGAAAATACATATAGGTAGACATATTTTCCTAGTCAAAGTTGGAACTTAATAAAAGGTGAGTCTTCATTCTCATCTTCATCATTTGATATTTTGTTTCATGTTGGTAGTCTTAATGTGATGCTTGGCTCTACATATCTAGTTTATAAACTGTTTCTGTTGTTTAAATATTCTAGGCTTGTAGAAGAAATCTAATCCAGTAATATGGCTGCTTTGGCAAGGGATCACATCCAAAGTCCTAGTCTATGTGATCCAGCTGAAATACAAACACACCACACACCTTTAATTCCTCTGGCTAGAATACAAACATGCTCTAATGCATACCATTAATATCTAACAATGAAGGTAAGGTTAGTTTGTAGAAGGAAGCAGCCATATTTGAGGGGCAAACAACGTAATGAATCAGAGAAAGATCTGACAAAATGAGTCAGAGTTAGGATATGCGCAACTCTCATCAGAAGAGCACAGAAAAGAGAAGCTATTGCAGGGAAAGAGTCAGTTAGTTGGAAATGAGTTGAGTTGAGTTGAGTTTGGTAAATCAGTTACAGGCAGCGCAATGAGTGCAGTGCAGTAGAGTTGAGTTCCTTAGTAAGTTCAAGTAATGAAGAGCAGGTCAGCAGAGGAAATTGAACCAGAGAATGAGAAGAAACCAGAGGATTGGAACAAATTAGTGTGAAGCCAAGTGGAACAATTCAGTGAGAAACTGATGGAAGCCAGATTGGATTAGTCAGCTTAGAGATGTGTCTAAGTCAGAACATCTGATTTGAACCAGCCAGCCAGAGTTCAGAAAGAAAGGATGAGCTTATTCAGCAGTAAGCCTCTGAGATGACAATTACATCAGGTGAATAAAAGATACTTTTACATAGATTCATTCCTTTTCTCACTAAGTACTGATAACCCAAATAGTGTGAATATTTATTCATTTTATTATTTATGAAATTACTTCCTAATATAAACTAGCATTTGCTTAATTAATTTTTCACTTGTTGGAATGTTACTAGAGCTCTTGTTTGATCCTGCACTTAACTACAGAATCTACTGAAGCTTGTTTCTTTAATTCACTCAACATAACAGCAGTACATTCCATCATGCTACCTTCCAACCCCTTAGAGTCATGGTGACTTCATTCTTCATAAAATGCCTCCACTATGATATTCTCTGATTTATTAAGTTATCTTTACTACCTACATTCCAAAATGAAAACTGAAGTCAAGAAATATCCCATTCTCTGTGCTGGTTTAGATAAAATTCTTTAAACTATGGGTGTTATTTTTTTTGAAATATGGCATAACTGTGCATCCTAGGCTGAACTTGAGCTCATCCTCAATCTTTCAAGTACTGATGTTACTCGTATTATTCTATTAAGTCATTTCAATAGGATGAACATCTTGTAAAAACAACCAAAAATGGGACCATGCACAGTTTATATCATACAAAAAGTCATGCACAAAGCTTTTATTATTACCTACTACATAGACTCATGCATTTAATAAAGAACTGTATTAGAATTGTTTTAAAATGCCAAAGACCTTCAGCAAATCATTTTAAGTTTTATATTGGTATATTATTATATATTAAATAAGTCTACAATCACTTTAAGGTTCTGCACATTTTTTTTATTTCTCTATGTGTGTTAACAAATATCTGTCAAACATTGATCTAGTATTGTTCCTCATAGTGTTTAGGAAACAAGATATGTTCAAGGTAAGATTTATATATAAACTAGAATAATAGCATTATTTTTACTCCATCGTCTTTTACTCATACCTTGTAGGGTATTGCCTTGGCAATTTTGGAGAAAACGGCCTCTCAATTTTACTGACACATACAAAGGCAAAATTGCTAAACAAATCCAAGCTGAACTCAAGAATATATCAAGTAAATTAGATTTGTATGGCTTTACAAGAACATTGCATATCAATTACAACAGCATTGAAAGAATATATGTTTGGTGTTGTTCTAATAAAACTGTTTCATTAATATATTTGCCTATAGCAAGGGCTGTGTATCACTGAAACCACATAATTTGTTGACCCAAATGAGGAAAAATACTACCTTATCATATTGATATAATGAGCATTGTTTCGTGATGAAAATTTTAGAGGAACAAATTATTTTAAGTTGTAAAAGATTAATATAGATTTCTGAATAATTCATCTACAAATTGTGAATAGCATGGTAGTGGGAACAAAATGAATACACATCAATCCTTAAGAAGAATTTTGTAGAGAAATTTTTATGACAAGGAAATAGTCACCCAGAATGTTCACAAAGAATCCTTCATCTCAAAAACATACTAAAAGAAATAACTATTCAAACCAGACAGATTTATGGGGATTTGTAAATATGTATGTGGAGTAGGGCACCTACTGAGGAATTTCTGGCCAGTCAGTCAGGTTAAGTTCTGAGATCAAGTTCTATGAGAGACCCTGTCACAAGAAAATAACATAAAGAAAGATTTAGAAAGACAACCCTTCATCTTCTGTGTTCTGCATATGTGTATCACACAGAAACATATATATGTACTACACATGCGTGAATAACACACACATACACACACATACACACACTTTTTTAAAAAGAAGGATCCCTTGCCATATGTCAAGAAAATGGAAATTTACTTTCATCCTGATACAAAAATAATTCTGAGAGAGGGGTCTGGGCTAAGGAAGTCTCCCAGGGGCTTTATGAAGGAACTCAAGTAGATTAAGGAGGGAAAGTCCATGGAAGAAGACAGACTTCTTCTTGAGGAAAAGAGAAAAGTGGAAAGCCTGTTAAAAAATCTCAACCTGGTATATAACTCTTTGCAGCAAAGTCTAAAAGGTCTTGACACAACTATCCAGAGTGACAGGAAGACTTGGAGTGGAGGAACCCTGCAGGCATTATGCCATTACAGCCTAGGGTTGAGGGAAAAAACCTGAAGAAGTCTAATATCTGAGCGTCAACATAGATGAGGCAAGAAAATCCAATGACTTGGTTAAGTCTTTAGAAAATCTAGAATAAGTAAGAAAATAAGAACGTTCAAGCCAGGAACTATGGTTGTAAGTCAGATAAACCCTCAAAAGAGGCCAAGATCAGTGAGCTATAGTAGCACACACAGAAGACATTGGCACCTGGCTTTTTCACCAACCTTCTCTTGTGTTCAAGTCTATCTTGACAAAAATCACTGAAGAAACACCTCTTCAAAGATTAGTGAGAAAAGTATCCACTGGGAGAAATTGAACTTTGAATTTATTGTTTATCCAATACAAATTAAACTATGTCTACGGAATATGAAAGCATGAGTTATGTGAAATGTCTTCACAGGCTTCAACATTATTACAGAAAGCATACAGAGCAAGTTGTTGAGAATAAATGTCTTGTTTTATACATGTGACTCTGGCCTTGCTATAAGGTTAAATATAAAATAACTGCTGTTTGTTTTCACAAAGTCCTCCTACATTTATGCACTTCAGTATTAAAAACAGACAACTAGAATTATAAAATGGATCTTAAAATAGGTGTTTACTGCAGATCATCATAGTCCAAGCCCAGAAAGACAAACCTGGCACAGTTATACAGTTTTGCGCACTGTCCAGTCTCATGTGTGCTGTGTATTATACTGAGACTCCTGGGTGTTTTGTGAAGAGAGATGAGGTCACAGTACAAAAGAACATGTTTTACTTACATTTTACCCAGATTTCAGATATTAAGAATGCAACTTGCACGGTTAAAATATCCAGGATTCATTATTGATTCATCTGTTTTATTATTTTGATTTTATCCCCATAACCCATCAACATATTACCAGGTCCACTGGGCTATGATTCCTAAATTTAGCACAGTGCTGCCCACCACTCCAATCTACTGTCAATATGATCTCTTGCTATTGAGCAACCTACTTCTTACTATCCTGCTAATAATTTCATCTTCTACAATCCATTCCCTGTCAAGAGTTCAGATTGCTGGAAATGTTCTGGCAACTCTGTTAAAAGGAAAACCAAATTGTCTCTATGATTGACACTTGCACTCTACTATGCCTGGTCACAATTTTACTCTCCAAAAGGATTCCATAATCCTTATCAACCTGACACTCTGTCTTCTGCAAAATGACAAGTCATGTTTCCCCACAGGGAAAAGTAGAATCAATATCAGCTCCTGTTGAAAAGTTTCCTACAGATCAATACAAGACAAGAGGCATCTTCTGGTTACTCTGATCACAAAAGAAGACAGTTTTATGAAGAAGTTCTCTTCTTTCTCCTGATATTTTCTGGTTGGTTTGTTTATGGGTTATACAATCCAGCTGTCTCTTCACAGTAGGCTCAGTAGTAAGGAGCTTTAGAGAGGAATTTTACCAATATTGCTGCATGAATGAATGAATGAATGAATGAATGAATGAATGAATGAATGAATGAATGAAAAGATGGATGAGTATAATTACTTCTTTTTTTCATTACTTCCTTCTCACTAGCATCTCTCATGATATTTCTAGTATCACCCAAACTAAGCAAACCAACCAGAAATCAGGTATCTTTGCAAGAAATATAAACTTTAAAGAAGAGCATGCACAAGAGCTATAAAGGAATTAGGGGGTAAAAATCATAATTTAGGGGAAAAAAATATAAAGCAAAAGCATTTGAAATAGGGCAATGTTTCCCATGTTGGTTCTTCTCAAGCTAGAAGTATAAATGTGAGCAAATCTCTATTTTTAACAAAATACTTTATAAATTTTATTTTCTGAGTTGAAATAATTTAAAATGTTTTTGATTTGTGTTACATGGGTAGTGGATGTTTAATGATGTACGTTAGATCCAAATGAGAATTTTATTCTCCTGGATTGTCATAAAGGAATATAGCTGTTTGTTAACTCATAGGAGACTCATTCTGAGATATTATCAGTTTCAAAACTGAATAATAAGTAACTGCTTAAGGTTAAAATAACCAGTAAATAATTACTTATCATCAATGGAAAGTTGACCTTAGAATATCTAAAAGTGTTTATTTGATTTAAATTTTAATTGAAATTATTTGGTATAAGTAGACTTAAAAATAGATGTGCAAAGTATTTATTTTAAAACTTTCATATAACCAGGTGTGGTGGCTCATGCCTGTAGTCTCAGCTACTCAGGAAGATGAAACAGAGGGATCCCTTGAGTCCAAGAATTCTAGACTGTAGTGAGCTATGCCATTCGGTGTTTGCACTAAGTTTGTTTCAATACCATGACCTCCCAGAAGCGGGGGGACTACCAGATTGCATAAGAGGGGTGAGCCAGCCCAGGCCAAACATGGAGCAGGTCAAAGACTTTCAAATATTTTAAATCATATATTTGTAATCATGTAAGTTTATCATTCAGAATTTTTAGAGTATACATTTAGTATAGCTTTAAAAAACATACTTTTTAAAATTTTAGTTACAAAGATTTTTATTTGCTGACCAGCTGCATAACATGATGTTAACTTATTTCTTAATAAAAAGCATTTTAACCACCTATTAATAATCAGGGCCCTAATGCAGCATCACATTCTGAGATAAACACGACATTCCTATTATATTACAAATTAATATTTGTTCTCAGAACTACTTCCAAAAAAATCCTTACCAGACATAAACTGTGTAATAGAGGATAATTCCATTTGGCTCCAAGGGTGGTTGCCATGACAACATCACGGTGACACCAGACAACTGTTTCACAGAGAAGTTCTGAGGAGGAGAATCGGGAACTGGAAATTTTTAACAAAGAATGACACATTTCATTAAATAAATATGGAACATGTAAACACAAAAGTGCACAGATTTTTTTTTCTGATAAATTCTATGGTAAGTGAATCATGTTTAACACTTCTCTCCATAGACAGAAGAACCTGATTGTTTATGTTCAGATAAAATGATGAAAGAAGATTTTCATGGTGGTGTTAGAACATCTGCTCCTGTGAGTCAATGGAAAGAAGTATTTCATGAGAAAATACAACACGGGTCTGTCACAGTGACTCATTGACTGTTTAAGAACATTTTGGTGAATTATCATTCTCTAATAAAACCAAATGTTTTATCGGGGTGAATAAATGTATCACAAAGTAATAGATCTCCCCAGATAATGAAGAGTTGGGGGGGAAAAGATGCTATACATTCAAAGAACGATAAGCATAAATTTTGAAGGAACTTAGAATGACTGACCTCATCCAGACAAACGGCATTCCTCAACCCCAGATGTGTCAGAAAGCACTAGAGTAAGATCAAAATCTAGTCAACAAGCCTTTCTAATAGAATAGGTTTCACAGGAAGTTCCATTACAGCAGAAAAGAACACTAACAGAAAAATGGCTAGAATCACTGTTTTCTTAATTTTTTTTATAGTAGAGAATAGCTTGTTTCATGAAATGAGGTCACTGAAGTGGTGACAACTATACTTGTCATTTCTGTTTCGTTCAGCTTTGCTTTTCCCCCAATGGTGTCACATTAGAAAATGCTGTTGAGTACTGACATCACGTGAGTCTGCATATTGTTTAGAGACGTGTGTTTGTTGTGCTAAGAATCACGTCCAATTCACTTATCAAAGCAAACCCTATAAATATTCTCTGAACATACTTATAAAGTATAATTTATGTTGGCATTTAGAAAAAAAAAGGTCATTCAGAAACTGGAAGTAATTTGGATACAAACATCCAGTGACTCTGCATTTTTATTCTATAATAAGCATTAAAAATCTTGGGAAGAACACATGAGTGTGTGTGTTTGCGTTTGCGTGTCTGTGTGTGTACACTTTGATCATTTTTATTATCAACTATAATCCAATAACACTGAAATTTAGGCCAGCAAGAGTGATCAGCAGGTTAAGTTCCTAGCTTCCCAACGTAAGGACCTGAGTTCAATCTCCAGGACCTCCATGGTAATAGGAAAGAAATCACACCCAAGAGCTGTCCTCTGACTGCCATATGAGTGAAATACATACATATATGTATGCACAAACACACAGACATGCACACACACGTGCATGCACATGTGCATGCACGCGCACACACACACCACAACATAATACAAACTAAAAGTAAATGAATGTAAAAATTAAAATCATTTACAACCTAATTAGTTCAGTTTGTCAGAGCATCAGGACACATGAAAGGTCTTCTGTTGGCATGCTCTCTCCTCATTCACTTCCTCTTCATCTACCTTCCCTCAGGTCGAGCATGGACATAATGCTCAGATCTACCTTCCCTGATGCCCTAGAGAAATCTAACTTCCTCTTTATGCCTCGTGAATAATTTTTGGAAACGCTTTCTACCAGTAATTACAGTTATACAAATTACTTGTTTACACATTCGTAAAACATAGGTCACATCTACACTGAAAGGTTTCTGAGTCAAAGCATATAACTCAGAAAAGCCAGCTTCCTCAGGCTGGTCTCCATTCGGTGAAGTTGTTCACGAAGGGAGAGAAAGGATGTTTGTTCTTTGGTATATACGATGTGGCTATGAATTCAAGTGGACATTTGCCTTGTCAGCCTATTTTTAATGACTTGCATGATTCAGCTGCGGAACTCAAATAGACAGTCTGCATTCACGCAGTAAAGACATCCTACTCAGCATAAATATCCATTGGCCTTGATTAAGTCATAATAGATTTTGAATATTCATGATTGGGATTTTTTTGATAAGGTCAGAACTTTAGATGCAGACACTATACCCCACAAAGGAACCTCTAAAATTATTACTAAATGAGCAAGATTAATCTATAAACAAAAAGGAGAGAGAAGAAAATACAGAAAAGGTTGAATATGCAGCAATTATCATGAGTAAAAACAATGAGGGGATAATCTTGACCCATGATCCAAAGCTTTCAGAGACTTTAACAAGCCAGTGCATGGACAGGAGGCTTTAGTGCAGAAAACACAAGAAGGTAATTGTATAGGATAGCAGTGGGAAAATGGAATTTATTATTGTAAGCAAAATGGGAGAGGTGCAGAGAAAACACACTGTCCTTCTAATAGTATCCACTTAACATTCATCCTAATGAGTTATTCTAGATCCTGAATCCCCACAGGATAAATATCCTGGTATGATGGGGCATCTTGAAAGAAGGAATGGAAAAAAAATTTATCATAAACATGTATGCTACCCCTTGCTGGGTATAACACGATAGCAATGATTCCTTCTACATAAAAGCCAATTGTTTCAAAATATATAACATGTAAAACATAAACTCCAAATACTCTTCCAAAGCATATTTTTCAGGGTCACTTTCTAGTGCAATATACGCCTGTGGTTTGCTGAGGTATCAATACAGAATGGGCCCAGCAGAATGGTTGATCTTACTTATGTTCTGAAAAATGTATGAGAAAATGCAGGACTCAAAGGGGCTGGGAGACCTCAGGAGAAGACGGTCCACTAATCATCTAAGCAGGGTACATATAAGACTGAAGCAGGAAGCACAGGGCCTGCATGAGTCTGCACTAAGTTCTCTGTGTATTTAATATGGTTGCTAGCTTGGTGTTATTGTTTATGTGGGACTTATTACAGTGGGAGTCAGGGGGTGTTCTCTTTTGTCTGCTCTTAGGACTCTCCCCCCCCCCCCCCGCAATTTGGTTGCCTTGTCCAGCCTTGATAAGAGAGCTTTTGCTTTGTCTTATTATATCTTGTTTTGTCTTGTCTTGTTGTTGTTTCTTGGAGCTTTGCGCTTTCCTTAAGGGAAACAGAGGGAGATTAAATTTTGGGGAGAGTGTGGCAATCTGGGAGGAGTGGAGGGACTATAAGAAAAAAAAATATTTTCAATTTTTAAAACAGAAAATTAACATTCAAGGCCAGTGCTTTAGTTAATAATTAGATAAAACTAAAAATATAGACTGAATTTATTAATTAGCTAATCCTAATAACATTAAGACCTGTTGAAAGCTATAGATTCTACTCCAAAATTTCTGCAAATGCCGTAAAAATGCGGAACACTGTTGGGGCACATGTGATATTCACACTATTCAAACTTGATCCTTAAAAATCTCCCAAAAATTGCACTTCTTTTTGCACAGTAAAGTTGGCTTCGAAGGCAAAAAATAGTGTTTCTATCTGATTTTACTCAATGTAACTCTAACTTTCAAATCTGCTTTTACTCCATAACCATGAAATCTCTATATAGTACTGGTATTGTATATATCTTACAGTTTCGGTGAAAAAAATTTTATACTAGGTTTCATTCTGCATATGTCTCCAATCTATGGACAAATTACCACAAACATCCCAATATTATCTCTACAGGTTAGTTTGAAATGTTAAAAAGCAAAGTATTTCAGGATGCACTATATAGTCTTACCGTCTTCCTCAGTCAGTATGCTTATTGGCATACTCCGAACGCCTTCACCTTTAAGCGTACTAGCAGACACCTCAATCACATAATGGGTATACTTTTTCAGTCCTAAACAGAAGTAAATTAGATAAATTAACACAGAGAATAGATCCGTCAATAATATGCAAGAGGTGAATAACGAAACGACTGTCAATTCAATACTCTTCCAAAAGTAAAATCTAAATCAACTAGGATTATCAGACTAAGAATTCTACAAAGGGGGCTTGCAGAGATTGTTCAGCGGGTAGCTGTGCAATATTGGAGACCTTACACGATATGTAAAGCCAAGGACAGTACTGTGTAACTATAACCCCAGTGTTGCCACAGTGAGATGGGAGATAGAGATAGGACCATCCCCAGAAGACCACAGACCATCTAACCTGGCACATGCAGTCCAGACACAGACAACAAAGTGATCCTACCTCCAATGAGGAGAAAAAATGAACACAAACACTGACATTGTCTTCTAACCTCCACAAGAATGCAATGGCACAGATACACACACACACACACACACACCATCCCTTCTGTTTTGAATATGAGATACAAGACATTGTACAAAATACCACATCTAGAGTATTTTCACAAATGACTATCATAAATCCCCACATTATTTTGTTAAAAAGTTCTTAGTCCCAATAATATAAATAATCATGATTAAGTTATTTTAACATATGGGGTTAATATTTTGTTGTCATGCTGTCAATAAAAAGGTAACTATCAAACAGTAGAATTGTAGCTTACCTCCGATGGTTTGAGTCAGAGAGGTTGTATTTATAGTTCTCGTCTCATGACTATTACTTCTCTTGAGGTAAATTGTATATTTTTGTATGATGCCGTTGGGACTCCTCGGAGGAAGGAAGGATAGCTCAATCTCTCCCGAGGAAATGTTCTTGTATGTAATATTTTCTGGTGCACTATCAGGCACTAGAGAAAAAAATTAAAGATGTAATTAATAATAATTGTAATAATAAAACACTTGAACCCTAAAACTGCCTGGATAAAAGTTTCTCACAACTGCAAGAAGAGATGTAACTGCAAGCATTAAGCATGGAATGACAGTGTGCAGTGCATTGTAAACACAGTGCAGTGTAAAGAAACCATAGCAAGCACCAACTGTAGAGGGTGAAAGGTCACCTCAAAGGAAAATACAAACTGTGATTCCGCAGAGGAACTTTATATCATTTTTGGAGGAGTTTCAGATTAATATTTTTATTTTCATACAATGAATACACAATTGAGTCCTAAGAAATGTATGAAAATAACTTGAGTCATTTTAACATAAGAAATTGGATTGGCAGCAGAGTCCAGTCAAAAATTAGACAAAAACAAAACAAAAGCATATTCGGACACTCAAATCCCAACAGAAAATACAGAATATATCTTAAATTTGCTAAATTATAAGCAAGGCAGTGTGTGTGCATTTTGTGTGTGTTTAAATATTTTGGAGATGATAGACAAGGGAGGATGATGTTTATTCTAATTTCAAAAACTATTTGTATGCATAGTTATGCATATCATATGCCTATATGTGTTCCTAAATATGTATAATTGCAAACTGCTCAGTCTTTATACTGTATAATCTCAGGCAGTGTTAACTATATTTTAATTATTTATCTTTATATTCACAGATAAATGTTTTTCTTACTTTTCATAAAAGAAATATTTCTTTGCAACAGATGAGTACATTTTAAAAGAAGGTATGTATCAGAGAGGAACACTCACGGTTGAAATGACAGTGGTTTAAAAGTTTTTCAGACAGCAGTAACAATAATAACAATTCAAGGGAGTAATTAAACAATGCAAACTAAGCATCTGAGCATTATTGCATTGTATGGTACTATTATGAGACTTTTTCTCTCTGAAGAAAGGAATTTAACCTTTTGTAATTGGTATTCTAAATATAACAGACATAAAGTTACTACTTACAAACATAGAGTAATAAAAGTCAGACATCCCTGAAAGCATAGATGCAGTGTCCTCTCCTCAGCGTGTGCCACTTATGGGGGTGATTATAGCTAAGGCATTTAGAGAAAAGGCTGACACCAGAGTGTAAAAGCTTCTAGAACTTAGATAAAAAATTAAAATTTAATAGGTAGATATCAGTAACAATGACTGGCAATATAATCCTATTGTCTCTGCCTAAGAATTCTAAATCTTTAGTGCTGCCTGAAATCAAACTGCTATCGTGACAAAAAATCTTTAGCAAGCACCTTAACTCCTTCCATCATCTTCTGTAGATAAGTAGAAGTTTGAATCTACTGACCACATAGGCACCAAGAATTCTCAGATACTGGATTTGCTTTTTTTTTTTTCTTCATAACCCCAATAGCACTAGGGTCTAGGACTCAAGAAGCTATATTTACAACTCCTCTTTCTGAGTACAGCCATTTTCTTCTTCCTTATTCCGAAAGAACCACAGATCCTTTACAATCCTAAGTCGCATTACTTAAACAAGTTGTATCATTATCTAAGATAGCTCTTGATACAATCCCTTCAGAAGTCTTAAAGAGTTTTATCACCCAAGGAAATTAGCTTTTTCTCTACCATCTTTAGAGGTGTTCACACTTGCACAAATAGTATGTTCAATTCCTCAAAGGATATATCCTTTGATTTTTTTTTTAACTCTAATATTTTCTTTTAACTTGACTTTCAACTTGGCTTTTATGGCAACATCTAAGACTTTGTGACTCAGTGAGCATCAATCTTTCTCCATTTGTTTGCTAATTCCCACTTTTACATCTACTGTCTCTTGCGCTCCTGCTCCAAAAACTCTGCCTTTCACCCAGTTTTCATTGCCCATTGTCTTTGACGGGTTCTTATTTGCCTACATTCAGGCTAGTTCCCAGATTCTACTTCAATTAGTCCACAGACATCTTCGCCAACTCCAGCTTCTGCCTTACTAAGTCTCAACCTATGTGTCACCCAGCTCAATCCTGCATGCACATTCCAAGTGGAACAGCTGAAAATGGCTGCATGAAATATCTCTGTCCTTGGAACAGTCACTTTTGAGTTGTTAAGCCTGAAATCATGAGATTTTTTTTTATTACTGGTTGCCTATATTTCTTTTAGTTACTTCAATCTTCTACTCACTTCCATGCATTTCACCCTCCCTTATCTCTCCCCAAAAGCCAACAAACTCTCCCTACCTTATTCTAACCTGATAAGTTTGCATACCATTTCATTGATAGAGAAGAAAAGAAGAAAAAGAAGAAGAGAGAAGGTGAGAGAAGAAGGAAGAGGAGGAGGAGGAGGAAGAGGAGGTTTCTTCTTACCATAAATCTGTATAAACTGCCTACCCTCCTTACTGCTTCCCAAAGCCTTCATTTGTTCTTATAGATTACTTCCCCCATCAATTCAGACTTTCCACTTAAAATGACCTGGGAATGCATGGGAATACACATGCACTGTAATACAAATAATGGTAAAAGTAAAGTCAGCTTCTGACTTTCTTCTACCCCCTCAAATATACCTCTATCCTTCACTTAATATCTACATTTCATGAAATTCTACCCTCTCTTACATACCATAAACTCTAAATCACAACTTCAGCTGGGCATTTCCCCCACAAATTATACTCTATTTCAGTCACTAATAGCATCACTTATTAGCACAGCATCAAATGCATGACATTATCTCTCTTCACTCATCCAGAGCATTTCACTTAGTAAATGCATGGCTTCTAGGTGCAAATAAGAGGGACTTTCTCCCAGTTTTTCACCAACTTATGGGTGACTACAGCTCGGGTCTTCATTGATTCCGCCTTGACCTCCCCCCACCAAAATCTCTTATCCACACTATTTTATGCTTCATGCCGTATTTTGTTCCCCTCAACCTCATGAGACTTCCTTCCTTTTGGCTTTGTATATCAGTGATATGACAATATCTGCCAACTTATGGGTTCTTTGAGATTTAAATGGGTTCAGATTTAAATTCTGAACATTCTCTAAACTGACCTCTTCCTTGAATTTCTCCATCACAATAAATGGCACTATCTTTCATTCAGATACTCAGATGATACTCAGATTATACTCGTAATCATACTTTATTTTCTTTGTTCCCATATATAATGAATTGAGCAGAACCTTTCCGAAAGTTTAATCGTGTCATATGCATGTGTCATTATTCTCTAATAGTTTAACCTTAGCAACAATCATGGGTCTTTGTATACAGGCACTGAGAAACTAGCTCTACCTATTTCTGCCCATCTCTATCTTACCAGCATCAAGAAAGTGACAAGTGTCTTGTTCTTCTTTAAATACAGAACATTTCTTCCTACTTCAAAATTGGACAATTTCTCCTTCTATGATATGTTTTGTTTTTATTTTTCTTCATTTATATAACTGTGTCTCCGGATAAATGAATCCTCCCTAGTGAGACTTGTTCTCTGCCTCCCTTTTAAATTATCACATAACATTTCTTTCTCGTGTGTGTGTGTGTGTGTGTGTGTGTGTGTGTGTGTGTGTGTGTGTATGCATGCATAAGTGTCCATGCATGGATGTGGGTGGGCATACATGGGTGTGTGTGTGTGTGCATGAGTGTGTGTGAGCATGTGTGTGTGTGCATGAGTGTGTGTGTGCATGAGTGTGTGTGAGCATGTGTGTGTGTGTTTTCATTTCTCCATAGAAAGTATCAATATTCCAAGTCCCAGTGAATTTAATGAATGATTTTCTGTGATGTTTTAAAATGCCAAGTTTAAGAAAGAATAAATATAGCCAGACAGAATCCCCAGTGGAGGTATGGGAACATCAACTCACCTCCAAAACTTTTTATACAAAATTGGTTCTGTCTGAAAAAAAAAATGAGGGACAAAGATAGAGCAGGGAGTGAAGAAATGGCTGACAAGTGACAGACTGATTTTGTGACCCATCCCATAGGCAAGCACCAATTCCTCACACTATCCCTGATGCTATGTTGTGCTTACAGACAGGAACCTAGCATAGTACCCCTCTCAGAGGCTTTCCCTAACAGCTGGCCAAGACAGATGCAGATACCCACAGACAAACATTTGACAGAGGCCATGGACCTCTATGGAAAAGTTAGGGGAAGAATTGAAGGCTCTCAAGAAGATGACAACTCTACAGGAAGACCAACAGTGTCAACTAACCTAGATCCCTGGGAGCTCCAAGAGACTGAACCACCAACCATAGAGCATTCATGGACTGGTCTGAGGCCTCTGACACATATGTAGCAGAAGGCTCCCTTGTCTGGCCTCCGTGGGAAAGAATGTACCTAATCCTGCAGAGACTTGATGCACCAGGGAGAAGCTGCCCTCTCAGAGACCATGGGGAGGGCAGATCAGGGAGGAACTCTGCCAGGGAGTACGAGGTAGGAGGCAGTATTTGGATGTAATTAACTAATTAATTAATTAGTAAGAAAATATGTTTAAAAGAATAAATATTTTTTAAAAATTATTTCTCATATATGAAATTTCTTCAAGGATAACAGCATAACAGCACATTCATGGAATCCATAAATATCTATTTAATGAGTGACTTAATGCCATCCCCAATTTAGAAAACACGAAATTCACATTTGCATCCAGCCAGGAAAGCAGAGCAGCGTAACTGCAGATTTTTGTCTCTTCCTCCTCTCCTCCAAGTCCATTCCCCTCCCTTCCAAGTCTAGCTCTGTACCAGACCTCCTGCTGTAGCCTCCCCATCTCCTCTGCCCCTAACCACAGTAGATCACAGAACCTTCATCTAGGAACTCCCAACCCCAACTTCATCCCATTATCCCAAGACCGGATTCTAACATTCATTCTCTGGGAACTCACAGGCTACTCAAGCCAGAGAAGCAGTATATCTTCACGGCTCCCTCCTCCTCTCTAAATCCAATCTTCTGGTCTCACCCCTAATTCAAACCTCCAGCTACGACCTCACTCTCTTTTTTGACCCATCTCCAGTGGATCGTACAGATCTTCTCTAATCTTCACCTGTACTCAGTCTGTTATCCCGGTCCCCAACAGCAGCCATTCTCTGAGAACTCTCTAGCCAAGTATGACAGAGAAGCAAGTAGGTCAGCAAGCCAGGTAGGGAAGCTTCAGATCTTCACTCCAAAGGCCTATTCTCATTGGGAACTCTGTAACAGATAACCTGCTGGAGTCTATTTCACACGCTGCCCCCATTCCCAGGGAACTAGGCAGATCCTGCTAGAACGCCCTGCTTTCTTTCCTCCTATGGATTCTCTCACTTGTCCCTCCTAGCCCACCCCAATTCCTAATTGTCATCACCTATAATACTCTTAACCTGGAAAAATATTGTACCTGAAATCTCCAGTGGTAACACCTGGCAAGATCCTAGAAGAAACCCCTACTAGGCAATATACAGCCACCATGCCTTCCGAAGAAAAGGAGAGGTAAGGGAAACCAAGGGGGAGGGGAGGAAATCTACCTAACATAAACAAGACCAGATGTCAGCACTTAGAATTGGAATCTTCTCAGACCCAGATGCCTAGAAGTCAGCATAAAAACACAATCGATAACATAAGGACAAATATATCTCTACTAGAGCCCAGCAACATAATCATAGTTGGCCTCCAGTATTGCAATGCAGGTTAAGCAGAAGACAAAACCTTAAAATACCTGTTATGAATGAGATAGATGTCCTTAAAGAAGAATTAAATAAATCTCTTCAAGAAATCCTTGAACGCACAAATAGGCAGTGGAAGGAAATGAATAGAACAGTTCAAGCCCTGGAGGTAGAGGTAGGATCAATAAAAAACTCAAACTGAGGGAAAATAAAGTCAGGCTTCACCAAAGGAATATAAGACGTAGAAGAGAAAATCTTGGGCATTGAAGATTCAATAGAAAAAATAAATACCTCATCAAAGACAATGTTAGTCTAAAAAAAAAAAAAAAATCCTTCCTTAAAACACCCAAAAGATTGTAACACTATGAAAAGACCAAATCTAAGGTTAGTAAAAATAGAGGAAGGAGAGGAAACTCAGGTTGAAAACATTTTCAACAAAATCATAGAAGAAAACTTCCTTAACCTAAAAAAGAAAATGTCTGTCAAGGTGCAAGGACAATACAGAACAGTAAATAGACTTCGCTAGAAGAAGAAGTTCAACTTAGCACATAATAAAAACGCTAAACATACAGAACAAAGCAAGAATATTAAAAGCTGCCACGGGGGGAGGGGGGAGAAGTAACATATAAAAGTAGACCAATTACAATTATACATGACTTCACAATAGACCCTTGAAAAGTCAAAGGGCCTAAAAAAATGTTCTAAGACTCTAAGAAGCCACAGATCCCAAGCCAGACTAGTATACACAACAAAGCATTAAATCACAGTAAATGGAAAAATAAGATAATCCATGATAAAATCAAATTTAAGCAATATCTATTTACAAATCCAACCTTGCAGAAAGTGCTAGAAAGAAAACTCCACCAAAAGAGGTTTACCACATCCAGACAAACACAAGAAATAAATAACCCCAGAACAGCAAATCAAAAGAGGAGAAACACCCTGAACATGCAGGCATGTGCACAATTACACAAACACATAAAACAAGAAAATAACAAGAATCAACAAACATTGAAAATTGATATCTCTAAACATCAACTGTCTCAAGTTCCCAACAAAAAGACAGACTAAGAGAATGGATGTGAGAACATGATCCATACTTCTGCTGTATCCAAGAAACAAACCTCTGCATTGAGGTAGACATCTCTTTCGAGTAAAAAGGTTTAAAAAAAAAAGTTATTCCAAACCAATCAAGATAACAATCAAGCTGAAGGAATTATTTTAATATCTGGCAAAATAGAATTGAAATCATGACTAGTTAGAAAATATAGGGAAGGACATACATACTCATCAAAGGAAACATCCACCAACAGGACATTGTAATTCTCTTTCCTTTTTAATTGCAAAGAAATTCTTCTCTCATACAATATACCCTGACTTCAGTTTCCACTCACTCCACTCCTCCCAGGTCCCCTATACTTTCCCTCTTCCTCAGATTCATTCCCTTTCCATTTCCTCTTCAGAAAAGAGCAGGTTTCCAAGAGAAGACATCAAACAAGTCAAAACAAGATGCCATAAGATAAGGCAGAATTCCTTCAATCGAGGCTGGAAAATGCAACACAATAGCAGGGGAAACGTCTTAAGAGCAGGCAAAAGAGTCATAGAAACACCTGATCTCAGTGTTAGTTCATAATATCTTATGCCCCACTCAAGGGAAAAAACGTGTTTTTAAAACAAAACAAAACAAAACAAAACAAAACACTACTATAGTTTAAATTACATATTGACCCTCCCACACTGATAGTGGGAGATGTCAATAGAGAAATGCTGGAGCTAACAAGATGTAAACCAAATGGATCTAACAGATAATTACAGAGCATTTCACCCGAACACAGTAATATGACTGACTTCTCAGCAGCTCATGAACTTTCTCCAAAAGGTGACCACATATTCAGACACAACGCAAGTCTCAAGAGATACAAGAACATTAAAATGACACCTTAAATCTTACCTGACCACCATGGATTAAAGCTGGATATGAATGACAAAAGCAATACAAAGTTTACAAACTCATGGAAACTGAACAACTAACTATTGAATTAAGAATGGGTCAAGACAGAAACTAAAAGATGTTCTTACTGCATAAACATGAATACAGAGCTTACCCAACTCATGAGACACGGTGAAGGTGGGTCTAAGTTCATAGTACTAAGAGTCTACATAAAAAAAAAAAAAATTGCATGGATCTCATACTAGCAACTAAAAGTGCACCTTACTGCTCTAGAGACCAGAAAGAACTCACACCCTAAGAAGTACACAGTGGGGAATTAGATAAGAGCTGAAATCAATGTGATAAAAACAACAAAAAAGAAAGAACAATACAAAAAAATCAATGACACAAAGAGTTGGTTCTTGGGAAAATCAATATGACTAATAAACCCTTATTCAAGTTAACTAAAGTTAGAAATAAAAGGGGTAACACAACAACAGACATCAAGAAAATCCAGAAAATCAAAAGTAGTTGCTTTAGAAACCTGCCCTCCACCAAATGTTTTGACACCTAGGACTTACCAAAGTTAAATATGCTTAGCAATTTAAACACTCCTATAATCCCTATTAAAACAGAAAAGGTTCCCATCTCTCAAGCTTCAGTGCCAGATGCATTTAGCACAGAATTTTACCAGACTTTCAAAGAAGAGTTGACAGAAAAACTTCTCAAATTTTTCTAAGAAACTGAAACAGAAGAAACATTGCCCAATTTATTGTATGAGGCTATAGTCATCCTTATACCTAAACCACACAAAGACTCAACAAACAAAGAAAACTCATGAACATAGATGCAAACATTCTTGATAAAATACTTATAAACCAAATCTAAGAACGCAAGAAAAGGATTAATTATGCTTCACCCCAGAAGTGCAGGGATGGTTCAATACAAAAATCAGTAAATGTAATCCACCATACAAAAAACCCACATTGTCATCTCAGTAGACACAGAAAAGACCTTTGACAAAATCCAGCACCCTTTCATGATAAAAGTCCAAGAGGTATTAGGTATCCAAGGAACATAACACAATATAATAAAGGCAGTTTACAGCAAGACCCCAGCCAACACCAAATAAAGTGGAGAGAAACTCAAAGCAATTCCACCAAAATCAAGAACAAGACAAGGTTGTCCACACTCTCACTTATTCAATGCAGTAGTTGAAGTCATAGCTAGATAATAAGACAACTGAAGGAGATCAAGCAGATTCAAGTTGGAAATGAGGATGTGAAACTATCATTACTTTCAGATGATATGAGGGCATGCATAAGTGATCCTTCAAATTCCACCAGGGAATATTTAACAATGACTGCAGTGAGAGGGAGAATTAGTCTTCTTTAGGCATGGGTACCCTAATTGATTATCCAAAATCAAGTGGTCATCCTTGAAACAACATATATACAAGCAACACTAAACAGACTCAATGGGTTATATTTATATATTTATGCAGTTGTGTGTGTGTGTGTGTGTAAAACAATAATAA
The DNA here is from genome assembly GCA_030674055.1 of Rhabdomys pumilio. Classification (NCBI taxonomy): domain Eukaryota; kingdom Metazoa; phylum Chordata; class Mammalia; order Rodentia; family Muridae; genus Rhabdomys; species Rhabdomys pumilio. Next base: position 28,114,740 of record JANHMN010000021.1, read on the forward strand.
TCAAAGGGCAAAAGCTATGAATTTGAGGCAAGTAATGAAGGGGTTCATGGTTGGAGTAGGAGGGAGATGAAATGGAACTGTTTTCAGGTAGTAAAGGAAAGGGGAGAAATGATGCAATTACATATTTTTCTTTTTTAGACTATAACTTAATTACAACATTTCTCCCTTCATTTTCCTCTTTCTTAGCACTCCCATATATTCCTTTCCACTCTTCTTCAAATCCATGGTCTCTTTTCTCACTAACTGTTATCACATGAATATGTATATTTGTGTGTATACTAATATATGTATATTAGTATACACACTAATATATATATAATATAATATATATATATATTAGTATATATTAGTATATATATGTATATATATGTATATATATATCCAAGAAAATTAGATATATATTAACAAAATCAGAAATATAAGAGGTAATACAAGCAGACACCAAGAAAATCCACAGAATTAAAAGAAGATATTTTGAAAACAATACTCTACTGAAAAATTTAAAATGTAAAAAAAATGGGTATTTTTCTTCACACAGATATGTGACAGATAGATAGATAGATAGATAGATAGATAGATAGATAGATAGATAGAAATAGAGATATCCATCCTGTTCAGTTCATATAATGCGACATGTATGTGTGTTTTAAGGGATGACCATTTTACACTAGACAATCAATTGGTATTCTTTTTTTTACAGAAGTCCACCTTTTCCGTTCCCATCTTTCCTCTGTTTTCTACAGTTCTTTAGGTAGGGTTGAGGCTTTCTCCATAGAATTGACATCACAAACATTTCTATATTAATGTTCATTTTGACTAGAGACCTGTCTGCTCCTGACAGCTTCCTGTCTTGGATTCTAAGAAGAAATTGAGCATCCTTGGACTTACTCCAGTTGTGCGGAGACAGCCACTAGGCAAGAATTGCCTCTTTCCATCTACAGACAAATTACCGTCCAGAAAAAGACACACTCACAGAATAGTCGATTGATTATATCTGCCTAGACAGAGTAATCAGCCCTTAATAATTCTACATCACTAAGGTCTGTCAGATGATTCTGGGCCAGAAGGCTGAAGATTTGATGCTCCAACGTTCGGTAGTATAGGGGCTGTCCAGGTGTTCAGTAGTCTCTATAAATTGGCTAAGTTTTAGAAACTATGCTTAGTGCTTCCCATAACTTCAGTTAACTCAGTCATTCTGGATTTTTCACGGGGTTGAAGACCTATAGTCTCATAGCCAATCCTTGCTATTTACTTTGAGAGAAAAGATCTGAGAGGATGGTTTTCAGCTGACATTCATTCTAAAGCCAAGAAAAAAAAAGCCAGGTTCAAAACAAAGTGTTTTAGTCAAGAGAGATGACAGAGGTTCAGGTTAGTCAACAAAATAATGGACTGGGTATTAAGATTATCTTGTACCTCACTGGTACAAATAGGAATAATTATGCTCTAATTGTATTTTGATTCTGGGGGTTTTCTTGTGGAGTTATTGACCACCCATCTGGCTCCTACAATACTTTCTCTTCTCACCTCTTACTAGGATCCACCATGTGAGTCTAAGAACATTTGGTTTTATACTTGCAGATAAGTTTAGTCTCCACTATCACCAAGAAAACTTTCCCTTGCAACAGATGAGGACCACTACAGAAAACAACAATCAAAATGCAGAGTTGTGGCACCCAGTTCCAAATCCACAAAACAGAACCAACATCTAGGCTCAGAGAACATGTGGAAGAGAGGAGAGAAAGATTCTCAGAGCCAGAGGGCTCAGTACTTTGCTGTGAGATTGGAACTCTCAGTAATACTAGAAGCTCCACCTAATAGAACCACCTAATGGGAGCTGAACAAGGATAATATCAATGAACAGTCCAACCTGGGGAAGAAAAAACTCCATTAGACCTTCCTTAACAATATTAAAAAAAAAAAAACAGAAAACAAAAACTACAGCAACTGACAAAATCTGGGAGCAAGAGAGGAAAGATCATACCAGTTGGTTTCCCATTGCCAAATAGTCAAACCTGAAAACATACTTAACTGTAATATTATATAGACTAAACTGCTGAGTTTAGAAATAAATGTGGGAGGGGGTATACATATTTATTTATGTAAAGATCTCTCTCTTTCTCTCTCTGTGTCTCTCTGTGTCTCTGTCTCTCTCTCTCTCTCTCTCTCTCTCTCTCTCTCTCTCTGTGTGTGTGTGTGTGTGTACAATCTAGCTATCATTTATCTATCATCTATATCTATATTGGTCATCTGTCTATTATTTATATAAAATATCTATCATATCTATTATCTGTCATCTATACCTATCATATATATCTGTGTATATCTATCCATCATATCTATCTATCTATCTATCTATCTATCTATCTATCTACCTATTTATCATCTATCTCTACCTCTATATATCATCTATTTATCCCTAAACACACATATGCAATAACACCTAGTAAGAAAAGAGGCCATGAATTTCAAGGAGAGGTGGAGGGCTTATGGAGGAGTTTTAAGGGAAGAAAAAGAATGGAGTCATGATATTAAATTACAACCTCAAAAAATTTAAAAGATGGAGACCATGCTTGGTACTTGAAAACTAACTAACTATTCAGAGCTAGTGAAGGCATGGTTTTTAGAGAAGAACATTAAAAAAAAAAAAAACTCATTTACTGAACCAACATTATCTCTAAACATAAAACAGAAATCCATAAACATTGGTCCTTAACCCATGAGTAAGAGTAATCTTGACCACTCATCAAAGAAACATCTCTTCGCAACAGATGGAGAGAGACCACTAGAGAAAACCACAACCAATCGATAACCACATTTGTCGAGTCTATGTAATAATATTTTAACTAAAATATCACTCTTTTTAAAGTAATAATTTTAATTATAATATAATTATATCACTCCTTCTTCCCTTTTAAGAAGGAAGGAAAATTCTCTAATTATAAGGGGTAGGGAAAAGCTATCTAAAATTCTGTGGAAATAAAATTTAAATGAAGTATAACAAGACTTTGTAAGACACTTTGAAAAGGTGGGCCTCCAGCATTCCTTGCCTACCATCAGTAACCAAGACAAAAATGTATCCCTGAACTCAGCATGAGACTCTTCATATTTTATTCATTTTTTCCTTAGGAGATAACCAGAGCTGAGTTGTCAGGCAGAGAAGTGACTCACTGATTTTTGAGAGTGGATACAGACACACTGAGAATTTTTTTTTTAGCAGAGTATTCCCAACAATAATAATAGAACAATGATATTTGTCAGTTGAAATATTCTAACAACAAGTGATATCATTTGATTTGTGATTATAATAAAGAATGTGTGATAAAAATACCCTAAGGCAATTTGCTTGGTATATAAAATTGGGAAGTACATAGAAAAATATAAAGAATTTATTCATTCATACATAAAATTCATAGTATTCTGTGCAGAATTTGATATAAATCTCTCATATTCATTAGTGATATTTAACCAAATCAGAAAAGTTTAAAATGTTTACTTAAAGGCTTACCCCAAAGAAAGATATGTGGTAAGGAAAGATGTCTATGACATCAAAGGATTTGTTTTATTGATTTTTTTATGTTGGTAATTACTATAGATTAAGCATAAGAGTATCAACCTCATTTGTAAACTGTATATTCTATAATGAAAGCAAACCTACACACATCCACACTCATTCAAGCATGCACAAAATCTCCTTGTATTGATCGTCCGTCCCTGTTTGAATTCCACATATTACTTCCAAGAATAAACTCTAATAATCTAAACTCGACAATGTTCTTGAATAGATTATTAATTCTCTTATTTGTAATTATCAGCATTATTACACCAGAGTTATCATAACAACAGTACACAAACCCTAAGTGAAGTGTGGGTCTTTCATGAGAAAAATTATTTTAAGAAGATTATTAAATTCTAAGAATAGACAGATTGCTATTTTGAGCTCCTTCTTCCTCAGATGATATCCTAGAATTCTTTTGAAACCCTTCTTATTGTGTCAAGGGAGATAAAGCTAGTAGCTCATTAGGAGCTAGGGAATCTCTCTGGTATCCCACTGTCTTTTTCTATACAGGTGGCAAATGTGCAGGAGACATGGAAACTACTCCTTCAAGGGAGTGGGCCTCTGGGGCACTGAACACAATCCTCCATGAGCTGACCTCCAACTTCTTAGAAGGCTGTCAAGCCAGCTCTGTGTGACCCACTAGAACAGGTGGGCCTGGTAGCTCAGGGGTAGGTTTTCCCAACCACATTGTTATTTCATAGCTAGATCAGGAGTCTAATAAATGAACCCTGAAATGGGACTCAGGAGACCTGCCATCAAGCTTTAGTTTTACATCATCCACTGTGATTTATTGGTTCTTTTATTAAAATAGTCCTACTTTGCCTTGTCTATAGAAAGTTCAACTTGTTTTTTTTTTAAAAAAAAAAAATACATTTTTCTAGAACTAAAACTCTTATTTTAAATTACAACTCAAGTTAATTTCTTGTATTCACTTTTCCCTACCTTAGAATTAAAGTTATAAGACAAATAATGGAATAGAAATTCATGTACTTTTTCTAATACTAAGTAAAATTTTATGCCTGCAATATTTTAGAAAACAATTTTTTTATAATTCATCATTAACATGTGGTATCACTGATATGATAATCATTTAAGAAGTAAAATATCTAATAAGCATTTTGCTTTCTCAAAATCACAATAGTGTGAAATGATAATTTTCTTCTTCATGCTATGCAAAGCTTAGATAGCCAACCACCACCACGAACTGCGAGATCCTCACTACATTTCATAATTTTCCAGCATGTGCTTTGAGAGCAAAGTGGGTTTTCTATGGCTAACGGGCTTGCGGGCTTGCTTTCAACTGCAGCTTTATCACCAGCTAGCTGGCTAGCCTTCAGCAGTTACATTCCTACCAATTACTATGAACATTAAGGGGGGAAGAAAACCATTTCCTTCTCTACTGCTATATGTAAACTAGGTATTGCAACATTGCAAATGTTTGCTGAATGAATGAGCCTCTCAAAGGCTCAGTCATTCGTGATGGAAATCAGTAACTTAGTGCTGTACTCTACCGTAGTTAAGACAATAATTGACATAGAAGCCATGAACCGAAACTATGACACACAGCAAGCATTCAAAAACAAACCACAACAACAACAACAAAAGCAAAAATATTGGCCCAATGTAAAATAAAACCAAGTCACAAAAGAACAATTATCTTCCTACCAAAAAATATGCCTTAAGGTTTAATATTCGTAAAAGCAACCAAGTATGGCAATATGTAATCTGACATCAATTTAGTTCAAGGGTATAAGAGCCCTTGATGCTATAAAGTACTCTTTTTGTCATTCTTTGTACTGCAGCTGTAACTATGGCCATCATTCTGTATCTGCAATGTTGTGACATCTCATTATATTAAATCGGTATGAAAATCTCAGATTACTCCCAGTGGCAGTAAACTACCTTTCGAGATTTCTAGATTCTCCAAGGTGGAGGACGGAACTTCACATTTGTATCAGGATAGCTAAATGGGCTTGCCACTATTTGACTATTTGTGACTTCCATAATAAGAACACTAGAACACTATGGAGTTCAGACAGAAGCTAGTCAGTCTAAGCTTACTCACTTAAATGTGTAGATGAAACAGTAACGTTACAATTGGATCTTACTTAGCATACATTGCAGGTTTAACCTAATGGTGATAATTGCTCTGATCACAACAACAACAACAGATTATCAGACAAAATATTTGTCTTGTGCTAATTGCTCAATCACAACTGAAACTGAGATACAAATGAATTTTTTTTTGCTTGTGTTATTCCTATTATTCCTCCACCACACCTCTACCTGACTACTCAACAAAGCTCTACAGAAACCTCCTGCCCACTCTATACTCATCAAGACCCAGGCTGAACTAGTCTTCTGAGTGTGTCTCTGTTAAAGTCTGCAGACACATGGGATGAGTCTTTGGTATTTTTTAATGGTCTTTCATTTGAACAACTCATGGATTTTTATTAAAAGCTCCTTTATACAGGAAATTAGTTTTTAAATTTTTAAACAGCTAAGCCTATTTCTTATATATTTTTCTAAAACAAATGTGAATAAATTTCTTTCTTTTTTAAAATTTTTCGAGACAGCGTTTCTCTGTGTAGCCCTGGCTGTCCTGGAACTTACTCAGTAGACCAGGCTGGCCTCGAACTCAGAAATCCACCTGCCTCTGCCTCCCAAGTGCTGGGATTAAAGGCGTGTGCCACCACTGCCCAGCAATGAATAAATTTCTTTTACACCAAAAATAGCAATGAAGGTTTTTCTTTGTCTTATAAAAATGCAAACCACAAGGAAATTTTCAGCTATGTTTACTACATAAATGAGAATTATTAAGCAAACAAACAGAAAATCTTACCAGTCTCTGAAGTCCTTATCGAGAGTAATGAGGATGACTGATTGCCATGGCCAAGTCTGGTATATGACCGGATAGAAATATTATAGAGTGTGTAAGGTTTCAGGTCACTTAAAATTACGTTTGTGATTGAGGTGTTCTTTACAAACAAGGCGTCTGCGTTTTGGTAAAGCACCTCATAGGCAATAATGACCCCATTAGGTTTTTCAGGTGGGGACCACTTCAAGCTCAGTTCACTTGGAGACACATCAGTTACTTTGACATCTTGAGGCGAAGATTCTGGCTCTGGAAAGAATAAAACAAAACTTAAAACATGTGCTTCTTCGTGTTTTTTATTTTAGACACTGAAGCAGCCATGAGGTAGAGTCAGGAAGAGAATGATAACCTTTCTATCCTTCCCATCCTTTATTTTGTACTTTCCTTTTTTCCATCCCTTCCTTCCTTCCTTTTTAAATTATAAATATACTTTATATTCTTACCGTCTTCTGGAGTTCTCACAAAGATATCATTTGCTTCTGACAGAGAACTTTCCCCGACATGAGTTGAGGCAGCAACCCTCATTTTGTATCTTGTATATTTCTTCAAACCTAAAAGACAACAGAACGAGTGTTTAAAATCTTCAAAAATAACATTCTTAGATTAGTGCCATTTACAATAGGGCCAATGTAAATACTTTATTAAAAGGATTGGCTCTCTATGTCAGGTCTCATATACTTCTACTCTCCCAAATTCCTTGAACTATAAGGTTTTCCATAAAGATGATATCAGTGATCTTTCCTGTAATGTTAAGTCAGTAACCTAGAGCTGGAAAAAAAAAAGGCATTTTGGCACACAGCAAGGAAAATTGGCACACACACATCCTGTCGATTGAATTGTCTCTGCTGATTTTTTTCAAGTGAGTTTATTCCTTCAAGTCCTCAATAATACAATTTTTCCTACATTATGTGTATGTCTGTAAAAAGCTTTGATAATATCCTTTTTTATTTGCGTGGAAAGACATAGTTAAAGAAACATGTGTTGTTATTGCAGTAAACATTCCTAAGATATCCAAGTGGCACATATCAATAAAATCTGGAATATATCCTGTAGCATTAACGATGTATAGGGTACACATTTTCCACCAGAAGAATAGGAGTGCAAAAAGAAACACGTTTCCTTCTACCTGTGATGAGAAAGCTGTTATCTACAGTAGTCATCTGGAAGGCTCTGTTTGTATCCAATTCCATTGCATAGATTGTATAATGAGTGATTTTCCCATTGGGATATTCTGGAGGATCCCAATATAGTAAAATAGATGAAGAACTAATATTTTTATAGTTTATAGTTTGGATGGAGCTTGGCACTTGAAAAAAGGAATGAACAATTAGTAGGAATAACGAAGCCAAATCATTAATCGCATAAATAATATTTTCAAGCAATTGTTTCAAAGGAAATGCGTTTGTACCTTGCTCACGTGTCCTAACAGTGAGAACCGTTGGTGGTCCTTCGCCCATCATGGTGAAAGCAGATACGCTAATCGTGTGCTCAGTGAACGGTACAAGCCGCCTGATAACATAAGACAGCTGTTCAGCAGTGATGTCAGTAATATACTGATTCCTGGTGGTTACTATTTGAAACCAACGAGAGAAAAAGGGATATTTGGTTCTACCATCAAAATTATTTTTTTCTCAATGAAACCTAGCAATTAATTCATTAATATCTTCATAGATAATAATATCTTCAAGATTAATATCTTCATAGAGTCTCATATACAAAATAGTAGATCCATGACTCCTAATAAATATGAATATTTTATGAATTCTAGACTCCCAGTATCTATAAACATCTCGCTCTCATAGTATTATTTTGTATGTTCTCATACAATTTTTTACATGATAGCACTGTTTTGAGAAAAGTATAACATTCCAAGAAAGACTGGCTGAGGGTTTTTGTTGTTGTTTTGCTTTTTCTGAAAGCAAACACTAGGCAACAATATAAGAAGGAAACATTATGAGTCAACACTAAATTTTAATTGCATGCTTCAAGAAATGAACATTTTATTTGGACTCAAAATTTATTATACATTTATTAGTCCCAGCGATTGCTTAAAGCAAGCTTTCTTCCTTAGTACTTAATTGACGCATATGTGTGACTACAAAAAAGTCTGAGATGCTTAGTTTATTTATAACATATGCCTATGAATTTTTAATGGGGAACTAAGCTAAATTTGAAATAGATAGTGAGGAAGTTGTGGGTCTTTTCAGTTTTAGTGCTGCCCTTGTTGGCTTTGCAGAAGAGAAGTAAAACTGTGTTGACTGAAATGTAATTTTCTTTTACTAATTCTATCATGAATAGGAGAGCATAACATTTTACTCTTGGAATGAGGCAAATACCAGATCTTAGAAGAGGCCATGAAATAAATACTATTCCTGCCTAACATTTTATAAAAACCAAAGAAACACTAGAACCCTGCATCATCTAACTATGTACTTTTAATTTGCCTTATATTACACTCTTCTTTTAGAAACAATAAGATTCACTGACCCTGAAGAGCAAGTGTGTGCACTAATGACATCACCACATACCAGGGACACCTACACCTGTTTATTGCACCATGCGCTAGAGTTGTAACTTTCTGACCTATTTACCTTTAGTGACATTCGAAAACCTATTTGTCAAAAGCTGCAGAGACTGTGAGGCCTGTAAACGATTCGAAGATATGTTAATCCCTCCCCATCACACCTGCTTTGGCAACTGTAATAACTGATTGTCTATGCAGCTCGGCTAGAGACTCTAGGGTGCTACTTTCTCTAGGAAGAAGGTCAAATGGGTTAGAAAGGGCCAGACACTGCCTGTGTGGCATTTCCATTTGTTTCATGAGGGTATCCGACAGTTAAAAAAGAAATATCTGACTCTAGCCCGTGGACCATTAATAACACGGTTGAACTCTCAGCTTGGGTTCATACCTAGCTAGATATTGCTTTCAATGTGCTTTGGAAAGAATGAAATTTTTACCTACCAACTGGTGAACTTTGGTCTTCAGCTCTAGTCCTGGCAGGAAAGTCGTTGTGTGGATGACTGTTGTATATGAACGAAGCCAGGGAGTGCAGGTCTGAAGACATCTCTCCCGAGCCCTCATAGAATCCTATCATTGGCTCTACTAGGTTCATTATTTCTGGAGATATGGGGTTGTTTAGATACTGTAATTAAAAGTCAATATTGACCAAGAATGAAACTCAATCAGTTCTTTATGACTTAAAAATTTGTCACTTCGAGTTTTAGAAGAAAATAACATTTCTATAACTATTGTGTTTTTAACTTTCCAAGGTTTTGTTCTCACCTGAAACCCTGCACCATGGTAATATAATATAATCACTATAGTGTTTATTAGATTGATACTTTATTTTGGAGAAACAGAGGTATTGTTTTCAGATGTGTATTGCTTTCTTTGTGGTGTAATTAAATATTTTCAAGCAAGGGTTTCAGAACTGAAATACTTTAAGTTCTCATCCCACAAATATTCTGAGCATATTATTAAAATGAGTTCTATTTCCTTCTCTAAACACTTTCCTTTGTGGATCCCAACCCAATATAACAGACCAGAATAGAATACAGGAAATAGGCTTTAGTCAAATGTCTGTATGAAACATTACATATTTCAACCACTATTCAAAATTTTAACCACTATTCAAAAATAATTGACTCAAGAGGCTTAAGAATCACAGAAACATATGGACTTTGGATTCTAATTTGAACACACTGGTCCACTTAGGCACTAGAGATGAGCAGGAACATTTGGTTATGGTGTAAATTAGATGATGTTAAAACAATATCAATAGTTTTCCTAGTGGTAGCCATGGGGTGGTTATATGGGTAAAAATGTCCATCTTTTAGAGATTCCAGCTAGGTAGGCATTTAAGAGCAAGAGTGATATGCAGTCTGGAGTTCATTTTTAAATAGTTGGCTGCAACAGTGAGAACCAGCTGAGGGAACAATTACAATGGTAACGCTTGCTGAATCCAGGTTGTGCTGATGGGGTTTTACCATGTACTTGTCTCCACTTCCATAACTCTTCAAACTTTCCCAAAATTGTCTTTTATTTTAAAAGAAAGTATTGAAAAAAAATCTTTTTAGTGAGGATTTTAAGTTCTGCTTCCAGACTCACTTGTGCTTGTTACCAATTAAATGCTCTTATGCTTTCAGAATTAATATCAAATTAATTGTTTTTGCTCTGATTATTCCTATGTACTCGGACACTTGCCTCTTATTTACCTCACATGCTTTGAGTTGTCTTTCCCGCTGGAGCCAAAACTGGGTTTTCTTTTCCTTGCTATCATTAATATATTCAGTATTTTTAAAAGTAATAGTATTAGTAGATGCTCAAGAAAAATTAATTTATATCATTTAAATGGCAGATTTTCTGAGAGGTTAAAGATGGAGAAATGATTTAAGAGAACTTCCAGCCTTCCAAATAGCATTACTAAAATAAACAAAATCACCAAGAAGCTAAGAAGTTGACTGAGAAAGTGAAATGCTTATAGCACAACCATGAGGACCTGAGTTCAGATCTCTTTAGCATGTATATAAATGACAGGCAACAGGGTAGCCTGACTGCAAATTCAGTGCTCAGAAGGTTGAAACAGGAAGTTTTCTGGGTTCATTTCAAAGCTCCTACCTCAATACAAAAGGTAGATAGAGTCTGAGGGGATGCCTACCATCAACCTTGGGTCGGTCCCAACAAGCTTGTGGACATACACATGCTCCCATACACATGTGAGCGTGCATTCACACATGCACATGCAGAACAAAACAGTACTAAGGAGACAGATGGCTGCAGTACATTCACTGATCAGTTGGCATGGCCAAAATCAAGAGTCCTGGTTCAAGGAGAGACCCAGTCTCAAAAACTAAGGCGATGACTCTTGGAAAGAGAAAGGCATCCAGATATTGACTTTTGATATCTGCTTCCACATGAACATAGGTTGGAAGACTCACTCATAGCAGATACACATATATCACCACCACCACCACCACCACCACCAACACCACCACCACCACCATCACCACCACCACCACCACCACCACCACCACCACCACCACCACCACCATCACCATCACCATCACCATCATCATCATCATCATCATCATCTTCTTTAATCTTGGCTACAAAAAAATATGGTTTAGGGAAAAGTAGAGGGCACCCATAGGACATTCATATTAGTTAAAGAACCTAGAAAAGAGAACATGGAGCTGGACAAAGTAGAGATTTTCTGTCTTCTTACAGCTCATATGAGCCCTGACTCCACAAGGACATGGAAGAAGACATGAATCACAAACATGTAATTCAGAAACACTCGGTATTACAAACAATAGGCTATGTCGGCACCACATGGGCACGCCCACCCTCAATCACGTGCTCTTTGAAAAATCTACAGGTCAGAAAGCACTATGGACAGAACCACAGGGTAGCACAAAGAATGTCACCTTCAACTCTGATTTTGCATTAAATCTCTCAATAGAGTCTACCACATGCCAAATAAATTACGGCAGGGCAACCGTAGCATTCCATCAATGAACCAAGATGAGCCTACCTGTTGACAAAATGCCAGTTTGATGTAAGAGTTGCCTTGCATGCTTTTGACTCTGAATCTCACTCCAATTCTAATTTTCATTGGAAACCCTATCTTAAACCAGGGCAATGAATTGAACTCTGGTTTCCTATCAACCGGAAATGTCATAGATTATCGTTAATTATTCCATACTTAGAACAGCTCTCACACGTTGGCTTTTTCAAAATGGCATTAGGTTATATGTTGGCTTTTTCTAGAGAGAAAAGACAGAGCAAATATGACTAGCTGAAATTAGACTTTAAAAATAGAAACAGAATGGAAAGAGGGAGGAAGGAAAAAGGTGGAAATAAGGGGACAAGAGTAGAAAACTAAAGCCCATTGCAACACTAACAAGTTTGATGCCTCCTGAGTGCAAATGACTGGACTTAGAAGTACAGATGTTCACTTTTAGGTAATTTTGTTAAAAGTCTTACTCTATACATTAATGGATGTTTAGCTGGCATCCCTGGCTCATACCCACTAAAACTATATTCCCAGTTGTTACAAAGACAATGTCTTCAGAGGTTACCTTATATTTAAAATTTAAAAAAGTGAAGTTGCCCCTAGTTGAGAACCACAGAGTTAGGGAATGTCACTATCCATCAACATGAAAGGGCTAGCATATGTTAGGGAGGAATCCTTGGAATTTATGTGAAAGAACTGGAGAGTCTGCAGAGTTAAATTCCCACTCCACCTGAATAAACCAACCTGACTTTACATGTAATAACCTCCATTGTAGCAAGTGGTATTTCTATCAACTTAGACTCACTGGAGTTCTGCTGAGTTGAATTAATGGAGTGCTTGACTCATTCTTAAGAGATTCTTCTATTTCAATATATCATTTGTGTTGCTATTGAATAAAAGGAGTAAAACGGAAGTTATAGTTAACATGTTAGAAAGCAACTAAAGGGTGCTAACTGTAGACATTACTTCAGTGAACAAATACTTTAATCAGGTTTTGCTCCATCTGTGTTCAAGCTTTCTAACGTAGCCTTAGCTATGCAGCTTCCTCAGTGCCAACTAACTAGGCTCTCACCTCTGGTTCACCAAATAAAACAGCTGATATACTTGAGAAAGCTGTAGGGTAAAAAAAAATATCATCAGATTGAATCTTTGAAATCTGTGATGTTAGCAACCAACTGGAAAAAAGCCTCAGGCTTTACCAAAGTGTGACACTCAAGTAAGCATCATTTCGTGGAGGGATGAGTTTAGAGATCTTCAGACCAGTCCTATAAGAATATGGTATCCAAAGTAAATTAATTTTAATCTTTGTTTTAAAGGGACAAAACTTACACTAGTAGAGACATTAGTTATACTCAACATATTCCTAGAATAACTCAATACAGAATATTGTGCTCGGTTTGGCGAAAGGCTCGTTGCCATGCTATGAAATAAACAGAGGACAGGGACTAGGCAAAGATGATCTGAAAAGCAGTACTAGTGAAAGGGGGAGACTATTGCCTAAGAAAATTGTGTCCATCCACAATAAAAAGTTAAATCTTTATGTATCATTGCAAAATGAGATGCTGAACACTTGTGCCCAGGAGATATCTCTTGATCACACTGATCAAATTTTAGCTCTCTTCTCTTGTCATTTGATCAGGCTAGTGAAATCTAGTGATAGCAGAGTGGGTTAGAGTGGATTTTCCTGATTTCTAATCCCCAGTAATAATAAATACTAGGAGGGCAGGACTGACTGGTAAACATTATCAAGCAAATACTTCAGTCCAAAAGAATAAAAGCTCTATATATATATATATATATTCAGAATGCATAGAACCTCCCATTGTTGCTAGAAACAAACAAAATTGGTATGCCTGTAGTGAACAATGTTCACTGTGTTATAGTGAATTGGCTAGCAGCTGCCTCTGTAGTGCCAATATCACATCACCACAGTTGCTGAAGTATTTAGTAGAGGCCAAATTTCCAATTGTTGATTTAAAATACTATAGATAAAATTCAAATACACATTGAGAGGTTAAAATAAATGTCCCCCAGCTCTGGCATTCAGATTTCAAAGGTATTTTTCTAACCTTTGTTTAAATATCAAACCTAGTATCCTAAAGATACTTTGTATTATTTTTACAATCCCTATGTATAAGAAACAAGAAAATCACAAAGGTCCAGTAGAAAAATATTCTAGTGACAGTGATGATCCAGTCAGTCAGAACACAGAATACTTTAGTTTTGTTTCTTTCTAATTTCGTCATTATGATATGTGCCCCATGAGCTGCAGGAAAAATGGTAGGGTGAAGGTAATAATAAAAGATTATAGTGACAATATCAATGCCCCTTTCCTGCCTTCCTTTCTTCAGACCTCATTCCTAAGCATTTTAAGCACTTCTGGTTTGAGCTGTATGTTTATTTCTAAAATCACTGAATAAAGTACCGATATTCTGTGTTAGACTCCTTTTTCTACAATAGGGAGTAGCACGATGACTTAGATGCATACACATCTTCCCAATTGTCTCTCAAATCTCCTGTGTTTATGTTCATAAACTCAGTAATATACTAAGCACCAGAGCATACATGAATCTGCAGTGAGCATCCTCTCTGCTGGCCCCTCATCATCTACCCTCTGTTCTCATGCTTCATATAATCTCTTCCCAGTCTTGTTGGTGAGATGGGACCTGTTGCTGCTACAAAGATGATAGGATGTAACCACATGACATTATACAGACCTTCCTTTGCTTGTTTGATGAAGTAAAACGCCAGATTGAACAGGTCCTAGGCAAGAAACTGTAATATCTTCTAGGAGTAAAAGGCAGCAGTAACAAACAAACAAACAAACAAACAAACAAAGCCAATGAGAAGCCAAGACCCTTATTCTGCAGCCAAAAGAAAACTAACTCAGCCAAATCAATGAACAAGCCTACAAGAGTCTCCTTCAATCTGCAGCATTAGGAAATCCTAAGCAAAAATCTTGATTAATCTGCTGGACACTCTGGCTGTCAGGAACCATGATATAACAGGAATGCATTGCTTAAAGCTGCTGAATTTATGTCAAATAGTCACTCAACTGTAGAAAACCAACATGTGACAGCAAAGGAGACTCAGAAAAGGGACAGCAATACTGAGTGAAGGTGGGGACCCAGGACTGAGACAGAGAGATACAATCATCTCTCTCCAAAGGTAGAAACAGCTGGCTATGTGACTACTGGATATTAAAGGGAATGTAAGCTGAAGAAGACCCCAGTATTTCAAACTTTAATGAACAGAGAACAATAGTGCCATTATCCTAAAAGAAAAATCAGACACACATGTTAACAAATGCTCATTTTAAAGATTTCTGAATCTGTCTTAAAGACCAATTTTCAAAACAAAAATCAGCCTAAGAGATGAAGTAATTCTCAGCCCATAACTTGGTGCTTAATCAAGCTAGGTCAACCTCCCTTTAAACAGCATCCTTGTCACATGAAAACTATTAATTGCCCTAGCCAATTTTCTTCTAGATAGCATATGCATCCAGCATCATTTCAGTCCCACATCTCTATTGCTAGAATACCAATTTAACTCCTTTCTTCCTGATGTTCTATTATTCACTGGAAATAGGGGTTTGTTTCCTTTGGTTTTCTGTTATTTCGTTTTAAGGGGGTGGAGTTTAGACACACTTGACCCCTCGTAGCATCATCCTAGGTAGAAATTCACAATATCGGAAATAAAAGCTAGAAAACATGTGACCAATGATTACCAATGATTGGTTGGTTACCAAGAGGAACCAATGACTGAAAGTGTGAGATTATTTTTTAACAAGGACTCTACTCAGTGCATATGGCGCTACACACCTGTAACTTGGAGACCTGATATCAATGAAAGAAATAAACTAACCAACAATTACATAGGAGAGTGCTATGAGGTGTAAGAGAGCTGAAAAAAAAAGAGCTTCTGAAACATCTCTATAAATACATTAACAAACAGTAAGGAGAGCTGTGAGCATCACTGACAGCTTTAATCATTTAAATCTAACACATTGCAAAGTTGCAGTATATAAAAGTTGATGAAGAATTAAACAACGAGTGGTATTAAAAATGGTATTCAGGGGTAGAATGGTGAACTTAGGAAAGAACATATATTTGTTTTGGGAAGAAATGTGTTAATATCTTGAGAATTGTTAACAGTATTCATTCCCTGTATTTGACACTGAGATCACATGTGACTCCTCATGAGATTCTAAAAAAACGTAAAGTGCTCTTGAGACACACATGGAGGTGAATGGGAAGAGAGTGTACCTAATCTGAGAGATACCATGACAAGAAAACAAGACAATCAACGGGGATATTAAGCCATAAGGGGTTTTATCTACTGTGCTCTACTGCTACCCCTGTAAGACATGTGTGGGAGCATTGTAAAATGGGGATGCATGAGCTGGCACGATGACTCAGCTGGTAAAGCAACTGTCGGAATAGCCAGAGTGCCAGAGTTCAGATCCTCAGAACCTACATACAAAACTTGAGCATGGTGACATGCACCAGTGTTTCCAGTGGTGAGGAGAAAAGAGGTAGACATATACACATCCCCGGAAGCCCCTGGGGCAGCCATCCTTGCTCATGCAAGACAACTCTGGACCAGTTAAAAAACCTGCATCAAACAAAAAGTAGAAATCACATAAGGACTTGTATGTGCGTGCATGGTACATGTATACATTTAACCACACATCCACCCCACATGTAAACACACACACACACACACTTTAAAAAATATGAAAGTAAAATTCTTTATACATTGACTTGTCTGAGGTCACAGTTGTAAAGCATAGCAGAGTCAAGGCAAAGACCCAAGGCCCCTTGGTTTAGACCTGATGTATCTTCCGTCCCTCATCAACACCCTAAAGTGGAACAATGAAAAAGCAGAGTACCTGAGACGGATCTGATATAACAAGAATTGATTTCCATGCCCCCAACAGACATGAGAATAGATGCATGGGAGCAGAGTGTTGAGTAGACTGAAAGGTGTAATGCCAAGGTTACTTCCAACAAGTCACAAATATTAGCACTGAACTTACTGCATGTCAGCAACAGTACTGCTTTCTGCACACATCACCCATTAAACTCCCATCATTGACCCTTGGTTATCGGAACTCATAATCCCTAAGTCTCAAGTTCAAAAAAGTCAGGCCACCTTCCCCAGGATTAAGCCATCAATAATGGCAGAACTGGACACTGAACCTTAACCATTTGCCTTCTGAATCTACATTCTTAACCCTTTCATCCTCTAATAGCGAGGTCCATATTTAAATACAGACTGAATGGCTCTAATAATCAAGTTCTTTCTGCTATATTACAGGACCTCCGACTGGCCTTTCCAGAACCTTTTAACTTCTAGAGAAAAACAGGTGTGTGTGGCTAGTCAACAAATGGCATTAGCAAATTGGGGAAACCTGTCACCTGGTTCAAAGAAAACTATTTTAAGATCCTCTCTCTAAGGCAACAAATGCTTAAGCTTCTGCTCTTTGATGAGATGCCAACTAGAATATCAGAGAACATACATACAACTCAACATCCATTACACAGAAGAACAGACACAAGAGAGGACTGAAGTTTAACCTGGGAATGAGAGGTCCTGAATAGCTACATAGCATTGAGTACCACGATGAAATCAATGCCAGAGGTAAGGGAAGTCTGGTACCAGAAATAGAGAAACTGGAGAGAGGCGGATATCTCTAGTACAAAGAATAGCAATTCTGAGCTGAAAACAGCAGAAGCTATTTTCTTAATAAGCACCACATATGTTTCTAATGGCCCACTGATTGCTACTCTGGTCCTAAGTACACAGCCTTAGCATGCCAACAACGATGATAGAAGAAGTCTAGGGATGTTAAGTGTCCTCACTGGTGGGAGACTGGCTTGGCCAGAGTAGTACATCAGAAGCACATAAGCTGGCTACATTCCCCCACAGAGGCAAGAGGAGAAAATAAAGCAGCCTCTGTGCTTAAATGCAGTATATTAACAAACATCAAGTCCTCTCGCATTAAGCGGAACACTTGAATTTCTTTATATTTAGCTACATGTTTTCAATGAGAAAAGGCAGTGCTGAGGCCATTTGGTTCTTGAGTACAAATAGGACAAAATTATTTGTAGACAACAGTCTTTTTTGGCCTGAATTATAAGCCTCAGAGACAACATTTAAATCATAATCACGGTCTCCAAATAACTTAAGTGGATAAAAGTACTAAAGCCCTCATATAGAAGTCCTGTGTGATGGTTCAATAGACACTTTTCATATGAAAGAGAATAGGAACACTTAACTAACAATGCCTAAAATAAACCATGATTTACCTAACATCTCAACATACTTCAATTTATCTTACTTCCTGGTAGCAAGTTTGTCAAGACTTTATGTAGGATTTTGACATATCGGTCAAGTTACCAGTGACCAGAACCAATGAGATGGGCTCAGCAAAACAGGGAATAAAAGTGAAATACCTCATCTTGTCCTGTGAGCAGAGTATTTTCCAAAATGACTCCTGACTCTAGGACTGACACTTTCACACGGTACTGGCTGATGATTCCATTTGGTTGTCGTGGTTTCCTCCAAGTAATTCTTATTTCTGTGGCTTCTACCTCTGCGATCTGTAAATCAAACACTGTTCCTGGAACTTAAAAAAAAAAAAGTATTTATTTTTAAAATAGAATTAGAAAGAGTAAATACATTTTCAAATGCAAAGTACTCCCTAAATACTTAACCCATGATATTAGATGTATAAATAGCTCTGGGAAAATTGACTAGAATAATAATTACTAACATATTAAAAATTAACTTAAATGCATAGAAATTTAAAACTAATTGTATATGCATTCTTCTCAAAATATGAGGAACGGGATAACATGGACTCATTTCCCCCAAAGAAAAAGTCACTATTCAATTGGACCACGTTGCTGAAATAATTTTTGGACTGGAGAGATGCTTGGGGCAAGGGTGGGGATGGGTGCATTTAAAACCAATTGTCTTCAAGCCTGATAACCTGAGCTTGAACAACTCAGCTGGAACCACAGAACTCATGATGAAAGAAAAGAAAGAATAGACTCCTAAGTGTTGTTCCTACCCTTTACAGTCACAGCATGGCATGTGCAGGCCTCCAAGAGCTCTCACACAACAACAACAACAACAACAACAACAACAACAACAACAACAACAACCAGTCTTCCCAGAGAAGTTCTTTATAAATAATTAATGCCTAGTCAAAACCTTGAAGTCTTTACAAAAATGATAACAACTTACCCCAAACCAGTATCAGGCACGCTCAGGATACAACGAAGTATAGTTGACACATGCAATTGACTGTCTCTTAATTTAGTACATGAACTTGTGTGGAGACTCAACTAAAGTGTGTCTGCTGAGTTTACAAGTTTACCATGTGAGACCAACTTTTAAGTGTCTTCGCTTTTTTGCAGTGGGGAAAAATAGGATAAGCAAACAATTGTTTTTTGTAATGCACAGAGTAGTCAAAACAAGATTGATGAATAAAAGGTTCAAGAGTGAGGTCTAGACAACCCAGTGCCCTGAAGACAAGGAAGGAAGGGTTCCTGAACATTTCATCATGTTTGCCAGTAACCTGGCAATCCCCATTACTCACCTATAGGATATATGATTTTTATCTTTCCTTCACCTTCCATAAGGTTACTGTAATGATGTAAAATCAAAAGAACATCTAAGCTACAAGTTCAAAAAGAGAAAATATGATAGAAAAACATCTCTCTTTATGGTCAAGATAGATAGAATAGGACACTAATCTCATTTTCTTTAGCCATTGTACAGTGGGCTAGGGCTAGCAAATGTCAGTTAGAAGAAAGCCACACTACTGCAGGAAGAAACAGAGAAGGGCTTTCTAAAATAATAGATAGAAGTTGAAAATAATAACTCCCACAGTATTGTTACGATCAGAGAACATATTCATATCTAATTCAAACACATAGTATGCTATTACTATGCAGATTTTGCTCCCAATAGATTGTTTTTTCTTTGTTTCCATAAAGTTATCAGTACAGAAATCACCTAGACGATGTAAAAATATAAATATTTCTAGTTACTCATTGACTACTTTATGACCGAATTCTGGTGGTTAAAATTCTAGTATCTAGCACAGACAAAAAAGCTGTAATGGAAAGTGGAAGAGAAGCCCAAGGTCATTCGCTACGATTTTCAGTCTGTAATGGAGGATAGCTCTTCAGACTCCTCTCCCCACCAATGTTCTGATCTGAGGAAAGCATAAAATCTTGTCTAAGAAAGATGTCAGGGAAAGAGTTCTGGAGTAGGACCTTACGATCTGTAAGTCACTCATCACCCCTGAACGCACATGTCACTATTCTAGGCACCTGAAAACACAAGGAAAAAAAGAGGTAGAAAGTTCCCTTCACCTCTAAGAAAAGTTGTATCTTACTAAAGTTATTGCTTCTAGCACTTCTGTTGCTTATCAATGTGTTACATTATCCAAGAGAGAAAAACTATAAACAGAGCAACAGACACAGCAAAACCTCTTTTTACCTTCTTCTCCACATTATTTTGGTGTTGCTCTATAGCAAAGACCTGAGACAGCATTGTGCGATATAAATCAAAGACGAGATCAGGCACTTTTCATTCATTTAAATCAACGCATATTCATAACTAAATGTTTTATTTAACCAGGCCATAAGTCTTTTACTTGAAATATAAATGAATTGCCTCTCCTTCTTTTTGAATGCATAGTAGGAACACATTAAATATATCAACGCCAGAGAAAAATACAAAAGGATTGCTGTCTCTTAATATGTGAGCCACATTTATGAATTAGAGCAGCCAATTTTATGTATACTCATCAACAAAACTTTAAAAATTACATCATGACACCAATGCATCTTATTGTAATTCAAGTAAAGATTAAGGAACTTTTTTTTTCAGACTACAAAAAACTTAGTAGACGAAGGAAGTGGAGCAGACAGCATGGTCTTTTCTCTTTAGAGAGACACTTATCTTGTATCCCACAGGCTCTTACAGTGGAAACCAGAGACGCGTGGATTAGGTTGATCCCTTTAAGTTCGACACAAAATTAAAGAAAACTAAGCACACAGAGCAATTATTCACAATGCAGAATCAATTCCGAAGGAGTCAGCAGCAGAGACTGAGGCATTTTCAAGACAACATATTTCTAAGTTTTATAGACAAATAGGAAATAGAACAGACACAAAGTTAATACAGGTAAATTCTACATCACTGGAAGGTTTTTAGAGGAAAAGCTGTTAGAAGAAGTGAAATGGGATGATGAAACTGTAGCAAAGAAAATACATAAGGAAAACTTTCTCTGTAGTTTAATCTAGTCAAATTAAACTTCTATTTAAAAAGCATGGAGGGAGGCTTAAAGTGAAAACCCACTAGGATTCATGATAAATACAAAGTGACGAGACTCAGTGGTTTGCCAATAATTATGTGATGTTTGGAACATGGGCTGTTACTAAATTACCATTCCCCCTCCATCTTCTCTCTTCATGCCTAAGTACATAATCGCTCAGTAAAACAGAAGTGATGTGTGTATGAAAACCTTAGGTATAGATCCCGTAGAGCTAGTACAGCCATAGCATTTTTTTTTTCTGATAACCAATTGACTATGGATCTTGAGAATCCGTGTTAATGAAATCAACCACACTGGCATGTGATAGACACAGCATTCTCTGTAAGAGCTCAACCCAGCTTTCGTTCATGAATACTTGAACTTTACTAAGAACTCTAGTTACTTTTAAAGGTAATAATTTATTAAAAACTTTTTTTTTCCCCATCAGACTCCGCTAAGGAGCCCAACGGGATTCAAACCGGCACGGTAGAGACCGCACCCGACCTCTAGAGGTGGACGCCCAAGCCGCTGCGCCACAGCGCGCTCGCTTATTAAAAACTTTTTAGATAGGAGTCAGTGGATAAATAATGTTAATTAAAATATAACACATCTTTTCATAATATTAAATGATAAAGAATAAAATTCAGATATCAATTTTGACTTGACTGTAGCTAATGCAATGAGTTATTTCATTACCTAATGCAGTTTCAGGATTTTTTTTTTTTTCTTGGTTTTTCTCTGTGTAACAGCCCTGGCTGTCCTGGAACATGCTCTGAACAACAGGCTGGCCTCGAACTCACAGAGATTCACCTACATCTGCCTCCAGAGTGCTGGGATTAATGGCAAGCATCATCACACCTAGCTAGTTCCAGTAATCTTTTATGGTACAATTTTAATTATTGGAAGCAGGATAAACTAATGCCAGAATGTGAAACATTCTGCAGTTGCTAAAGCATTACATGAAAGCTCTTTCAGCTGAAGGAATGTTCATGAGCCCCATAAAGGAAGGTGAGACTGAGCAGTTAAGACTCTTGCCTTTCCAGTGTTTGGTGGAGCTCTCTGTAGTCGGTGGCTACCCTCTAATAGCCCCCAGAATTCAGTCTCTGAGATAAGCAGCTGACGGAGATAGCAGGACAAATTGCTTTTCATAGTCAACAAATAGAGTCATCTATTCAAGATAATTTGGTGTGCAACACAGCCCGTTTCAAAAATCCACAAGAGGGTGCGTAGGAAGCTATGCATTTGGTGAATAAAAAGTGACCAAAAAAGGGAAAATATATTTTAAGAGACAAACAATCCAAGCAAGGTAGCATTGTTGATTGCAACATGCCATTTAACTTTTTATCTTAGTCAGATGCTGGAGAGCAAGATCAATAATAAGAAACAATATTATTATTTACTTTGCTTTATTTCCATGCTGCAAATTGAATCTAGTGCCTAACACATGCCAAGCATGTACTCTACCGCTGACCAAGATCCCTGCCCAGACAATTACCTAAAATTATAGACTAAGTTTAAAAGCCTCAAGACAGACTTGAAAGCATGCAAAGGTTTGAAATGCATTGAATTGTATAAAATAGGACTAGAAAATAAGGTTGGCCAGATGGCTCAGGGGATACAAGCACTTGCCAATAAGCAGGATCTCCTAAGACTGATCTGAGAACCAAAGGCAAAAAGAAAGAACCAGAGTCCACACCTGAAAGTTGTTCTCTGACCATCTCCACACATGCCCCTCGGCACAGAGGCTTGCAACACACACACACACACACACACACACACACACACACACACACACACACACACACTAAATGAATGTGTAAAAACAATAGCTGCTCAAGGAATTCTTTGAGAAAACCTCTGCTGTGTTTTGTAGCCATCCAAAAACGCGCTTAGCTTTGTAGGAAATGCTCAAAGGCACTTTCTGGAATAAATTGGAGAAAACTTTAGGGAAATCACAAAGCAAAGGGAAAACAAACTCTCTTTGGACCGGGCAAGACATTAAAATCTCAACATCAACAAATGAAATCCTTTCTCTCGTGTGTATACATTCTCATTTTAATCCGCTTATTCAAATTATACATGTGCATAACGTATATGTATATGCATAGATTTTTTTTCACTTGAAATAGATAAACTTAATGTTTTTTACAGTCATTGAAAAGAGTACTGGGGTTTCAGTTTTTTCTTTAAAGGGACAGATGGATAAAATTTCCTGACGGTTGCTGCCCTCTAATGGGCTAATTGACAAGTGATAACCTAATGAATGAATGACCAATTGAATTCAGTACGTAGGTCTGTGCACAGATATCTTTATGTACCTTATCAGTTATTGTGCATTAGCTATCACACAAATTCTGGAAACCTTGTCAAGTGTTAAGTTTATTCTGAAACATGGTGTCTTTTACACCAGCAATTATATCTAAACAGCAATGGAGCCATTGAGCAGGTTTAGAAAGAACCAGGAAAATGTAGATCATATTTTAGCAATAGATTTCACCCAAAAGTATTGGCGCTTAATAAACATACGTATTATGATTTCTTACAATATATTGTTTTAAATGTTCTGAAAGTGCTGAGGACATTGTATTTTGTTCCCCCCAGGAAGCCTTACTAGTTCAGAAAATGCCTCATCAAAATACATTGTTCTGTGTAGTAGAAACATAGGGATTCTGTGCAAATGGCTTATGTGCGAAAACACGTTCAATGTCTGCTTAATACTGTAGTTAAGCTATTTCCTATCTGTTGAATACTATAGGTAAGCAGTATCAAATGTGTGTTATTAATTTAAGATTTCTTGGTGTTTTGCTAAACACACACACACAGACACACACACACACACACACACACACACACACACACACAACTGCCACAGTGAACACAGTTTTCTTAAGTCTTCCCTGCTCTTGGGTCCTTTCCTTTATGAAGCATGCTGTGGGTTTGATATTCTAGAGAACACAGGTTCAGAATAAAGTACGTAGTAAGACAACAAGGGAAATAATGAGATTTAAGTACACACAAACCAAATTCCTCCTTAAAATTACATTTTACCAATGCAATAAAATTCACAAGCGTTTTAAAATTATCATCGCATTAACCATATAAAGGAGAAAGTTCTTACCATCTGGGGGAGTGAATACTGAAAGATTTGACTTGGGTCCAACCCCAGCACTGGTTTCTGCAGCAACATAGACATCATACATTGTGAATGGTGTGAGATGTGTAAACGCAAACCGGAGGTCTTTTGTGCTATTATCCAAAATCCTTCCTGCAAAAAGCAGAACAGACCCATAGGTTTTATGGGTATTTTATGAAATACATAATCATTTTATATCATGTGTAGAAACAAGGACAATAACCATATCATTAAACACAAATTTTGTTATTGTGGATAAATATATTTGAAATATTTGCTTAAGTCTGATACAAATGTGAACAGTAGAAACAATTCAGAGATCTTTGTGTGCTTAAAATAACTTTTCTTACATTAAATAGTTATTAAATAGTTGAGTTGTTATTTTAGTTTTAATATACTTACATGGGAAACAGGTGAGAACTATAGTTCATTTGGGATAGTGTTTGCCTAACACACACAATGCCTTGAGTTATATCCCTAGTGTATAATGATGATGATGATGAAGAAGAAGAAGAAGAAGAAGAAGAAGAAGAAGAAGAAGAAGAAGA